>CM060682.1:23208744-23621244 GCA_030686995.1 Artemisia argyi
TGGGGCTTGCGATAATAAGCGGAAGTAGTTCGAGAAATAGTGTTTGGCTTTGTGTATGGAGTAAAAATGATTCAATATGCGAAAACAGTAAAATTTAAAGGGTTAAAGGTTAGATATGAGGGTAAAACAGTAACTTTTTCCTTATGGAAATGGGCAGTTTGAAACAAGTGGATCCCGACTTGCTTATTGGAAACTGCTTATTGTACATAAAAATGAGCAGAGAAGTAGAAGTTTGTTTCCGAACTGCTTATATGCAGAAATAAATGAGCAATTTTATCCCGAACACCCGAATTTAGGTCGAAATTAAAACTGAACTTATATTTTATATTTATGAGCGATGTGTATGAATTTATCTATTTGCACTAGTTTTAATGGCTTAATGCTTATCTGATTGCGTAATATTGTTGTCCCCATTGTCAACAAAGACTAAAAAGTTCATGGTCTGTGTGTGTTCCTTTTCTTGGCATGCCGAAAGGAGAGTCGTGTAGATGAGAAGCTTTATATTTGTTTTTATTATCAAAGTTTGTTCCTTTAACAATAAATAGAATGTCAATATCCTGCTTAATAATGTTACTCATGATTGTACCAGGAGCAATATGATACCCATGATCCCAAGGGATACTCATTGTTTCTTTTACCATTCTTGATGAAAAGGTCAAAAGTCGTTGAAATAGTAGCAGCACATGGCATTGTATTCGCTCTTGCAATTTCTGGTGTTTGTGTAGCTTTTAGTAGAGGTAATTCTGATAATTTCCTATTGTTAGCAATCTCTTATTATATGTAAAGTTAGAACAGTCTTATAAGAAGTTCCTTTTGCTGGCACTTATAAATGCAGATACAAACAAGAGGATATGTATCCTGAATATCTTTCCAGATGAAGTCATCCGTAGCTTGTTTTACAATAAAAATAATGAATCGATAATTACAGTTTCAGTATATGCTTCAGACAATTTCAGCTCACTCAAATGCAGATCAACAAGTCTAGAGTAGGTTTATCTACTCCTTGATTTTAGAGTAAACTATATAAATGTTCCCTGTGGTTTGCCCAAAATTATGGAATTCGGTTGCTTTCTTCGTTGGTCCCTCGCCCTTTACCTTTTAGGACTAAAAACGAAACTAATTACTTGCAAGTGACCAAATTGGAAATTAATTACATATTTGATATGGTTTGCCTTCATATACATTACTAGAAGAAGCACTTGTAAATATGTTTTTTATAATCGAACTTATTTGCTATGATAGATACATACAAAGAGGCCAACCAGATGCTGGTTTTCCTCTTTTTGAGTCTGAGTCGTTGAAGTGGCCTGGCTTTGTGGAATTTGATGATGTTAATGGGAAGGTGCTTACCTACTCTGCACAAGATAGGTACCTTTCTTTGTTTATCTATAGCACTTGTTCATTGGCTTTATTAGTTTAGTTGCTGATTTTTATTCTCTTTTTCTTTTAAGCATTTACAAGGTCTTTGACCTAAAGAATTATACGCTGTTGTACTCTGTAACAGACAAAGATGTAGATGAAATCAAGATCAGGTATTTTAATTTTCTGAATTTCTTGTATATGAAATATGATGTATGCTACTATAAATTTATGGAGGGAAACGTTGCAAACCATCCATTGAAAAGACTTATTAACTATTATATACAAATTATTTTTAGTGGTTCCCTACAATAATAACTGTTAGTTGGTTAATTTCGTATGATTGGTTAGATTTGTGTTTCACTTATCACTGATTGAGGTTCCTGTGATAAAATTTATATTAATATATATACGTTATAACACTTCTTGGGGACCTCGCCACTATCCATTTTGGATTGACCTCTTTGTAATCTTCTAGACTTGTAGATCTATGGATGTGATGCCAAGAAGATCCACTAATCATATCTTTTTTTAAAATAAATTAATAACAAGCCGAGAGTACCATATTACTATATGAAAACATCATAATCTATGTGATAAATTTCAATTGTATTATAAATTATGGTGGTTGTCATATTGTTAAGTATTTACGGCTTGATTGATATATTCTAGAGAAATATGATTATTGGATCATCTGGGGTTTCATACCCATGCACCACATGTGTAAGATTCCATTGGGGTGGATCCAATGTGGCTAGTTGACGTGCAACCTTTATAGTGCTATAACCATAAAATGTTAATCTGATATTTGTTTTTCACTTGAAACCTCTGGCTGGTGATAAGTGATAACTCATCGATCACACAAAATCAACCAACTGAGCTTAACACCATATGTATTTTAACACCATATGCATTATATTGTATCAATACATATGGTATTGGGCTAAGTTCAATTTGCTAGAAGACGGACCTTTTGATTTACTTTTAAATTTGAAAGGTGACTGACGTAGTCATTTGATGTACCAAGTCTGCGTAAGTATAAATACGATGCCATTTCATTTGAGTAGTTGAGCATTTGATCTTGAATAGAGGGGAACAATGTTTTTCTGTGTGTGGAAGAATAAATTTCTTGATTTATATATGTTTTATTCCCATTTAAGTTGTTTTTTCTTTATATATCATCTATTCATGCTTATTATTTTGTTTGGAACAGCCCCGGGATCATGCTACTGATTTACAAAAGGGCTCAAGGTCATGTTCCTCTGAAGATACTATCAATCGAAGATGGCACAGTTTTAAAAGCTTTTAATCATTTACTTCATCGGAATAAGAAAGTGGATTTTATAGAGCAATTCAATGAAAAGCTTCTTGTTAAGCAAGACGATGAGAATCTTCAGATACGTGATGTATGTTCAAACTTTATTTCTTATAAATTTTGGTTCAGTTTTATATATGTCCAACTCCATTAACTGCTTCCACTATTGTAGGTACGCAATGCTGACGTGAAAGAAGTTAGTAAAACCGAGTTCATGACTCCATCTGCATTTATTTTTCTATACGAGAATCAGCTGTTTTTGACATTCAGAAATCGTACTGTTTCTGTTTGGAACTTCCGAGGAGAGCTTGTGACATCATTTGAGGATCACGAGTTATGGCATGCGGACTGCAATACGAATAACATCTATATCACGAGTGATCAGGACGTTATAATTTCTTTCTGCAAGAGTAACTTAAATGATCAATGGACTGATGAGAAAGGTATATTTGTTTAATCAATTTTATCTATGCTATACAATACCGACATGATTAAATCTTATTGTTAACATGGTTCATTCCTAAAGCTTATAATTACAAGGTTGGAACATGCTCTGTAGAATAATGCTGTCATATCTGATGCATCATACATACATCATGATATTTTTGTTTGAGGATCAAATTTGTATTCGAATGTGCATGTCTTTTTATTGAACATGATCTTATTTCTTACATTCTTTTTAGTTTAAACATATCACAATATTGTAGAAATTTGTGCTTGTGTTTTGTCTGTGTACGTATCGTCATAAGATTTATGACATTAGCTTTGTAATGCAGCTGGTTCGATTAATATCAGCAACATATGGACGGGAAAATCCGTAGCTAGAATCAACTCAAGCAATGCAGTTCTGAGTGAAGATGTAAATAAGAAGCAAAAAATGATTGGTGGTAATATGATTGGAGAGGCACTTGAAGACATAACCGCCCTTTACTATGATGAAGAGCGAAACGAGATTTATACAGGAAATGGCCATGGTTTGGTTCATGTTTGGTCTAATTGAATACCATAAGAGATTAATAGGTGATGCCACGTTAACTTTATAGCATAAAGTGTGTAGATTTTAAGTGTGAATGGTTTTAGGTCACGCAGTTGATTATGTGAAGATATAGGTTTGGTGTTTGAGTTGGACGATTTTTTCATGTTCTTACTGGTATTTAATGTGAATAAATGGCTAAAGTTTTTACAGTACACGCCCCAATCTTTTTTTTCTCTTTATCAGTTGGGTGCAAATTCTTTTTGAGCAGATAAATCTTTTTTTTTTAACAGCTTGAGCAGGTAAATCTAGTCTACAACACTAGAAGTTATTGGACTTACCAGATACATTGCTTGCATAAAATCTTACTGTTCTTATAGTTTAACTTTACACACTAAACACTGCTTGCATTCGTCGTAGATTCCAGACCCTCCGAAAAAGCTGGGGTTTTTCCATGAGAAGTTGGGGACAATTAATTGTAAGATTTTCAGCAGAGCCATGAGCAAATTTTGGATTTTCGTGTCGGGTTTTTTAGGATTTAGATTAGGAGTGATTTTTTTTTTGGATCCGAGCTATCATATTAATATATTCCTGCAAGGTTTGGGCTGCCTGAAACATAATTGGCTGGTTGGATTCAAGTAAACAAGTTGATGTTAGAACTTAAATAAAAAAGATGCTTGAACTTGCCTGATTACTAAACAAGCAGGTAAAGCATTTTTGACAGCAACTCTGGTTGAAAGCAAACTTAACAGGTGTTTCCACTTATTTGAGTAGACTCAAACCCTTATTTAAGAAAAGAAACACCCCTTACACAGTTGCATAAGTGATTAACAGAATTGGTCTACAGATACCCAGCTCCTGTAGCAGTGATGGAGTATTAATTAATTTATCACAATTAGTTGAATGACAAAACATTTGTATTTTTCTGATTTAAATTCTAACACACTAACCACAGGAAACCCAAAAGCATACGCAAAACTATCAAGCAACTTCATCATTAGTAAAACCGATAACCGTGTTTACAATCGTGTGTACTCAAACATAAAAGCTGACTAAAACCCACTCATCATCTCAAACATAGTGGTGAGCAAAATTGGAAAAAGTTACCAAAAACATATTGTCATATGTTTGTTGTTTCCATGAAATTATTCAAAAGAAGGGGGTGAAAAATAAATAAAACCGCCTTTTAAGTTCTTTACTCAACAACTTCGATAAGAGTTGTCTCGTAATCCTCAGGAGCCACAAACCCATGAAGATTCATCACAGTTGCTGCTACGTTTGCAAGTCCTCCACTTGGTACATCCTTGCGGAATCTCACACCAGCTGATAGTCCAGGACCTCCGATTGCAATTGGCACCTAAAAAACATTTCAAGAAATGTTTATAAATATATTTCTTAATTTCGTAAATCAAGATAAATTATGGTATTAAATAGAGTCCACAAGTCAGAAATGGCATAATATGTTTAATACCAAACATACATTATTGTATCGTTTTTATTGTACTACATAAAAGTTTTCATATTCTCTACCGACATGGTGGCATGTTGTTAAATGAATAGATAGTTTTTAAATCATAAGCAAGTGACTTTATGCTGATATTTTTCATAGAAGTGGACAATAACACTTGCTTTTCGTCTATTGGTTATGTACCTAATAAAAAAAAGCGTAGTCTAGCATGTGAACACTATCTACGAATAAAGAAAAGCATTATCTAGTTCATGAGCACTATTTTACAGGTATATTATTAGGTATAATCCTATAATTAAAGTTGAAGATTCCGATGCTAATCCCACTAGCATCACCTTAACTAGATAGAGAAAGAAAAAAGTAATATATTCAACAAAAGGTTAAGTCATATAGCTTACCGGCTGAAGAGTGTGTGATGTTAGAATCTGGACCTCGCCGTCCTTGAGAAGAGGCTCACCCTTCTTGTTTCTCTTTACCATGTCTTCAGCATTACCGTGATCGGCAGTCACAACGTATATCCCACCCACTTGCTCTACGGCATCAAGGATCATCTATCACCAAACCAAAACCCACAGTCAGCACAATCATTTTCTCAAAAAAATAAAACAACGATAAATAATAATAAATAAATAAAGATAAAATAACAAAGTGGTAAAATAGGCAGGTCAGAAATGGGTAACTCGTGTATGGCCCGAAAGGCCAAAACCATTTATTAGTATTTATATTTACCTTCTCTGAAATTTATTTGTTAAATAGTATAAAAGAAGATATTTATTTCAAGAATCTAGTTTTTTAAGGCGAAACGATTTAGGAGGTTGTATGTAAAAAAAGACTTTCAACGTATACATGCCCCGTCAGATCCGTTTCATTTTTAGCTTAACTATTTGAACTTTACACCAACCCATTCATTAGTTAATGGGTTGAAATTGCCACTTCTACAGATACCAATCAAATCTAAACCAAAATACAGCAAACTTTGAATACCATATAGTTTTACCTTAACAGCTTCATCAGCAGCCTTGCAGGCCACGACAGTAGCCTCAACATCACCGGTGTGCCCAACCATGTCACCGTTTGGTATGTTCACACGTACCTATAAGCACATATAACATCTTAGTTTCTAATAAAACATTTTAAATAAACACCTGCATACATTTAGGAGGCAATTATTGCTTACCTGGTCAAACTTTCCGCTGAGGATAGCATCACGGGTCTTCTCACCAATCTCCAAAGCTTTCATCTTTGGTTGGACGTTGAAGGTAATACCACTATCACTTGGAATTTCAACATATTCTTCCAACTCTGAGTTGAAGTAACCAGAGCGGTTTCCATTCCAGAAAAATGTGACATGACCGAATTTGACAGTCTCACTGTTGAACGACAATAAAGGTAGTCAGGTTACGAGACCATTTTATTCATAAATAAGATTGTTATCAAATAATAATGTAATCATATTTAACACACTAAATATATAAAAGCAAACTAGATATTGTCTCACCTGCAAGCAAAAGTGCGGACACCATTATGCACCAAATATTCGCCAGATGTCCTGTCAATCAATGGGGGAGAAACAAGGTAATGGTTTGGAAGCTTCAACTCTCCATCATACTGGAGCATACCAGCATAACGGATTTTTGGGAAACGCACTCTGTCAAACTTATCAAACTTCTCGTATTCAAGAGCTTGGGCAAGCATAGTCATACGATCAGCACGGAAGTTAACAGTGACGACAGCATCGCCATCCACAACTGGACCAACAGGGCTGCCGCTATCATCGACGATAACAAATGGGGGCAAGTATTGGTCATTAGCACCAGGAGCTTGTCTGAGTGTCTTAATAGCCTCAACAACATTTTTAAACTTGTGTGGAGCTTCACCAAGAACCTGAGCATCCCATCCACGTTTCACAACTTCCCAGTCATTCTGCAAAATCAACGTCAACAGTACAAAGTTATTCATTGATACGTGCACACTAACTACCAGTGACTCGATAAAAAGTAAATATAACCACAGCTACAATGATTAGGCATTACCTCGTAACGATCCATGGTGACATACATACGTCCTCCACCAGAAGCAACCTGAGCATCAATGCCCTTGCTGCGGAGACTTGCAAGTTCTGCTTCAAGTGTTTCAGCAAATCCGACACTTGAACCATCCAAAACATCACGACCATCAGTAAGAACGTGAACACGGATCTTCTTGGCACCACGCTCACTAGCTCCGTTAAGCAACAACTACAACCGAGTAAAACACATAATAATCAGACACTGAAAAGTAAGTAAATACTTTCGCGAGCATTTACATTGCTGAATCATATGCACCTGCAATTGATCAAGACGCGAGTGAACACCACCATCACTCATCAATCCAATAAGATGCAAGGTGTTGGTGGCAAATGATTCCTTGATGTAATTGAAACCTTCATCTTCGTAAATTCTCCCAGAGGCAAGTGCTTGATCAACAAGTTTAGCACTAAAAGAAAGAAACAAAGATTCATAAGTGAAGGTCAACTAAATGAGAGAATGTTCAACATATATACAAAATGGCGGGACCCTTTAACATGCAATTTCCGTCTTGGTAAACAAGAGAAAACTTTGAAAGGGCAATTAAGTTGAAGTGAAGGGAAGAAAAATCACCCTTGAGCAAAGATCCTTCCAGCACCAAGAGCATTGTGTCCGACTTCACTGTTTCCCATGTCATCTTCAGTGGGAAGCCCGACAGCAGTTCCATGAGCCCTCACCAATCTCCAGTGATCAGGGGCGCCCTACAGTAAAATAGTTAATCAAAGGTTATTCAACTTTTCTAGTTACCAACGTGTTAAAATAACATCTCAACCAAGAAAGCCTGCAACCAGATTTTTTAGCTGAAAATACACCCTGTAATCCAACTATACAGTTTGTTACATCAAACAGACCCCAAAATATAACAAAATTTTCTATTAGATTAACAATCAACCTACCATAACCAATATACCTAACCGATGAACTGCATTCTACATAACAACAGATGTATTCAAACGATCACATACATAAATGCACATTCAAATATTATTCACATATCTACCATAAACAAATAAAAAATCACTCAGACACACACACATCACTCTGTAAATCAACCACTTCAGTTTAACTCACTTAGTAAGTCAGATATATCAACATCAATGATACTTCATACTAACTTATAAACATTAAAAAAAATCAATCGATATACAAAACAATACACATGTATCTCTTTAATATCTTCGAATCAACTAACTTACTATGATCACCTAACTAACTAACATCAAATTCGTCAACAATTCAACATGAACGATTCGATTAACCTAGAGTTTATATAGGTACATTTAAAACAAACTATCCGCCATTAACTTGTATAAAAACCTAACATATACATGTATACACCGTTTGGTCAAAACATATTTTCACTTCGATTCAGCTAAGTAACTAGTTCAGTATGCTTGCGTTAGTTTACTCAATTATTATTCAGATCTTCAAACCAATAGTAACCATCTGTCATCGATATACATACAGCACAATTACAATACAATAGATACACCTTCAAATCATTACATATACAAACAGAACTGTTACATCAATTTGAACGCTTCGATTCAACTAACTAACTAACTAACTATGATTAACAAACTACTTCAGATTGCTTAAGTCATCGGATATAAATCAGATCTAAACATCGATAGTCATTAAAATCTTCAAAAGCTAACAACTATACATTCAAAATCAATACATACAAACAGCTAGTTTAATAATTTAACAAATCTACTTAAAAACTATATACACACACACATATATATAAAAACAATAGATACATAACAATATATAATCAGTTACGTTTTTTTTTTAACTAATAAACCAGTTCAATTCGCTTACATCATCTTACGTCATCTTTCATTATCAGATCTAAACATCGATAATAACTATGCATCAATACAAAATTATATATACACATTCAAAATCATTATATATATACAAACAGATACAGATTAACATAACTAACTAACTAATTCAGTTTGCTTACGTCATCATCAATAATTTATTATTATTCAGATCTAATCATCGATAATAACTATGCATCATACAATATATACATATTCAAAATCATTATATATATAAAACACAATAGATACAGATTAATAAATAAAAAAGAATAAAAAGTTACGTTTTTGAGAGAATCCATGGTAGGAGTCTCGGCCACGTGAATACAGTTATATTTATCAGGAGAAGCTTCACCCCATCCGTCCAACACAATCATGGCCACCAGCTTGTTCTTTGGCAGCTTTGGGTGGTCCGCTAGCTTCCATGAGAATCCCGTGCTTCCCATTCTTTCTTTTCTTTTCTTTTTTTTAGATCGAGAGATGAATAAAAAAAATGGGAGTTGGTGAGAACCGTGAGATATTACTGTGTGTGTGTGTGTGTGTGTGTGATTGGGGGATGGATGTGTGTGTGTTAATATAGTGTTTGTGTTTTTTAATTTGGTAATTTTTTGTTGTGCAAAAAAGGTGTGGGTGTTTGGGTTGTTTGTGACTTTTGGCCCATTGGTTTTGTCTAACTTGAAAGGTAGAAACGAATATTCTTTTTTCTTTCGTTCTGTTCGTTTTTGACCGTATAGTTTTGAAATCAAGGTGTGGAGTCCGGGTTATAAACCGATGTTGTAAAAATGTCAATCATATCAGCTTTTAACTTTATAAATTAGGGTGGTGGCAACACCTTCCGTTTGCCTTCGGCATCACTAATACCGTGCGGCATGAATCGGCAAGACCATTGCCATTGAATCAGCATCATGCTTTCGGCAACCAAATCGGTAAACTTTGCCAAATCGGCATGGATAAAAGGTATTTAATATTCGAACGTTGGAACATTTAATATATGTGAGGTATTGTGAATCATGGTTGCCACTAAAAAAGGGTTGAGAGGTATGAAAAAAGTATGAATAAGGTGGAATGATATTATTGGTGGGTTGAGATGTATAAGTTTTTTTTAATCATGACTACAACCACCCTTAGAATGTATAATTTAATTCAAAAAAATCTTCTTTCATCGCTCAAGTTATAGGACATTCTAGAGTCCTACAGTTATTTTTCTTTTTCATTTACTAAATAAAGCAACATAAAAAAAAATTAAAACATTACATAATTTATTTATCGGGGTAACCCTTCTACCAAATAACAACTTTACATAATTTAAATAAATTAACTTACCAAATTTTTATATTTTAAGGACTGATTATGTAAAAAAAATGACTAACAACGCAAACCTAATAAGAACTAACGATGCAAGAATTTAACTAACGGGGATTAAAAGTGAAAAAAATGCATTGTCATCTTCTTCTTCGTTGTATGACTTGCAAAACACACACACATAAACACATACATTATCATCATCTTCTTCGTTGTATGACTTGCAAAACACACACACATAAAACACATTTATCAAAAAAAAATATAATAAAAAAAAAATCACAAAACATACACACATACATAAAAAAAAATGGCGGATCACTTGGCTGGTGTAGATGACACCAAGCCTATAACACTGGGCGGGTGTGGTGTCATGCGACGCCATAGGGCTATAATGCAACATATAGCACCCCATACAATGTGCTCTAAGAGTATATATGAAGTTAGTTTTTTTGTTTCTTAAGGACACGATACGTACAAAAAATTACAGTTGATGAGAAAACCCGTGATCTCGTGTATTTATTATTATTATTATTATTATTATTTTATGTGACGACTAATTTTTTCTTAACAACATTGCTACAATTATGAGTACATGTTTTAGTGAATATTAATAATGAGTTTTCTGTGAAACTGATTTAATCTACACATATAAGATAGTTTAATTTAATTATAACTTATTGTTTTTTCTTTTGATAACCATATTTTCTGACTTTTTTAGCTGACAAATTCATAAAGATTAAGCTAGTATCACATAAAGTCAAACCGAGTAATGCTCATCCTTTTTGAAAAGGTTAGCATGGTCACTTACAGATTATTTGCACCAAACAAGAATCGAATTTTCATCTATTGTTCACGTTAGGATTTGGACTCACTACTACTAAGTTTAGTTGAAGAACCACCTAAGTACCATTGAGGTACATCTATCAATTAAAATTAGGTATCATATAAACTTATAAAAGGATTTAAATAAGTAGCCTTATAACGTGAAAAGTTAACGCTAGTCACTAGGGCTAGTTAACACGACATGTGTCGGTTATGAAGTACTTATTCGTTTTAAAATCTCAAATACTATCAAAATTCTAATCATAGTAAGTTTTTAACTAAAAATAACGCGTCGTTTTGGACTTTGGTGGTGGATATGTTCTGCACACGCCAAAACTATCGCACCGATTCTTGAAAGTAGATCAGTTGACTGATTTATGATAAGATCATTTAAGGATTTGACTGGAGCAGATGGGTCAGTAACCCGAGAGGGGTTGTGGAGAGGGTTGTCTAAGTCTTGATATCAAGGCTGTTAGCTTGCAGTGTTAGGTGGTTTTGGTGTTTTTGTTTTGTTTGGTGTGTCGTTTCGATGTCTTTGATCCCTGCCTTAGGACTCTTATATTCTTTTCGGTGTTTAATATGTCTTGCGTTGCCTTTAAAAAAAAGTGTGTGAAGAAAAAAATTACTGTTCAAAACAGAAAAACTACTTCGTATATTATTATCCTCATAAGTAACAAATAAAGTGGAAGTTTACATATTAGAGGGTTGGAATTAGAAAAATAAGAAAGAAGGAAAAGAAAAAGAGAATATTCGAGAAGCATCTAGTAACAAAATAAAAAAGAACTACGTCATTGGACAACAGTGTTAAGCGGCGTGGTGACGGAAAATGACTGGTGGCTAACCAGCGTGGGCTCTGACAACAGACCATCTCATTTTTCATGCTTCTTCTCGTGAGTCATAAGTCAAAGTCAAAGTAAAACAAATATTAGCCCAAAGTTTCAAGACAGGCCCACTTATGTTCCAAACTAGACTTCTGAAAATTATTTACTTTTTTTTTCTTTATTTGTGGATAAATTCACATGAACCGAATTTGAAATTGAATCGAATAAAATAGATCTGTAACAGAATCGAATTTGTTAAAACCGAACCGAATTAAATATTCGATTTTCGGTTTGAATTTGTTTCTAAGAAAATGAAAACCGAGACAAAAACTGAATTCACATAACTATATAAATATAAATACTTTATGATAAATAATTAAAAAAAAAAAAAAAAAAAAAAAAAAAAAAACACATTAGAACTCTTTCCTACTATAAGTATAACATTTTTTCGGTTTGAAAATTTTTTGGTACTAAAGATCTATATAATTAAACAAAAAAAATATATAACTTATGTAATTTGAGTCAACCCGAAAACCGAACTAAATTTTATTTCAGTTCGGTTTAATCCTGTTTAAACTTGGTTTGGTTCGGTTTTACTCAAAGAAAATATGACCAAACGAACCGAACCATAACCCGATAACCGAACCAATGAACATCCCTTTTCAATAGAAGTGGCTAAATAGAAAGCTCAAATATGTTACTCCTCCAAATGTTTATGCTTTCTTACTTTAACCAATCAGAAGATACTTTTATAGATATACAGGGCTGATTCATAAATTTTAGAATCCCTGGTCACAAAAAGGTAGGCCTATTATGAGTTATAGCCAAAATGGTCACTTATATCGCAATAGCGTCATTTTAGTTAACTTCGATTGTCTAGTTTATAAATGTGTAGTCGTTTTTTCCCTGCAATTAAAAGACATATGATAGGACTAGTAGCGACATGCAATTATGCAATTGAATTTGCATTTGACTAAGAAAAGGGCCCTAAGTATTTCCGTGTTGATAAATTTTGAAGTTAGGTCAGAAAGGGCCCCAAATATTAGTTTTTGTGACTAAATTTTAAACTTTGTGGGTGAGAAAAGGTTTCTTGAAGCTATAAATGTACTAAAAAATGGTGCCCTTTCAAAATCTTGGGCCGTGGGCGCTGGCCTAGCCTGCACATGCCCAAAACCGGTCCTGTAGATTGCACATTCTTAAAATTGTGTGCAAATTTAATGTAAAACTTTTATATTTTTAATAAATGAATAGTTAACAAGTAAAGTAAGTTTTTTTAAGTCGAGACACCTACTATTTACGGGTCATGATTCAATTCAGTTGACCCAAAAGATAGACCAGAGTTCGACCCAACTAAGTTTTGGATGTAAACATATTCGAAAACATATCATCTTATTCGTCAGGACTTGGAACTTAATCAATTTGTTCTTTAAGGACATACTCTATAAATCCTACGGTTGTTCTTGTTTAGTTTTTCTTATATTTGAGGCTTATCATTTGATAGTTTGATGGGTTGCGTTTTTAAACGAACATTTACAACAAGTGGGCTCAATGTTTTGGGTCATAGTTACAAGCTACAATCCACTTAAACTACCAGGTTACTACACCTGTTATATACATGGTAGCCATTTCTTATCTTATTGTTTACACAAGCGGCCCAAAAATGTAGCCATATTTCACAATTCACAATCATACACATAGATGTTAACATTATCATCATGATTTTAAGATTTCAAAATTTTACGATTTTACGATACTAAAAAGCAAAAAAAAAAAAAAAAAAAAAAAAAAAAAAAAATCAGTATCCTACGTAGGATCTTAGGGAGCTTAAGATCTTATAAGATACACTATCTTTAGCATAAAATCTTAAGATCTAATCAGATCCGATTTTACTTTTCTCGCAAACTAAAAAACTACAAAATTATGGATTTTATTTTATAGAATTTAAAAAACTACATGCTGCTAATCTTTTTAAACATGTCATATTCATAATTTAGAATAATATTTTCATGAAACATTCATACAATTTTGGGTTTATTATATATAATAATTTGTAGATTTGACTAATATTACAAAGAATATTAAGAAAATGACATTATTATAAAATTTATGATCTCGATCCGATCTTACGATTTTGATATCGCAAAAATAGAATGACCTGATTAGGATCCCGTTCATAAAAGTTAAAAACTTTGATCATACATATTCGAGATGTGACATTCACAGTGATACGATTCTACTCTTTTGGGTTGAACAAATATACGACTAAATTTAGCACAAATGGAACAATACTGACCGTGCACGTATGATGTATATATATGAAAACTATCAAGCAGACGTGGCAAAATAGACAGCTGAAATTAGTCGGTGAATAATAGTTGATTTTTATTTTTTAGTATGACTTGAAACATTTAGGCTGGTCGGAAACACACTAATTTAGACCTATGGCTCTATGAGTCAAAAAATGTCACACCTACTAATCAAGTAATCATGCATTGAGGAATAATGAGGATTACCAAAGAGGTGTCTATGTAGACAATCCGGAAGTTTTGTTGACTTATACACATGAACGGACATTGTCTGAATATATACATTTGTCGTCGGGACGACCGAAAAAGAAGAAAGAAGAAAAAAAAAAAAAACAACCTCCCGGTCCATATGTCACATTATAAAAACTTCCTTGTATTCTTAACTATTTACAGTTTTTATATAAAAAATTTTGTTTATTAAATATCTGATAAATATCTAGCGATTTATTTATAAAAAATATACCGATTGAAAGTTCTCTAAATTGTACTAGTAAACAAAATGAGCCTAATGTTTACTTTAACTCATGCATAATATTGAAAAAAAAAATTAATATATGTTTTTTACAAAAGTTAAATAAAATTCAAACCACACCCTTAAACCATCTAACAACTTACAGAAATCGCCCTAACCTTTATTTCTTTAGTTATATGAAGAGGCATTATATAATTTAGATAGTAACAGATAAAACAATATGAATTGAATTTAGTTATATGAAAACGCATGAAATCATATTATACTTATATACACAATATTTTTGGTGCAAAGAAAGTAAAGTAATTAAATGATTTAACTAATCAAATAAAGTACATCTCTATGCTTTTGCTCATGGAGTAGTTCTTAAGTGCATCTTTTAGTCACATCCATAAGTCATAAGTGCTAACCAATGGCAATTAAGCTTTCGTAAATTTAGCTACTAATAAGAATCCAAATGCAAAACTTAAAGCAAAAGGCGGTGTTAAATAATTGACCTTTCGAAAATCATTGATGGCCTTTCGTCATATGTAAAATTTTTTGTCTATGCATCACCTCAATGGGCTTTCACTTTTCACTAGTGTATAATTTCTTTTTTATATGTAGGTGTCACTGACTTAATAGTTTTATAGTTACTTTGGCAACTTTATTTAGCTGTATTACTCATAGGAGTATGAAATTATCGACAAGTAAAAAGATTGTTTGGTCATTATTATATATACTTCAAGCTTTGATTTAAACCTATGTTAGATGCTCAAAATAAATAGCAGAATCCTTATAAGATGTATGAGGTTCAAACTTCACTAAACACATATTTGAAGGTGGTCTTTAGAATATGCAAAAAAAAAAAAAAAAAAAAAAAAAAAAAAAAAAAAAAAAAAAAAATTACATAAATAATTCGAAATCCGCGTATATTTGAGTAAAAGACTTCTTTAGTGAGTAGTGGGTTGGTTGAGTTAGGGTTATGCCGTTCGCTTGCTAATGAGTTCATTATAAGAGCCAAGGGTGTGGCTCGTTAGTTTGTCTCGCCACTTCTACGTGGCTATCCAAGTGAGTAAGTCACACCTTTTCACCACACCATCTTAACCTCCTCATCCCTCCTCACTTCCCTCTTGCTCATCTGCACAACGAAGGTATCATCTGACATTGTGTACTTTTTTTTAGTGATAAATAAAATAAAGGTGTAAGTGGTGGGCCCCAAATGAGTAAGTTGAGGTTAGTTGTAAGTGAGTAGGGAGTTAGTTGTGTAGAGGTGTTGGGGTTAGGGGTGGCAATTTCTGACCTGACACGAAACCCGACCTGAAACCGACATGAAAATTAACAGGTTCGGGTTGAGCTAAATAGATTTTGGGTAAGGTTTGGGTCGATATATCTAACCCGTTTATTAAACAGGTCCGGTTCAGGTTATGAATAAAACAAACGGGTCGACCCGCCAACCCGTTTAAGTTTTTTTTTTTTGTAAATTAAAAATTATTTATATTTAAGTATACGGGGTTTAATGGGTTAAACGGGTCGACCCGCTAACCCGTTTAACCTGTTTTACTCATGTATGTGCTAACTTTTGTATATAAAACGGGTTAAATGGGTCAACCCGAAAGCATTTAACATATTCAACCCATGCAACCTATCTAACCCGTCAACCCAAGTATATATACGGGTTAAATGGGTCAGGTTCGGGTTACGTGTAAACAGGTTTGGGTTGACATAGCTGACCCGATGATTTAAATGGGCCAGGTTCGGGTTGGGGTTTTCTGACCTGCCAATCTGACAACCCGAACCCGCCAACCTGAACCCGACCCGAATTGCCACACCTAGTTGGGGTGATGTGGCACCCGTTGGCCCCAAATGAGTAATTTTGGCTTGTCACCACAACTTCCACTCTAAGGATGTGAAAACAAGCTTGAAAAAAAAAAAAAAAAAAAAAAAAAAAAAAAAAAAAAAAAACCCTGTAACTGAGAGATTTCTTCTCTATAAGTAGAATATTCCATTTTATAGGGATAGTACATAGGGTACTCACTTACTTATCTATTTCTCGGAATAAAGGAGAAAAGGAGGTGCATACGCTCTTGTTCAATCAGACCTACCCAGCCAAGAGCCTTAAGCATTGTACAAGGACGTGCTGTAGGAGTAACCCATTACCTTCTAGGTGGAATTGCCACGACATATGGGCGTCCTTCTTTGCAAGAATTATTATAGTAGGATAAAGACGTCATCTATAAATAACATGAACAAATAAATCCTTATCTCTTGTAGTACCTAATACTTCATGTACTTCTTATATTGTCTTCTAGAAAAATATAAAAATTATTATTGATACATTATACTACTCAAAACGTAATCAAATTCAACACAATGACTAATAATGTTTTGCCATTTCTAGATAACATCAAAAAACTGATAAAGGGCATTCTAAAGGAAGCAAGTAGTAATGTTCCATTTACTTTAGCAGAAAATAAATATACAAATTTTACAGGATTTAGCCACTCACAAAGTAGCAATTTGTTTCTTATTTTTATATTTGGTTACTTTTAAAGTTTTAATCTTTGTCTTTAGGTGAAAAAACGAAAGCAACACACCTTAATTTCAACTATGGCATACTAATAATATTTGCATAAAATTGTTTAAATGTGTCCTAGTCGACACAAACAACCAAACAACTATTATCTTTATAAATCCATGACGAATTTTGATTTGGACATCTTTCTTGTAGTCATCCTATCTGTTATTCCGGCTTTTGTATTTAGCATCAACTCATTATTTGAAGTTTGATGTTGATAGGCATGCTTTTTTTTTAATTCTCTTGTACTAGATTACATTGAATTATTCTTGAATTTTGATTAAACTAGACGAATAATCAAAATGAATGGTCGGAATTAAACAAGTGTATACTATAATGACGATTGAATTAGTAGAATAATCAAAGTGAACGGGTGATATTAAACGAGTGTATAATAAGTAATTTACAAGCGTATAATATGAAGAAGTTTGTAAATTGTATGTATACAATGTCAACATAATATACTAATAACTTAATTAACAATCAAGTAGATATACAATGAGTAGAAGATGGACCAAGTAATATGATGATGTTACAACTTAATCATGATTACTTTACGTTTAATTCCTTGGTTGAAAATAATTAGATTAGAAAAGCTAGATAGATGAACAGGCTTGAGTGTCGATAGCTGACTTTAAGGTAGACGCATATCTCTTATTATACTATATTGACAGGATAAGTAGGGATTGGTGCCCTAAAATATGAAGGGAAATCTAATTACTTTGGTTTTCAATCAATGAAATTACTTCATTTTAAAGTGATTAAACTAAGGTAATTGAAATTTTACATGGTTGTGATTGGTTAGAAAGAAAGTAACAATTACAAAGAGATTATGACAAAAAAATTGTCAAGGTCACGTTAAATCATACATTATTCACCTAATAGCTCATTTTTCACATATTAATCTAGAAACTTTGTCTTTGTTCAAAAAAATCTAGAAATTAGTCCCATGGAAGTACTAAAATGTAACTACTACATATATATTTTTTCAAAAATAATAATAATAATAATAATAATAATAATATCACCCGTGCGAGGAAATTAGGGTGTCTCTGTTAGGTATCGGTGATGGTTATTTTTTGCGTAGTTTGAACGATGATCTTGAAATTTTGGTGGCGAAATTAGATTCTAAAGTGACACTTGTGGTCATTTTCCGCAATTACATCATGCAAACATAGCCAATGATTCAAGACAACCCAAGAAACAATAATCATCACTAATCAAAATATCAAACAAGAATCGTATATTTATGATATGATATGCTCACTAGCTATAAAGAAATTACTCCTCACCCGGAGCTTGATCCTTTATATAAAACGAAAAAACCAAGCCCTCAATATAATTATCGAATGATAATTAAAAAATTGAGGGAGAGGAATAAATTAACTCACACATTTACATACACTAAGCAATTTTTTTTTGAGCAACAAACACTAAAGTACCAAATTATACACCTCCAAATTCCATTGTTGCAAGTAGGAATCTCGCTTTAAGTCTCTCGTAACTTGTAACCTTTCTTCTTCAACTTTTTACCATTTCAAACACTCTACTAATTATACACGACAAGAGTCACAATACTTGATTTACAGGTTAAACATACCATCTTAGTCACGGAAAATTTTAAATCCGTGACTATATGTGCACCAAGTGGCATTTTAACCCGTTATCTTAAAAGTATAGCGACCCGTGTATGTAAATATGTAAAGTACTCAAAGCAGTAAAAATCTAAAGTAGAAAAGTATTACAGTGAATTTTCCTTTTTTAACCACTCATAGCTGAAACATCATGATCATCCAAAATCTATGTACCCAATCGACCCGAAGTTGGCTATTTTTTCAAAATCTCATTTTCGTCTAGAAGTCGAACCACCAAACATTTGATCAAGAAGGAGAACTAGTGCCATCGCGATAGTTGTATCAATCTCGGGTTGCACAACTAAACGAAACACATCTCCACCAAACGCAACACCTCCAACAGCTTCCTTACGTTTGATTTCAGCCACACGCCTTCTTTTGTCGTCATACACGACACAAGCTCTTTGCGCGTACGAGCCTTCAATCTCGTACGCGATGTTTTTTTTATTGTTGTTCCTTGGTGATCCTGTGTTGCTCACATGCGCTAGTGACTTTGCGTTTAGGAAATTTACGTGTTTGGTTACTGAAAAACGTGGATTTGCTGTTGATTCTCCGTCGTATACGAGCCAACTGTCTGTTAGGCTTAATCTCTGTCGAAAAATAACAAATCTGATTAGAATTCATAGTAAAAAAAAAATTGGTTTAACGCGAAAACCGGTTAAAATTTCATGCAAGTCTTATTGTATGCTATTACTAGTAAAAAGTATTACTAGTAAAAACCGGTTTAACGCGAAAACCGGTTAAAATTAAATGATATACCTTGCGGCGAATGGTGATAAGAGAATGACCAGACGAATCCATAAGAACAACCTCGGCTTTATTGCCAGCAGCATAATTATCAACTCGAAAGACTAGATTGCCTTTGGTATCGAAAACAGTAAATCCATAACAATTGAAAAGCAATGATTTCTTCCAAACAGTAAGAACGACTGGGCTCCTGCCAGTAGTAGAGGATTCTGGCAGGAACCTATGTCGTTCTGGAGCTAGAGTGGGGATAACAGCTTTAGGGTATACTTTTGTCATCTCAAAGAGTTTTTAGTTGTTTGTGTAGTTGAAAGAGTTTAGAGTTGTGAATATGTGTTTTTTGTGTTTTGGTGAGCTGTGGTTTTTATGCTAAGGATATCAAGTGGTGTAGAGGTGTTTTTATAGTCTTGATTAGCATGTTTTTGAAATTACGAAAATGCCATCGACTTTAATTAAAGGTAGGAAAATGATGTACGAATGAGGAAATGTGGTGTGGTAATTTTCAACGCGTGTTTGCCACTTATATTACACCAACTTTATGCTAAATTGTGGATTACATAAAATAAATTAACTACTAGTATTAAATGTATATAACAAGTTTTATAATGATGATTAATGTAGTAACTAACAAGTTATACAGTAGAAACTTATAGGAAAAATATTAGAAAACTTAATAATATTGTATTTTGTTGCAAGAGATTTTTCTAGTTCTATTTTACTACCACAAAGAAAAATATTTAACTTAATTATTTTTAATATTTTTTTTGGTTTTATGGGGCCATTTATTTTTTCTTGATTGAATTTATGGGACCATTTTTGGAGGATATATGCAATTATGCATGTGAGATTCAGACTTGTGTATATATACCATTTTGTAGAAATATCAACCGTTTGATTAGTTGTATACAAACAAATAATAAAGTATGCAATATGTAGTCCACCTAGCTATATGGAAGAAATATAACTACATTGTAGACAAACTCCAAAAAATTATAAATACTTTGAAATGGCGACAGTTAGTAACTAGTACAGTAAATTAAAGCTGTTAATTTGATAATTACTCGAATATTTATTTATCCCCACAATAAAACAAGATGATGAAACTTCTAGGATATATTCATTTAACTTGACTAAATTAACAGTCTGCACACAATAATGAACACTTGTAAATAAAGTTGAATTAAGCTCTCCTAAGAAAGAAATCTTGCAAACCATTGTTATAAGAAAACATAAATATATTAAAAACTTGCTTTAATAATGTTTCGCCAGCAAATATATTCTATTCTACTTTAGGTTACCAAGAAGAACATTATGGTTTTACACATTTTTGTTTTACATTCTGTCTCTTAACCGTCATAATTACTAAAGTCATTATCCAAAGTTTATTTTATAACATTATGCTAAAATATAATATAGATATTTAAGAGAGGATAACATAGTTTTCTAATAAAATAACTTGTTTTAGTTGTAGTTTTCTTTGGATGGAATAATATAAAAAGAATGAAATCTGTGGCTCCAATTGAGTTTGCGGTGAAGTTGTGGGGTCCAAGATAAAAGTTTTTTAGTGAGTTTTCGGGGCAGCTATTTGACCAAAATTTCTTTATTTTTTACCAGTTACTAAACAGGGAAAATATCAATTGATAAGAAAATTGAAATTTATTTAAAAAAAAAAAGAAAAAAAAAATTGAAATGAGAAATTGAGAAAAATTTCAGCCACATATGTTAAATAAATGAGTGAAATTTAAAAAGAGATGCATCTATATTTGTAGATGCATTTAAAATGTTTGATTGTTATTTCTTTACGAAAATCTTATTTTATTTTTATTTCTTATTTAATCTTAACTCTAACTAAACTACCATTAACCAATTTTAGTCAATTAATACAACTCGGTTAGTACAACTATAATCCTTACCAAGTTACAAATTTTAAATCAAACCATGATATTAGAGTCTTGTTGTGATAATTCATTTCAAGCACCACCAAAATAGGCTAGTGGCAATGGGGATGAAAAAAACTCGCAAACAATCACGGAAATAACTTATCAAATTATAAACATCTTAGTTTCTATAGATAACTTGAAGTTGAGGAAACATCATATGTATACCTCTTTATCCGTTTTATTGTTATTATAGTTTTTATACGATTACGGAGTATATTTTAGCATCATGACAAACTAGGCGTACGAAAAATCGTTTTACCACCTCTTACATTTTGCTACAATCACCACTTGCTACAACATAAATCCGCCCTTACTTAATGCATGTTAAACCACGTTTGATTCACGAAATGTTTTTTACGAAATTAGAATCTGTCTATAGAATTGGAATGTGAGTGAATTGAAAAACGTTAAGGAATTTGAATGTTAAGGATTTGAAATCTGAAGAAATTAAAATTTGCAAAAACTCAAGCGTGTTTGGTTGGAAGAAAATAAAATTGGAAAAAACAAATTATAGTAATATATTTAAAATTTTATTTTAAATTAAAATTGATAAACTGAATAATAATAATAATAATAATAATAATAATAATAATAATAATAATAATAATAATAATAACAACAACAATAATAACAACAACAACAATAATAATAGGTTTATTGAAGACCGTGGAGGCGAGGAGGGTCTTTCGATGTTATTGGTGGATTTCAAAAACGCCTTCAATTTGGTGGACCGTGAGGTTATGTTGCAGGAGGTTCACCTGCGTTGTTCTGCCATTTCATGTTTGGTGGAATTTTGTTACTCCAGCCCAGCTAGACTATACTATGGGGAACACACGCTACGGTCGCACCAAGGTGTGCAACAAGGTGACCCACTTTGACCTCTTCTCTTTGCTCTAGTGTTACATCCTTTAGTATGCAAGATTAGAGACTCCTTCAGTCTTTCTCTTCAAGCTTGGTATCTAGATGATGGCATTATTATCGGAGATACTTTGGTCGTGGGGAAGGCTTTAGAGCTTAGTATGGGGTTGGACCACGGTGTGACAACTGGCAGTTTAGGGAGCTATTTTAAAAACCCGCATTTCAATATAAGTTCGTTTATAATTTTTATTTGAAATTTTCATTTCACAACGAACTTGTAAGACCTATTTTATGGATATTTTATTTAATGACGTTATGGTATTCGTGAATTATGTTCATAATTCGTTTTTGATTATGTGATCGGTGATGTATATTTGAATTCTCACTTGGTACTACGTTGACTTTGGCACTAGGATTACCTAACATAGTCTTATGATTCGTCTTAACGAGTCCGTTATATATTTTAATTAATTACGAGGGGTTCTCGTGTAATATGGAAATTTTAAAATGAGTTCAGGTTCGGGCCACGTGTTTTTACATCTACCCACATTACCCACTCAATCGTAATAATATTATTATTATTACTATTATTATTATTGTTATTACAAAAAAAAAAAAAAAAAAAAAAAAAAAAAAAAAAAAAAGAAAAGTTATTAAAGGGTCCGTTTGGGTCCGGTTTTCACCCACACACACAAACACTCACTTTACCCTCTCTCTCTCAAATCCTCTCATCTCCCTCACCAAACTAACCCTAGCCGCCGGTCCAATAATCCGGCCACCACCGCCGTTTTACCGACCACCCAACAAAACTACCACCACCAAATTGTTCCTCTCTTCACCCTCTTTCTTTTGGTGTATCATACACACTCTAAAACAACCCCTAACATCACGAAATCTAAAGATTTCTATTCGGATTTTTACTAGTTTTCTAGATCTAAGCTTTTGAAGGATTTTGAAGGTGAGAAGAACCATTTTCAAGGTTTTGGGAGCCACGAATTGATTTTGTTTCGTGGCTACACGAATTATTTTCGTGAGATTCGAATGGGTTTTCATGTTAAACGTGTTATAATGATGGGTTTTTGAAGAAACTAAGTTTTCTAATGGTTTGGTATCCGGGTTGTTCTTGGGTTTGGATCGTGGTTGACTCGGAACCGAGAGCTAAGCTCTCGGCTTAACATGGTTCGAAGCCTTGTATGGCTTGGGTCCTTGATGGCTTTATTTCTTTGATTGATTGATGGTTTAGATTGTTGTCGAGGGTGTTGGACCTCGATGTGATGCTAACCGAGACCTTGTGGTCTCGGGGCTCCTTTTCTTGTGAGCTTTGGCCATACCGAGACCTCAAGGGTTCTCGTGAAGTGTGGTTTGAGCCATTGGCTCGTATGATTTCTTGTGGTTCGATCCCTTTGGGTCACGGCTGTTAGCCGAGCACCACTTGGTTGCCGTTTTGACATAGAGTCAAATGGTTTACTTACATAATCGGTTTAGCTCATGTGAGCTATGTGATGTTTGGTTCGAGTCTAAACGACTCGTAGTATTGAGCCGAGACTCAAGTGAGTCGGGGGCTCGGGTCGGCTTGGTAAACCGACCCACACATTGACTTGGTTAATGTTATTAATTGACTAATGTGGACAAGTTGTTATATTAACATTGGTTATTATTGTTATTGTTATATTGTCGTGGTATTTATTTCTCGGCCGAACACTTTGGGTCGAATTGGATATTGGATTGGTTATTGGTTATTGATTATGATTTGATATTGAGAAGTTGTTGTCGATTGGGATGTGATATGAGGACCGGTTATGAGACGGTCGTTAGATGACGGAGATAGGTTAGTCGGGTACCGTAGTCGGACCTTATTGTTGTAGCCCGTGGTTGAGATTGTGATTGGACGGAGATTTATTATTTATGACTTTGGTTTATTATTGGACTTGGACAATGAGCCGAGAGTCATGACTCGGACATATGACCATTTCTTGTAACTCAATAAATATTAAAAGTGAAACGAGAATAATAAAACTCGTAATAATAATTATTAATAATATGAACGTTTATATGAAAGTATATACGTGAATAACGTATATATATAACTATATAAACGCGTATATTAATAATAATAATAATCACGAGTCGTATTATAAATAATACGATTAGATACATATTAGGCTACGAAAGTGGCGTAATATTATTAAACGTATTATTATTATTAAAAATTGTGTTATAAACGGGAAACTCCCGACAATGATGAAACGTTTAATAAAAAGTCATTTTGGATATATAACGAATAAACTTATTGAGTTAGGCGAAATTGTTGTCACTCGGGTCCAGGTAAGTTATTATTTGCGACATTCGTGTTGTCTCGGATATATGACGACTAATATGGACGTTTTCTATAAGTAAATAACCACTCAACCGTAAGGTTGAGCCGGGTTGTTTGGTTATATGAAACGAATATATTAATGGGCATCGTATCCTACGACGCCCATAGGTTGTAGTATATGTAAAGGGTAATAGATTGCGAGTGTATATATCGGGAAATCTGGCCAATTTGACGATATATACGAGGAATTTATTAAACTGAGATATATACTATATAGTAATTACGTGCTATGTGCTTTATATGAGCTTTAGATTGGGTGTAATCTTGGAACGGTATATTACGTAAATAAATATGAGGATTATCAAATCGACGGATTTGGTAAACTTTGGCGATTTATTTAAATGATATATTGGGCTAATATTAGATCTATAGTTTATTATATGTTCTACGTGTGATCTTGTTGGTTTGTTTTGAGTCGACCCACCACCCGTATGGATACCAAACGCAAATACACCAAACTAATACGAAATGGATTTTCGGTAATAAAACGGATTCTCGTCCGGGTTTGGGAATATTATATATTTGAGGAAATGATTTCTGAAAGAGTTAATATTGTTAGGTCGTGCCAAGTCCGTAGTTGCTGTTTCGTGAGTTATCATACATCTTATTGCTACCTACCTCGTCTTGCTATTTTCTGGACTTGAGGTGAGTCATAGCCCCACTTCTTACTCTTGAACTATGTTTTCAACGATTGGGGTGAGAAACGTGCAAATCATTTTACGTGGACTATTATCGCTTTTATATGCTTTCTAAACTTGCTATGCGTATGGACTAGGATCTATTGTCAGCTTTAGTCACACCTTTTGTGTGTACTATTCAAGGTTGGCTTATTTGGTTATTTGGATTGTCAGCTTTAGTCACATATATGTTGTGTGTACTATTCAAGGTTGACTTATTTAGATACTGTAGTGTGCACCTATAGGTTATTATTCCTTCGGAGGTTATCCGAGTATTTATTGGTATTGCGGGGGTTACCCGAATACTTATGTTGTTACGGAAGGGTATCCGTGTGTTTTGGTTATTACGGAAGGGTTTCCGTGTGTTATGTTGAGAGCGGAGGGTATCCGCAGGCTTTTAGCGAATCCTTAGTCTAGCTAGCAAGCGTTTTGCGTTCATGTCCACTATATTATTAGTTGAATTTAAACCTATGATCTCACCAGCGAAAGCTGACTTTTAGCACGTTTTCTCAGGTAATTAAGTGTTGAGGTGCATGCTTGGATTGGAAGGCTCGGCTGTGGCACACGGTTATGGATCTATATTTTCTAAACTCTGATAATTAAATTTGGACCTACTGTTATTTATTTTGGGCCTAACTCTGAATGATGTTGGGATAAATTTAAACTCTAAAACCCCGTTTTGGTTGTGTTTTTATTATGTTTACTTTATCTCGTTCTATATTGTCTTGGGTTGGATACCAATCCCCGTAGCACCCCGAAAGCTTGTTGAGTCTTCCGCTGTATCGAATTTTGGGGGTGTTACAGATTGGTATCAGAGCCAGGTTATAGAGAACTAGGTAAATAAACGCCTAAACTATAACCGTATTTTTTATAGAAAATGATCCTTGACTACCGCCCGCCAGCCCGCCAAGCCGAAGCATCTTCTATTATTTGAGGTATTATGAGATATTTGAGATGACTTGAGGTTTATGGATTTTAGTAATAAGATGGCGTTCTCGAGGATTTATATGGTCTATATGTTTTATAAACATTTTAGTAATGCGGTGTTTGAAATTCTTTTATTGAGATTATATATGGAATTATTTGATGAGTATTTTTAGTATGGTATTATGAGTTGCGATTTAAGTTGTTTTTGAAACACTTATACCTACCCTACGCCGTTGTCACAAACCATGGCCTCCCATATGCCCGATGTCGTCGAGGATATTTTTACTGCACCGGTTTTACCTGCACAGTTCACGATGGCATCTGATGACCTTTACCAGATGGCCATGACTTCAGCTACTGTATCACAGGCAGCTTCTACTTCAGCACTACCTGCTGCATCTACGCAGGGACCCTCATCTTCTTTAGGGCTCCCTGGTACATCGAGGCAGCTTACTCTTCATCAGGCTTTGGCTCGTGTGGCACCACGCTTTGCCCACCGAGCTACAGCACGCATGTCGGTACGCCCTACTCCATCACCTTTACAGATTGATGCTCATTCTCTTCTGTCTGAGGCGCCACCCACATCATTGCGTCGTCGTCCTAGATCACCTACTACATCTCCACATGGTTCACCTAGTAGGAGACGACGAGTGATGAGGTACTCTTCCGATGAGGAGGAGGAGTACGAGGGTGAGGATGAGGCTGATGACCCTGAGCGGGAGGATGACCCTCAGGAGGCTGAGCATGGTGATGATGATGACCCTGAGGAGGAGGATGACCCTCAGGAGGATGAGATGCCTGATGATGATGATGAGTTAGCACCACCAGCTCAGGCTGAGGAGCCTGATTCACCTGTACACCCGATTGAGCCCGATTCACCTGATCATCCGTTCTTGTTTGAGTTGCCACCCGGTAGTCCCGTTGAGTCGGATGCATCGTCGGAGGTTTCTGCTGAGCATGCAGAGTTGGGTGAGGTTGGCAGGTTGTGGGCTCGGATTACTGAGCTTAGTGACAGAGTTGCACACGTATCTGATCGACTTGAGAGAGTTATTGGAGAGTTTTTAGCAGATTTGAGAGTTGATTTGACTGTCGCTGTGGGCAGGGTTACAGAGATGAGGAGAGTTTTGATGGAGGTGCATGAGCATATCGATAGTATTCAGCGAGGGTTTATTACCGCTCGTGAGGCCGACCGCAAGCTTTGGCAAAGGAATGCCGAGCTAGAGAAGGAGGTGGCTGACCTCAAGAGAGACCGAGACACCCATAGCGTGGAGTTAGGATCGTTATGGAGGGATCTTGATGGCTTGAGGCAGGAGTTGAGGATTCTCCGTCAGCCACGTGGCTAGTTGTTTGAGTTATATTATCTTGTTGCTTTCTTAGCCGAGGAGTGTTCGGTTAGAAAAGCTAGTTATCATATTTTGATGTATTCTGTACGGTATTCGTCTCGTTTGGAACGATTAGTATGTTTTGTGTTATCCGTTAGTTGGAACGATGTTAGATCGCTATTGTACGGTTGATGGTTATTAGTATATGGTATTATGTGATTTTGGGTGTTATGGAAGTTGAGTCCCTATTCGCTTGTTTGTTGTTACGTGGTGTATTGTTACTATTCTGTCCATGATTGGTTTCGTTGAAATGTTTTGTTGAGCATATCAATAAGTTCTATTGGAGACTCATGAACTTGTGTGATGTTAGAGATCAATGGCACCCCGTCGAAACCCTGTTAGGTCTAGCAGGACTGGTCCTGCTGTGACTACTCCTACTCCTGCTCGTCGAGGTCGTCGACCTACCCGAAATGTTGAAACCCCTACTCCTGACAACCTGGACACCACTAACCGTAACAACAGGAATCAAAATGTTGATGTTCAGGGAGACAATGGTCATGTTCCACTTAATGCACCGACTGTGGATCAAGCAATGATCAACCAACTCGTGGAGCAAAGAGTTGCTGAACTACTAGCTGAGTCAAATCATTCCAACAATTCTGCTGGAACTTTTCCACCTGTTCGTGCTAATGGATGTCAATACAAGGAATTCAAGATTTGTGGACCCATTGAGTTTGGTGGAACTGAAGGAGTGGTTTACTTAGTCAGATGGATTGAGAAGACTGAGTCAGTGTTTAATGTCAGTGGTTGTGCGGAGAATGCGAAGGTAAAGTTTGCTTCTTTTACTTTCAAGGATGAAGCTTTGACCTGGTGGAACAACTACCGAAATGCAGTTGGGAGTGATGTAGCTTATGCTATGACTTGGGAGCAATTTAAGTCCTTGCTGATTCAGACTTATTGCCCAAGGAATGAGGTCAAGAAGCTAGAGATTGAGTTTTGGAACCACAAGGTGAAAGGTAATGATATGGCGACTTACAATCGTCGTTACCAGGAGTTAGCCTTGTTGTGCCCAGATATGGTGAAAACTGAAACTCAAAAGATTGAGAGGTATACTGATGGTTTGCCTGTAGCTACGAGGAATGATGTAATTTCTGCTAGGCCTGCAAACATCCATGAGGCAATCACAATTGCTCAACAACTTATGGATTCGTTGGAATTAGAAGAAGCTGATAAGGAGAAGAGTGGAAAGAGAAAGAGAGACCGTCACTCTAAGAGTAATGATCACCGAAGCAAGAGACAAGCTAAGGCTTATGCTATTGGGAATGGAGACAAGAAGAATCAGAACGGTGATACACCCAAGTGTGATCGTTGCCATCAGCATCACACTGGATGGTGTAGTGTGAAATGCCAGAATTGCTCAAAGAAAGGACATACAGCTAGGGACTGTAGAGCTCGACCTCTTGCAATGGTTCAAGCTGCTCCTGAGATGAGAAACAAGGCAGATGTTACCTGTTATGGATGTGGAAAGAAGGGACACTATAGGAATGAGTGTAGAGAATCGCGGAACCGTGGAAATCAAGGCTCGGGTGGTAATGGGTACAATTATGGAAACTGTGGAGCTGGAGGAAATCGTGGACGACAAGATAATGGGGACCAACGTATGGAAGCTGGAGCTGCTCAGGGAAGAGTGTATGCACTCGGGAACGAGAGAGGAGAAGATCCGAACGTCGTTACTGGTACGTTCCTCCTCAATAATCGTTATGCTTCCATACTGTTTGATACTGGTGCCGATAGGAGTTTTGTGTCCACTACATTTGCACCCTTACTAGAGAAACCCCCGATGGCCTTAGGAATTGGATATGATATTGAGTTAGCTAATAGAAACATAGAAAGGATTAATACCATCATTCGCGGTTGTACGTTAAATTTCTTGAACCACCCCTTCAACATAGATCTTCTACCCGTCACGTTAGGAAGTTTTGATGTAATCATTGGTATGGATTGGTTGTCGAAGTATCGTGCTCACATACTTTGCGACGAGAAGATCGTGCGTGTACCATACGGAAAGGAGGTCCTAAATATACTAGGAGACCGAAAGGATTCTAGGAGCCCATCCCGATTAGCGGTGATTTCTTGCACTAAGTTACCGAAGCTAATGGAGAAGGGATGTTATCTTTTCTTAGCTCAAATTTCTGAGAAGGGAGAGACGAAGAAAAAGGAAAGGTGCATTGGAGATGTGCCTATAGTTCGTGATTTTCCTGATGTGTTTCCCGATGATTTGCCGGGAATCCCACCAAGTAGGCAAGTGGAGTTTCAGATTGAGTTGATACCCGGTGCTCCACCTGTAGCACGAGCACCTTATCGTCTTGCACCTACCGAACTGGAAGAGTTGTCGAAACAATTGGCGGAGTTAGCCGAAAAGGGATTCATAAGACCAAGTTCTTCACCTTGGGGAGCCCCAGTCTTGTTTGTGAAGAAGAAAGATGGATCGTTTCGTATGTGTATTGACTATAGAGAGTTGAATAAGTTAACGGTGAAGAATCGATACCCGTTACCTAGGATAGATGATTTGTTCGATCAACTTCAAGGATCAAGTGTGTATTCGAAGATCGATTTGAGATCGGGATATCATCAACTTCGAGTTCGTGAGGAGGATATTCCGAAAACGGCTTTCAGAACCCGTTACGGGCATTACGAGTTTCAGGTGATGCCGTTTGGGTTGACTAACGCACCAGCAATATTCATGGATCTCATGAATCGTGTGTGTAAGCCATACTTGGATAAGTTCGTGATTGTATTCATCGATGACATTCTGATCTATTCAAAGAGTGAGAAAGAGCATGAGGAGCATTTAAGACTCATTTTGGAATTGCTCAGGAAGGAGAAACTTTATGCCAAGTTTTCGAAATGTGAATTCTAGATTCCGACTGTACAATTTTTGGGTCACGTGATTGATAGACAAGGAGTCCACGTGGATCCTGCAAAAATTGAAGCAATAAAAGATTGGGCTGCACCTACAACCCCAACCGAAGTTCGTCAATTTTTGGGTTTAGCTGGCTATTACCGAAGATTCATCGAGGGATTTTCGAAGATAGCTAAACCATTGACCAAATTGACTCAAAAGAGTGTTACGTATGAATGGGGAGATAAAGAAGAGGAAGCGTTTCAATTGCTTAAGAAAATGTTGTGTAGTGCTCCTATCTTAGCGTTACCAGAAGGTAACGAGGATTTCGTCGTCTATTGTGACGCCTCACATAAAGGTTTAGGAGCCGTGTTAATGCAACGAGAGAAGGTGATAGCTTATGCTTCCCGACAGCTCAAAAAGCATGAGAAAAACTACACTACCCATGATTTGGAGCTCGGTGCTGTGGTTTTTGCTTTAAGAATATGGAGACATTACTTGTACGGAACCAAGTGTGTTGTATTTACTGACCATAAAAGTCTACAACATATCTTGAATCAAAAAGAGCTCAACATGAGACAACGACGTTGGATCGAGTTGCTAAGCGATTATGATTGTGAAATTCGCTACCATCCTGGCAAAGCAAACGTTGTTGCTGATGCTCTTAGTCGAAAGGAAAGAATACCACCATTACGAGTTAAGTCATTGGGAATGACTATCGTATCGCCATTACCATCTCAGATACTCGAAGCTCAAACGGAAGCATTGAAAGCAGAAAATAGATCTGCCGAGAACATATTTGGGATGGCTGATAATGAGAAAGGATTTGTTAAGCGTTCGGATGGAATATTATGTTTTGGAGATCGGATTTGGGTACCGTTATATGGAGAAATTCGAGAATTGATTATGCATGAGTCGCACAAGTCAAAGTACTCCATTCACCCTGGTTCCGATAAAATGTACCAAGATCTTAAGAAGTTCTATTGGTGGCCAAATATGAAGGCAAATATAGCATCGTATGTTAGTAAGTGCTTGACATGCGCCAAGGTTAAGGCTGAACACCAGAGACCATCAGGACTGCTAACGCAACCAGAACTTCCAGTCTGGAAATGGGAGCGGATTACTATGGACTTCATTACCAAATTACCGAGGACAGCTAGCGGTTGTGACGCTATCTGGGTAATTGTGGATCGTCTGACAAAGTCTGCTCATTTCTTAGCTATTAGTGAAGATGATAGTGTGGATAAGCTTGCGAGGTTATATGTGAAGGAAATTATTTCACGTCATGGAGTCCCGATATCTATTATTTCGGATCGTGATAGTCGTTTTACGTCAGCTTTGTGGCGATCACTTCAAACGGCTTTGGGGACGAGGCTTGATATGAGTACTGCATATCATCCCCAAACCGACGGTCAAAGTGAGAGGACCATTCAGACGTTAGAGGATATGCTTCGTGCATGCATCATAGACTTTGGTAAAGGCTGGGAGAAGTATTTACCCCTTGCGGAATTCTCCTATAATAACAGCTACCACACAAGTCTTAAGGCTGCACCATTCGAAGCTTTGTATGGCAGAAAGTGTCGTTCGCCTATTGGTTGGGCAGAAGTTGGAGATAGTCAACTTACAGGCCCTGAGCTTATTTTGGAAACTACCGAGAAAGTAACTCAGATTCGTGATCGGTTGCAAGCCGCCAGAGATAGGCAGAAGAGCTACGCCGATCAGAGACGTAAACCTTTAGAGTTCCAGGTTGGAGACAAAGTGATGCTGAAAGTCTCGCCCTGGAAAGGTGTAATACGTTTCGGGAAACGTGGTAAACTCAACCCACGCTACATTGGACCATTCTTAATCTTAGAAAGAATTGGGCCCGTGGCTTATAGGTTGGAATTACCGTCTGAACTGAGCAAAGTTCACGACGTGTTTCACGTGAGTAATTTGAAGAAATGTCTTTCTGAAGAAATGCCCGTCATTCCAATGAGGGATATTCGTATTGATGAGAAACTGAATTTCGTGGAGGAGCCGATCGAGATTTTAGATCGTGAAGTTAAACGACTCAAGAGGAGTCGCATTCCGCTCGTCAAGGTTCGTTGGAATTCCCGACATGGACCAGAATTTACGTGGGAACGTGAGGACGAGTTCAGGAAGAGATATCCGAAGCTTTTCACTTCGTAGATGAATTTTTCCGAGTGAAACCCGGGACGGGTTTCCTTCTGAGACGGGGAGGATGTGACAACTGGCAGTTTAGGGAGCTATTTTAAAAACCCGCATTTCAATATAAGTTCGTTTATAATTTTTATTTGAAATTTTCATTTCACAACGAACTTGTAAGACCTATTTTATGGATATTTTATTTAATGACGTTATGGTATTCGTGAATTATGTTCATAATTCGTTTTTGATTATGTGATCGGTGATGTATATTTGAATTCTCACTTGGTACTACGTTGACTTTGGCACTAGGATTACCTAACATAGTCTTATGATTCGTCTTAACGAGTCCGTTATATATTTTAATTAATTACGAGGGGTTCTCGTGTAATATGGAAATTTTAAAATGAGTTCGGGTTCGGGCCACGTGTTTTTACATCTACCCACATTACCCACTCAATCGTAATAATATTATTATTATTACTATTATTATTATTGTTATTACAAAAAAAAAAAAAAAAAAAAAAAAAAAAAAAGAAAAGTTATTAAAGGGTCCGTTTGGGTCCGGTTTTCACCCACACACACAAACACTCACTTTACCCTCTCTCTCTCAAATCCTCTCATCTCCCTCACCAAACTAACCCTAGCCGCCGGTCCAATAATCCGGCCACCACCGCCGTTTTACCGACCACCCAACAAAACTACCACCACCAAATTGTTCCTCTCTTCACCCTCTTTCTTTTGGTGTATCATACACACTCTAAAACAACCCCTAACATCACGAAATCTAAAGATTTCTATTCGGATTTTTACTAGTTTTCTAGATCTAAGCTTTTGAAGGATTTTGAAGGTGAGAAGAACCATTTTCAAGGTTTTGGGAGCCACGAATTGATTTTGTTTCGTGGCTACACGAATTATTTTCGTGAGATTCGAATGGGTTTTCATGTTAAACGTGTTATAATGATGGGTTTTTGAAGAAACTAAGTTTTCTAATGGTTTGGTATCCGGGTTGTTCTTGGGTTTGGATCGTGGTTGACTCGGAACCGAGAGCTAAGCTCTCGGCTTAACATGGTTCGAAGCCTTGTATGGCTTGGGTCCTTGATGGCTTTATTTCTTTGATTGATTGATGGTTTAGATTGTTGTCGAGGGTGTTGGACCTCGATGTGATGCTAACCGAGACCTTGTGGTCTCGGGGCTCCTTTTCTTGTGAGCTTTGGCCATACCGAGACCTCAAGGGTTCTCGTGAAGTGTGGTTTGAGCCATTGGCTCGTATGATTTCTTGTGGTTCGATCCCTTTGGGTCACGGCTGTTAGCCGAGCACCACTTGGTTGCCGTTTTGACATAGAGTCAAATGGTTTACTTACATAATCGGTTTAGCTCATGTGAGCTATGTGATGTTTGGTTCGAGTCTAAACGACTCGTAGTATTGAGCCGAGACTCAAGTGAGTCGGGGGCTCGGGTCGGCTTGGTAAACCGACCCACACATTGACTTGGTTAATGTTATTAATTGACTAATGTGGACAAGTTGTTATATTAACATTGGTTATTATTGTTATTGTTATATTGTCGTGGTATTTATTTCTCGGCCGAACACTTTGGGTCGAATTGGATATTGGATTGGTTATTGGTTATTGATTATGATTTGATATTGAGAAGTTGTTGTCGATTGGGATGTGATATGAGGACCGGTTATGAGACGGTCGTTAGATGACGGAGATAGGTTAGTCGGGTACCGTAGTCGGACCTTATTGTTGTAGCCCGTGGTTGAGATTGTGATTGGACGGAGATTTATTATTTATGACTTTGGTTTATTATTGGACTTGGACAATGAGCCGAGAGTCATGACTCGGACATATGACCATTTCGTGTAACTCAATAAATATTAAAAGTGAAACGAGAATAATAAAACTCGTAATAATAATTATTAATAATATGAACGTTTATATGAAAGTATATACGTGAATAACGTATATATATAACTATATAAACGCGTATATTAATAATAATAATAATCACGAGTCGTATTATAAATAATACGATTAGATACATATTAGGCTACGAAAGTGGCGTAATATTATTAAACGTATTATTATTATTAAAAATTGTGTTATAAACGGGAAACTCCCGACAATGATGAAACGTTTAATAAAAAGTCATTTTGGATATATAACGAATAAACTTATTGAGTTAGGCGAAATTGTTGTCACTCGGGTCCAGGTAAGTTATTATTTGCGACATTCGTGTTGTCTCGGATATATGACGACTAATATGGACGTTTTCTATAAGTAAATAACCACTCAACCGTAAGGTTGAGCCGGGTTGTTTGGTTATATGAAACGAATATATTAATGGGCATCGTATCCTACGACGCCCATAGGTTGTAGTATATGTAAAGGGTAATAGATTGCGAGTGTATATATCGGGAAATCTGGCCAATTTGACGATATATACGAGGAATTTATTAAACTGAGATATATACTATATAGTAATTACGTGCTATGTGCTTTATATGAGCTTTAGATTGGGTGTAATCTTGGAACGGTATATTACGTAAATAAATATGAGGATTATCAAATCGACGGATTTGGTAAACTTTGGCGATTTATTTAAATGATATATTGGGCTAATATTAGATCTATAGTTTATTATATGTTCTACGTGTGATCTTGTTGGTTTGTTTTGAGTCGACCCACCACCCGTATGGATACCAAACGCAAATACACCAAACTAATACGAAATGGATTTTCGGTAATAAAACGGATTCTCGTCCGGGTTTGGGAATATTATATATTTGAGGAAATGATTTCTGAAAGAGTTAATATTGTTAGGTCGTGCCAAGTCCGTAGTTGCTGTTTCGTGAGTTATCATACATCTTATTGCTACCTACCTCGTCTTGCTATTTTCTGGACTTGAGGTGAGTCATAGCCCCACTTCTTACTCTTGAACTATGTTTTCAACGATTGGGGTGAGAAACGTGCAAATCATTTTACGTGGACTATTATCGCTTTTATATGCTTTCTAAACTTGCTATGCGTATGGACTAGGATCTATTGTCAGCTTTAGTCACACCTTTTGTGTGTACTATTCAAGGTTGGCTTATTTGGTTATTTGGATTGTCAGCTTTAGTCACATATATGTTGTGTGTACTATTCAAGGTTGACTTATTTAGATACTGTAGTGTGCACCTATAGGTTATTATTCCTTCGGAGGTTATCCGAGTATTTATTGGTATTGCGGGGGTTACCCGAATACTTATGTTGTTACGGAAGGGTATCCGTGTGTTTTGGTTATTACGGAAGGGTTTCCGTGTGTTATGTTGAGAGCGGAGGGTATCCGCAGGCTTTTAGCGAATCCTTAGTCTAGCTAGCAAGCGTTTTGCGTTCATGTCCACTATATTATTAGTTGAATTTAAACCTATGATCTCACCAGCGAAAGCTGACTTTTAGCACGTTTTCTCAGGTAATTAAGTGTTGAGGTGCATGCTTGGATTGGAAGGCTCGGCTGTGGCACACGGTTATGGATCTATATTTTCTAAACTCTGATAATTAAATTTGGACCTACTGTTATTTATTTTGGGCCTAACTCTGAATGATGTTGGGATAAATTTAAACTCTAAAACCCCGTTTTGGTTGTGTTTTTATTATGTTTACTTTATCTCGTTCTATATTGTCTTGGGTTGGATACCAATCCCCGTAGCACCCCGAAAGCTTGTTGAGTCTTCCGCTGTATCGAATTTTGGGGGTGTTACACACGGCGCGACCTGCACCTCAATGTGGATAAGATCGAGGTTTTTTGGCCAAAGGAGGACCCCCGAAGCACGCTTGCAGGTGTTTTTCCTCCTAATATTGCTCGTCCATTACATGGTGTTAAATTATTGGGTGGACCTGCTAGTGTGGACTTTGAGTTTAGTAGTGAGCTTGTTATGAAACGGGTTGCTAAAACTATTGAGCTCATGCATGCTATTGCTAAAATTAGGGACCCTCAATGTGAGTTGTTGCTCCTTCGTGCTTGTGCCGGTATTTCCAAGCTATATTTTTGCATGCGCACATGTTCTCCTCCGGTCTTTGAGCGTGCTCACATTTCATTTGATGTGGCGCTTCGCTCTTCTCTGGAACGTATTGTCACTGCCTCTGGACCTGGTTTTGGTGATTGGCAATGGAGGCTTGCCACTCTGCCATTTGCTTTTGGGGGGCTCGGAGTTTACTCTGCAAGTGATGCCTTAAACTATGCATTCCTTGCATTAGACTCCAATCTGCCAGCTTACAAACTAAGTTCCCCCGATACTCTGGTATTGTAACTTCTGGACCTTCCTTCGAGAAGGCCTTGTGTACTTTTAATGCAAAAATGGGGATCGACTTTCTGAGTAATCTGGATGAGATCGCTGCCTCCAAACTCATGAAGAAATTAGCAGATATATATTTCAAATGTGTTACCCAAACGGCTAAATCTACATTTTGCCAATCTGCTAGACAATGGCACTCAGGAGATCGCAAAGGGAGGACTACACTTCAGACTGACTTAGGGTGGTTCCTATATCTAGGTTGGGACAGACTATGAATGCTAGAACTTACCAATGTGTATTATGCTACAAGCTAGGTGTTCCCCTGTTTTCTGTTCAGAGGCTGTACTCAGTTTGTTCCAAGGTTTCTACACAGGATATTTACGGGGACCATGTTGTATCATGCACTGACACTATTGGCATTAAACATCGACACAACATTGTGCGTGATACTCTGGTAGACATCTGCTCTCGATCCGGGGTCTCGGCTCGTAAAGAGGTTGACACCGGGATTTTTGGAGAAAGGGAGCAAGCCCTACGCCCAGCTGATATATTGCTTTATTCCTAGGACGGAAGGAAGGATGTTTGTGTCGATTTGACGGGGTCGTCCCCCTTGACGCAAACTGGTATGATTGACTTTGTGCCAGGTCGTGTGGTGACTAATGCCGCATAATGTAAACGTGTCAAGTATGAGGCCAAGTGTGCAGAGATTGGATATGGGTTCCTCCCTTTCTCATTCTTCTCTCTGGGGGAACTTGAGACAGAGGCGGTGACCTTACTAAAGCGGATCTGGCAATTCTCTTTAACTCAAGACATTGGAGCGCGTGCTGATATTCATATCTTCAGTAGTATTAGCTTCTTTATTGCTAGAGGTGTGGAAGCCCAGATAGTCTCGAGGCTTTCCACTAATTTCTTGTAATCATATAGCTTTGTTTCTAATAATAATAATAATAATAATACTAATAATAAGCTTTTGTATTCAGAAAAGAGTGAGAGCATAACTTGTGTATAGACTTCAATCCAACCTTATGTAAGTTTATTATGTATCAATGAATTAATTCAATAAAATGATGATGATGATGATAATGATGATAATGATGATGATGATAATAATAATAATAAATTTTTTATGATAAATATAACGAATTCAATAAAATTGTAAACATTTCTAAAATTTTGCTATAGAATGTAGAATTTAATTTCATTTGCCAATTAAACACGTTAAGGAATGAAATTCAGATTATGAATTTCTTGAATCTGCCAATCAAATACGTTATGAATGGAATCAAAATCCAATTTTATAAGAATTTTCGCAAACAAAACGGCCATTTTGTGTTTACGACATATAACAAAGGGATGTGTTAACTGGACCCTCCCTACTGTGGGGGGTCCACTTACTTTAGTCAAAATGTACAAGTTTTAATGCAGACAGTACAGGAGGTGGCAGCATTGTCTTCCACAAACCCTCCTATAGGGGGTCGGTTAACTCATGCCATAACAAATTTAGATATATGAGTTTTACTGTACATATCTTATCTTTTGATTTTTGCTCTTTCAACTTGCACCAACTTGGTACTATATAGTGTACGTGTATTACTAGGCCTATGGTCAGAATTCCACTTTAATTTTTTCATCATGCAATCAAATACTATATGAGTTAAAGCATTACAACTAAAAATAGTACGACAACTATTTGAATCTTCTTTTATACTTTAATTACAAACACATTTGGGATCTTTCTACTTTAAAATGTTTAAATGGACAGACAAACTCTGATCTTGTGCATCTGTTTTGAATGTCGATTCAGGCAATGAGCACATATTCTACTAACCTTTAGTTAAGAGTTGAGATTGAACCCATGACATGTTTATTCGAAAGTCTTCCTTAACTGATCAATTAAACATTTGTGAAAGAAGAGTGACACCATTGAAGCAATGCTCAATTGATAAACCGTTTGTGTTCTTACTAACAAAAGGAGGAAGGTTATTCATAACAACCAACCCACCCCCCCAACTTTTTTTTAATCCTTTCTTTCTTGCTTTATAAATCACAAGGCAAACTGTTTGATACATCTGTTATAATGAACTGTTATTTTGAAGTGCATTATTAGAGGATACAATTATAAACTTTGGCAAGATCATATATAGGGTGAAATATGCATTTCGTCTGTAAGGTTGTACCAAAACAACACGTTAAGTCATCTTTTAAAATTAAATGCACCATTCATCGCCAATGTCTCTATTTCTTAACCTCATAAGTTAAAACTAAAGAATTTAGTGGGCGAATATTTCATTTGAGTGAGTGAAAATTAAAGTGACATACTTTTATGTGATTTTTATCTCCTGACAATAATTTTGAAATATGAGTCAAACTATACGCATTCTATTGAAAACATGAAATCCAAACTTGCACCAACTTGGTAGTATAGTGTACGTGTAGTACTAGGCATGTGGTCAGAATTCCACTTTAATTATTCCATACATGTAACCAATTGTTAGTTGAAAGAACTATAATTGCCGGCCAGAAAAAAGTAACAATTTGATTGTTGGTAGTAGCCAATAAACATTATTGGAAAGAATTTCTTTTTATACCTTAATTACAACCCCGTTTGCGTTTTACTTCTTTAAAAGGATTAAACCCGTGAGAAAACCCCGACCTCGTGCACTTACTTTGAGTTTGAGTGTCGACCGACCCTTTCCTAAAAAATTGCAATGAGCATGTGTTACACTGACTTTTACCCATGAGTTAGGTTTATACTAATGATCTAATCTTGAAAAGCTTAATTTAACCGGTCAACTGAAAATCTGTTGTGAAGAAGTAATACCAATGAGGCAATGCTCCGATACACTACAAGTCACTAGTTAATTTTTCCACATTTTAAAGGCCAATTGGCCGCAGTTAAAAATGTGTAAAATTATAAATTTCACATTTTTTCATGTGTGGTAATAATGAGTGTGACAAATTTTGCTACACATATAAGTGTGGAGATTCTATCGAAATATCTATAGTTAAAAGTGAGGAAACACTCTTTAAATGTCCACACTTAAAAGTGTGGCAAAATTGCAAAAAGATGCATACAATTAAAAATGTGGAAACATTGTTAAATATTCACACTTAAAAGTGTGTACAAAGTGTGGAACAAAACATATCAAAGCCTGGAACAAAACCTAATGCAGGAACAAAACCATTTTTATTAATCAAATATTCAAAAACCTAATGCAAGAACAAGAAACAATTAACAGTAATATTTAAAAACTGAAGCAAGAACAAAACATATCAAAACTAAGGTCACTAAGATCTTTTGCCATAATCTTGATTTGATTGTTTTGTGACTCTATATGCCTACCTTGTGATTCAACTTTATCTAACAGTAGACGGTTTTGATCCATTAATCTTTATTTTCTTGCTCTTCTTAAATCAAAACTGAACTTGGTGACTTTAGATTTTGTAACTCGGTCCTAAAACCAAATGCTTGTCCAGGCTTATCTGGACCAATAAGCTCAAACAATATAGCCTCTGCAATCTTTGACCGCGCTTCATCATCAATAGGTCTTGAATTGCCAATTTCTAATTCTCTTTTATTCATCTCTTCGCGTGCTTGCTCCTAAAACATTAACAATATAAGATCAAATATATAGATGAGTATAAATAAATGTATAAATTCTGTAAATGTCACCCTGAACTCTCTTGACATGTCGTGAATGTATGAACCATCTTTTGATTGATATTACAAGTCAAAACTCTCAGTCCTGTTAGGTTCTCTCTTGTACTTTGTTTTCTGCACATGAAATACAAAATAATTTCAAAGTGTAACATAACTTCCCTATCAAATTGCAAACATTTAATTGAGTTTAATTCACCCCTACAGCTTACATTAATCCACAAGACAAACTTAGAATTCGTGCACAATTGTATATGCTTTCAAATGAAGATCAGACAAACTTTTGTTAGGGACATAGAAAACATAAATGTGAGATCAAGTGATCGTCTATAAAGAAGATGTAATATAGAAGTCATAGCCCCCGTGGTAACAAAAAGATGTTGAACAAGACAGAACCTGTAACTTCATTTAAGAACAGAACACCTAGAGATTCTCAAAACTCAAATGACTTGAGTTGCAAAAGGAATATTAGCACTATAATTAAAACTTGGTTAACTGCCCATATTGCCTTGCATGATAACAATAGATTTGCCTAGGTTCATTACCTGGAACATATCTTATAGCCAATGGTGACACTATTTATATATTTCGTGATCTTATCAACATTTAATATCAAGAGTCTACTCAAAGTTTCAGCCAAGGTCTCAGGCAAGAATCGTGTCCATATGTAATCCCACAAAATCCCATATTCTAATTGATCCAACAATCCTTGCGAACTATCCTAGCAACTTTCTAAAATGTGCGATTATCTGAGGTGTATAGTCCATTTCCCTAACAAATATGAAGCAAGGCTTTTGGTATCTAGTTCTTTGAGAGGCATTTCATCGAACACCTTCAGTTAACAACTCAACTACTCAACATAAAATAACACCTTAAGTTCCAGATACATACAATTCAACCAAACATAACATTCAATTAATAAAACTCTACCAACGCAATCTGGACCGAATCGTTATATCTCTAAACTACTTAACTATCACAAAACACATAATAATAATATTTATCTAATTGTATAACACAAAACACATTAATAAACTATTAACTAACATTGACCTGATGATCGTAACAGTAAAACCACGACGATTACAGATCCACGGCGACGATTACGAAACCACGGCGATTACAAATCTTCGACGACGATTACGGCAACGATTAACGGACCATGCGATAACAAAAGCATGATTACAAGTTATTTTGATTTTGTGGCTTTTTTATATAAGGGAAATAAGTGTAGCTTTTGTTGAGAAGTTATTTTTGATTTAACAGTAAATAAGTGTGTTATGATGTAAGAGTAAATAAGGGAATGGATAGATTTATTTTTGATTTTGTGGCTTTTTTTTTATAAGTGTAGCTTTTGTTTTCACAATTATAAATGTGGTTTTTTTATGTAGTTACTTTTACATTTGTAAGTATCATTTTTTAACTGTTTTCTTACACTTATAAGTGTGACCTTTTAAAGAATTTGTTTTACTTCAATTATAAATGTAGCGTTATTGTAATTGTTCACACTTATATACGTGGAGTATTTTTTTTTAAATATTTTTAACACCTATAAACGAAGCAAAATTATGATTCATATAAAAAAGAAAAAAAAAATTGACGGTCGACTATACCGTGAAGAAATAAGTGCGGATAATTCAACTTTTTTTTTTTTTTTTTTTTTTTTTTTTTTTTTTTAGCGGATAGCAACCACTTGAGTTCTTTTTGATTAAAAAAAAAAAAAAAAAAAAAAAAAAAAAAAAGGTTAAATAATGATTAAGTATTCGATAGTTGGTCTCTTACGACGTCGAGTTAACTTTCTCAATAGTGGATGTATAGTTGTGTGTCCACAAGTTGACGATAACTCTTGATGTACTTTTAAGGTTATTCCATTCATGATGTTGATATATGAAGTTGATATCCACTCACGACAGTCTGCATAATTGCATCTCCATTTTCATTCGTGAATAGTATTCACTGAGTACCTACATCATTAACCAACGACTTTGTTTATATTGCCTTTCTACTACCTAAAAGCTATACTATATCCCTACCCACTGGATCATCCAATTCTTAGTATTATATAGTAATAGAATAACTATTAGTTTTATTATTGTTTAACCTGGTGGCCATGATTTATGACGTCACTACACCAATAGCAAAGGTTTGGGACAAGCCAAACGTTTAGGTCGACATTGTCGTCCCAAATGTTGCCCATGGCCCACTATTTTTTCTACCAAAAAGACAGTCAAAGTAAATTGAATATTTGTGCAGAATGGGACGACAATGTCGACCCATTCTTCGTGTATATGTTTTTTTTAATTTAAAAACTTTTTAAATTAGTTTTTAATTTAAAATTAATATTAAAACTTTTTTAAAAGCCGAATGGGACGATAATGTCGACCCATTCGGCGTGTATTTGTTTTTTTTAATTTAAAAACTTTTTAAATCAGTTTTTAATTTAAAATTAATATTAAAACTTTTTTAAAAGCCGAATGGGACGACAATGTCGACCCATTCGGCGTGTATTTGTTTTTTTTAATTTAAAAACTTTTTAAATCAGTTTTTAATTTAAAATTAATATTAAAACTTTTTTAAAAGCCGAATGGGACGACAATGTCGACCCATTCTGCGTGTATTTGTTTTTTTTTAATTTAAAAACTTTTTAAATCAGTTTTTAATTTAAAATTAATATTAAAACTTTTTTTAAAAGCCGAATGGGACGACAATGTCGACCCATTCTGCGTGTATTTGTTTTTTTTTTAATTGAAAAGCTTTTTAAATCTGTTTTTAATTTAAAATTAATATTAAAACTGGCGTTAAACATCTCCTGTATAACCATATCATCTCTGCTCATTCGTTAAACATCTCCTGTATAACCATATCATCTCGGCTCATTGTGGTTAACACTTGGCCCATAGTTAGGAGTTGCATCTTTCAAACTAGAACAAGATAAGCTGGAACTTTGTTGTTGAGCACGAGTTCCATAATTGCTCGGCTCATTCGTTTAACATCTTGTGTACAACCATATCATCTCGGCTCATTCGTTAAACGAAACAGGCGAGTTAATAAACTGCTTTACGCATGGTGAGACATTGTGGTTAACACTTGGCCCATAGTTAGGAGTTGCATCTTTCAAACTAGAACAAGATAAGCTGGAATTTGTTGTTGAGCACGAGTTCCATAATTGCTCGGCTCATTCGTTTAACATCTTGTGTACAACCATATCATCTCGGCTCATTCGTTAAACGAAACAGGCGAGTTAATAAATTGCTTTACGCATGGTGAGACATTGTGGTTAACACTTGGCCCATTGTTAGGAATTGCATCTTTCAAACTAGAACAAGATAAGCTGGAACTTTGTTGTTGAGCGCGAGTTCCAGTATTGGTCGGCTCATTCGTTTAACATCTCGTGTACAACCATATCATCTCGGCTCATTTGTTAAACGAAACAGGCGAGTTAATAAACTGCTTTACGCATGGTGAGACATTGTGGTTAACACTTGGCTCATTTGTTAAACGAAACAGACTCGTTTTTGGACGCGATTTAATTTTTATTTATTTAGTATTAATTAAATAATTCAAAACAAGATTACAACATCTATTTAAATAATTTTAATTTATTTAAATATTTTTTTTAATTAATTTAAATCATTATTTTTTTATTTAGTATTAATTAAATAATAAAAATCATTTTTAATTTATTTAGTATTAATTAAATAATTAAAATCATTTTTAGTATGCAATAGATAAATGAAAAAAAAAAAAAAAAAAAATCCATAAGGAACGACAATGTCGTTCCTTTGGTTTTGAACAAAATTTTTTGCAAAAGATAAATGAAAAAAAAAAAAAAAAAAAAAAAAAAACAACATAAGGAACGACAATGTCGTTCCAAAATTTTTCACCAAAATTTTCACCAAAATTTAATCTACCCGCGCCGTGAATTAATTTATCCCGCCACAATATTTGGAACGACATTGTCGTTCCAAAATTAAAAAAGCAAAAAAAAAAAGAAAAAAACTTACTCCGTTTGGTACGACAATGTCGACCCAAAGGGATTAAAAAAAATCGTGCAACCTTGGGACGACAATGTCGACCCAAAGGGCTCAATAATTGATAAACCCAGGTCTGTTCATCTGTTTCTATCAAAACAAAACACAAAAAAAACCCACGCTATACGCAGCTTCTTCTTCTTCGATTCTACACCAACACAACCAAATTAATACCACATTCAACACCACAATCACCTCAAAACATCAATTACACACGCATCACTGTGCACAATTTGTTTAATTTTTGTTAATTTGTTTTGTGTAAAGGTATGATTTTTTTTGTTAATCTCATTTTCTTAATTTGTTTTGTTTAATGTTGGTTTGATATTTTGTGTCGTGTTTGTGTTGGTGTTAGATGGCAGTAGTACCACCACCACCGTGAAGCAACGGCGGCAGCAGCACCACCACCACCTTAAAGGTATATATATATATATATATATATATATATATATATATATATATATATATATATATATATATATATATATATATATATATATATATATTTGTTAATTTAAAGGTATGTTTTTTTTATTGTGTTAAAGTGGTTTGCGAACTAGGTATATAATTTAATTACTCTTATGATATTGTAATTTTGTTTGTATAATTGTTAAACTTATGTGAATTGTAATTTGGTTTATGAAATGTATGTTTGTGTAGGACCATCGCAAAAGCACCACCTCTCTATCTTTCTTCCTTTCTTCTTCTCTTTCAGCCTTGTACCAACCGTGACATCAGCTAGTATGTTTTCTTTATTTCCATATTTTGTTTTTGTCTATTAGTATGTAATTTAATTAGTAATGTATTTGTTAGTGGTAGTGAGGAGGAGGGGGGGAATCCGGAGGGGGAGGAATCGGAGGAGGAGGAGTAGGCGTAGGCGTAGGCTTAGTTTAATTTGTATCCTATTTGTTATTAGTTATGTAATACTAGAATCTATATATTGCCGAATCTTGGTTTGTTTTTGTATAAAGTTCGTATTTGTTAGTTTAATTTGTATCGTATTTGTCGAATTTAAGTCATAGATGAGTAATTTGGTATTGTATCATATTGCCGAATTGGTATTGCGGATATTGGTTGATTTACAGCTTGTGTAATGGTAGGTTTTTTCCGGAAAATATTCCGGAAAAAACCTGGAAATGCAGGCTGCTGCTGCATTTTTTTTTGCATACTTCACAAAATGGGACGACAATGTCATCCCAAAATTACAAGAAAAAATCGTTCCAGTTGGCAAAATTTTTAAATATTTAAAACCTTTGGAACGACAATGTCGTTCCATTGGGTATTTTCCAAAATATTTTTAGTATTTAAATAACTAAAAAACGGAAAATATATCAAGTTTTGGAACGACATTGTCGTTCCATCAGGCATTTACCAAAATATTTTTAGTATTTAAATAAGTAAAACATGTAAAATAAATCAAATTTTGGAACGACATTGTCGTTCCATTGGGCATTTTCCAAAATATTTCGTGAATTTACATAAATGATTTGCAAAAAAATAAATAGAGATTTGGAACGACAATGTCGTTCCAAACGTAATATTCATTGTTGACTGGTTAGTGTGTGTCGTGCCATTGGTTTTAAAAATGTCGACCCAAACGTTTTTGGGACGGGGAAAATGGTACAACCAAAAAGAGTCAAGATTGTCGACCCAAATCGTTTGGTACGACCCCACTTCAGCGTTTGGGTCGACATTGTCGACCCAAATCGATCCCATTTTTGTAGTGCGTTTTGCCCGAATAACTAATGAGGTTTGAGTTTACCGACACACAAAATACAATACACACACAAACAAGGTAAAACCCTCTACGAGGCTTGTAAGCATTATCCACAACATAACATAGAATTAATATTAGAGTAAATTGCTAAATGGTTCGTATGAGTTGCTCCAAATAACAGAACTGTCTCCTTCCAAGGTATTTGCATGAACTGTCTCTACTCCTTCGTAAAACCTAACATCCAATAATGATTTCAGTGAGTGATGGATCTAGAAAATAATATTAAGTAGTTTTGAAATGAACGGTTTCAGTTATTTTCAGCAAACCGTACGAACCCTCTTTAGTGAATTGCTAAAACATTTATATATATTTTAAACCGGCCATTCATATAGTTCACCGCTGTTTAAGGAAGGAATAGACGACATTCCGTTTCACTAGATTCCCATAATAGTATCCCAAATCGAAGGCTTTTTGTATCATTCGTTCGTTATCATATCAGGCTCACCAGCCAGTGTATATGCTTTAGTGGAGAAAACCATTTGAACATCTTCAGTTTCAATTCATATTCCATTTGCTATATCAAAAGTTCAAAACTATATATTTGATATTCGATTCTTCTAAAAAAATATTGTCAACCTCGCTTGTGAAACAAGTCATTCATTATTTTGTCTTTTCATATCAATCTTTGTATTAGGGTTCACATGAAATCTTCGTAAAGAAAAATATGAACAGAAATGAACTAGTCCTATTGCAGCGGGCATACTTTTTGATAAATATTATGTTAAATATATATTAATGTTATCCACCCTTGTAATTTGAGAAAACAATGATATGATAATTATATGTATAAATTTCTTTTTAGGGTTAATTGGTTGTAAATGTATCTTACTTGTTATTATAATTTTTTATTTTTTATTTTGTGTATCGAACATAAAACTTTTCTATTTTATACCCATACTTTTGAATTTGGATATTTGTAAGTATTGCGTGATCAGTTATGTGTACTATTTGACCATTTTACATCTCTCTCGGTTAATAGGAGTTTGTGAATTGAAAGGTAAAATGGTCAAATAATACGCACAATTGGTCACTATTTGACTATTCTAAAACCAAAACTATTTGACCATTCTAAAACCAAGTTACCTTCTTTAAACCGAAACTTTGAAGTTGAAACTTCTTGCAAAACCTTTCCACCTTTGAAGCTCAAAACCGAAACTACAAGAACCTTGTGACAAAAAGAAAACGAATCCTTAAAACTCTTGGAGAATCGATCCACCTCATTGCAAGAAAACTTCAACAACCTTGTTGACCAAGTAATCTTGACTCATAAACTTAAAAACCTTGAACATTGTAATCTACACAAAACCCTTTGATGACACCCGTGCTCGAATCGACCAAACTTCATCGCTAACTAATCTTAGTTTAAATCAAACCCTAACTTTGTTAACTAAGTACAATTAAATCTCTATATATAAACTAATTACACTTTAACCCCGCGTATCCGCTTTTGGAAGGGCACTTGGCTTGGTGATTCCCCGCTACATATTTGCTACAACAAACTCTATCGTTTGGAACAAAACAAAGATTGTCTAATCATTGATCGCATTAAAAATTGGCAATGGTGTTGGAATTGGTCTAGAGCCGACCTTGGCGTTCGTAACTTCGCTTATTTGAGAGATATGATGATCGAAATTAGCCATGCCGACACAAATTCCGTTGAAGACTTGCATCTGGTCGATTGCAAGTGACAGAGTTTTCTCAGTAGGGGAGACTCGTTGCTACATTGATGCCTAACTCTTACCGTCTTTGGTTCCTTTGACAACTTGGGACAAAACTCTCCCTCGAAAAGTTAACATTTTCATGTGGAAAATGAACTTGGACCCGTTACGTCATCGCCTCGTCTCGTGGTATTGAAATCCCGGTGATCTCTTTCCCTTAATGTAATAGTAACGTGGAATCCAATCTTCACATCTTCTTTGAGTGTGATATTGCTATTGATGTTTGGAGGCTTGTCCAAGTTTGGTGTGATAACTTCCCTTTCTTCACATCTAATGAGCATTGGAAGGATTGGTTGAGGTCGTGACACGTTTCTATAGAGAAGATTCAACATTTGATTCAACACCATGTAAAAAATCAAGAAGCTATAGAGAAGCTTTTGTTTTTTTAAAAAATAACCCTAAAATCTCTCTCACTATGGGCGATTTCCGAAACCCTCACAACCCTTAATTTTCTCAATCGCTTCTATCTAATTCGTCCATAGATCATGATTTCCCTTCTATGATTTGATTCTTATCAGATTCGTGGATGGTTTTCATTGATTGATGGTCGTTTTTTTTGGATTCGGTTGTATTCTTAGGGTTTTGGAAATCGCCCCTGGTCTCTTGCCGTCATATTATATTATCCTTACATGTTTCTGATTATACTCTTTTAATGAGTCGCCTCTCTACCTTTAAACTTATGTTCATTGGTATGCAATCGACTGTTTCTTGATGTATTCTTTATGATAAGGTGGCGGTAGTTGATTATTTTGTTAATCGTTTAATGATGTGTCTCATGGCTTATTATTCAAATCATTACTCGGTTTCTTATGGACGATCAAGATCTATCCCTAATCGTCGATCGTTAGGGTTTGCTTACAAGAACGATTTCCTATATTTTTAGGGTTTCGTATTTAATGGTTTTAATTGGTCTGTTGATGCTTGTTGGTGCTGCTGTGCGTTAATGTATATATCTTATGGTTTCAGTTGGACCTTTGTCCACTGTTTCATGAATTCGATTTGTTAATCGTGGTTTATCTTTTGGTTTGTGATGTTATTCATGGATGTGGGTTGAGAGAGGGAAGGCGATGGTTGTCGATGAGGGTTATGGTTTTCTCTAAAACCATAATTTTCTGGTGTATTCATATCGTACTTTGATGGTCCTGGTGATTTGCAGTCCGTTGTAATCACCATCTGGGTTACGCTTGTGTGCGTTTGGTTATGATTATACCCTTGGTTGGTTCATTATGTGTTGAATGGGGCCTGGTTATGACGCTGCTATGGTACATTCTTGTATGTTTGTTTGCCACGGTTTCGTGCTGCTGAGTGGATGTGGGATGATCACATCTCATGTTTTATTTTGTTATTATACCTAGTTTGTTATTTTGTAATTAGCTAGGTTTGGTTTGTGTTTATGGCCTGTCATAAACACTTGTTTATCAAGCGCCTGTGCTTGAGGTTAATGTGGTACTTCAGCCACATTCCATTGTACTTAAAAGTTTTTTTGGATAATATATTTACCGGGTCGTTGACCTTTTACCCAAAAAAAAAGATTCAACATTTGTACACCATTATCGCGTCTTCTTTGTCGTGGATTTGGCGGTTCCGTAATAGCGTCACTTTTAACTCTCATCCTACGAGGAAAAGTTACTTTTTATAATATTAGTATGTATTCGTTTTCTTGGCTTAAATTTAGGGGTTATAAGATTGGGTTATTATACAAAGAAGTCACTAAAATTTGCGCGAAATTTGTTCTAAATCACTAAAGTTTCAAAGTTGTCATCCAGGTTACTAAACTATAAAAAGCAAGTACGTCTATAATTTTAGTGATTTTTTCATTTATTTTTTAGATATATTAAGTAACATAAATGTCATGTCTTTACAAGTTCAGTAACCTAGAGGACAACTTTCATAAGGTTAGTAACCTGGATGACAACTTTCATAAGGTCAGTAACCTGGATGACAAATTAGAAACTTTATTGACTTATGACAAATTTCGCGCAAACTTTAATGATTTCATTATATAATAACCTTACAAGATTTGTAGTTGGACCGACTGGTTAAAATCTCATATATAATTTGATAGCTCCTTGCTAGTTTTATATTAATAATATATATCCGTTTTAAAAAAAATTACACTTTAACCCACTAATTAAGAAGTGCTACTATATTCTAACAGTCACACACTCACACGATACACATAAAATTCGATTAAATGTATATGTATAGAAAAGAAAAGTTTTTGTTCACTATACTAGATTATAAAAAGTGAAATAATTTAATTTAGTTTTTCTTTATAACATGACCTACTTATGATTTGTTTCACATATATTTAACTAATATATGTTATAAGATAGAGTGATAGATATACACAAATACTCCAACAGCCACACATCCTTGCATGCACACACATGTATGTGTTTGTATATACGTCCAGTATGAATATAAAAATGGGAAAACAGGCCGGCAAAGGATATATTCACATACTTTAGTTTGCTGAAGGATATAAAGAAGAAATATATATATACTATTGTCCACTAAAAGCAAAAGTATCATATTTTGAAACTTGTTGAAAATGATGTCACTCTAATTTCAACCACTTGTTACAAAAGAATCCATTCCTTCTCTTTTGGTATCCCTAAACATAAAATCTGGAAAAGAGAAGAATATTGTATGTGCATGGATCTAACTGACTCTAGTTAGAGACATAAGAATAATCATTCTATATGTTTTTAGAGAACAAAACGCATTTTGTGAATATGTAATTCGTATAATGTCCGTTTAGTCTTTGTTCTATATAACTATGAATGTGATAGACCATTCACAATGCATTAAGTTGTTTTAAAGTTTTTGTCATTAAAAAGGTTATTCATCAAACACAACCCAAATACAAAAAAGTTCATTGTAATGCTTTTTAATTTGATAACATTAATAATAAAAAAGTTGTCTGGTGTAAGGGGATAGTATTAACATTGCTTGAAAGACTTCATTGAAAAAAACTATGTTCTTCAATGAAAAAAAGTTATTCCGAAACTAGTTTGAATAAAATAAAAAAAATAAAAAATAATAAAAAAAATCATTCATTGCATCATTGATATGATTAAACAGTTATTTACTTTAGCTAACTAGCAGCTATTACATAAAAAGGACGTTAGTTTATTTGTCTCGTTTACTCGTCGTTTAGGTATGTGGATAGGCATGAGTTAACCACACCCTCCCTCTAGAGAGGGTGTGTTGACCGACACTGCTGCCGTCGCTTGTACTGTCTATTTTAATGCTTGTATTTTTTGACTAAAATAGGTGGACCCCTCGTAAGTGGATTACATGCATTGTTGATTAATGTTCATATCATTTGCTTCGATCACTGTTTATAAAATATTTAACATAGTATTGGTTCAACATAAAATTAATACTTTATTTTTTTGGATAAAAGGTCAACGACCCGGTAAATATATTACTCCAAAAAACGTTTAAGTACAACGGATATGGGTGAATCCCATATCTCAGCCCGTTACATAGGCGAAAAGCTTACATAACAAGATACTTCCTATTTTCAAAACAAGAAAACAAACCATTACTCACATGATAGTAGAGACTATAATAAAAGATAAACTACTTCCTACGACCTTGGAGATTAAAACCATAAATGGCATTAAGAGCATCCAATTCCCCTGGAAGATCATAAATTTGCTTCGAATAATCATCATAGTCATACTCATCTTCACGCTCAAGACCACCACCAAAAAGATTTGCTGATTCGTCGAACGTGTTAAGAACCTCATCCTCCTCACTATCAGAAACCACAACCTCACCCACCTTAGAAAATGGGTTAGCCCTCTTAGTGATAAAGGTAGACGGAATAGGATGACCAGCATCATCCACAAGAGTAGCTTTCCCATCGATCAGTAGCTTTTCAAGCTTACTAATTTTCTCAACAATAGGAGTAGAACCAACTTCCATTGTTTCCATTAAATCACTCACAAGCGGTTCTTGCATAACACTCACAAGAGGGACTTGTGATGTAGTACCAGTCTTAACCGACTCATCATTATCAATTTCCATAGTACTGCCAGCATCCACTTCCTTGTTAGTAACAACCTTAGGAATACCAAAACCATCTGCATCATCCATATTAAGAGCATCAAACTGATTAGAAGTAGTGATCTTGATTCCACTCATACTAGCCACATCAGAAGCCTTCTTCATACTGACCTTAGCTTTCTTTGGTTCGGGAGGAGTCTTTTTGGGCTGATATTCAAAATGCTTACCCACCACAGGTTTGGTAAAACCTCCGCGACCCGGATTCGAACCAGCTTGCTTACCCTTCTTCTTATTGTTAACAGTCTGAAAACCATCATTTACATTCTTAGAAGGTTGAGCAGTCGGTAGCACGCCCTTCGGACAATCCACCAAAACATGTCCGAACACCTTGCATTTATCACAGCGAGGCGGTTTCCACTCATATTCCATACGGATCTTCTCAATTGTCGAACCCGAACCGTCAAGTAAAGGAATCTCAACAGTAAGGCTATCCTTAAGAACCTCATTCGACTTCACTTCAATCATACATCTAGCAAAACTACTCCTACCCCAAGATTCTTTGCACATCTGACTAGTAAAAGCATCCAATCTCTTGGGAGTCCCAATCAAAGTAGCAAGCAAACTAAGCCCGTCATCAGAAAACATCGCTAAAGGAACATCATGAAATTTAACCCACACCGGAATGTGAGTTAAATCCTCTTTCAACAAATTAGTGTTCAAATTCCAAGGTTTAAGAATAATAGGAACATTACGGATCAACTAGGGACCATTATCAAGCACATCATCAACACCTTTCTTCGAAGTAAACTTGAAGAAAAAGAACCCCTTAGCGTTCATCATTACCTTTTGTAACCCATACTTAGCCCACGCATTGCGAACATAATAATCCACGACAGGAAAAGCAAGACGCTGACCAAGAAAATATCCATAGAGTGTATGCTCAAACCTCATGTTTACCTCTTACACTACTTTCATTGGGACTGAAAGGTCAACATTTTCCTTCTTTTTGCTGCATTCTAATCTCCGAAAATTAGACACGTGCTTATGAGATTGGTTAGAAGCAACACCCGCATAAGAAACCGACTTCACTCCATTACCACTAGTAGAATCAACCTTAGTTGCAATAGGAACAGCAGTAGCATTCGAAGGAGGAGTATAGGAAACATTAACATCAAATGAGGAAGCCATATTAGCAGCAATTTTGTTCATGGCTTCATCAAAATTCTTATGCGCATTAGTAATCAATTGTTCCACATGACACTTATTAGAAGCATCAAAAGCCAAATCCGAGTCAAGTGTAACACTAGGCTGTTCCAAATCAACATAAACATTGTCTGTATGCCCTTTATCATCCCCGTGTGACACTTCACCAACCAACGTATCAACTTTATCCCCAAGGGTCCCATTCGAATCATAATCAACCCCATGTGAATCGTTGACAACATTACCAAGTGAAACCGGCTTCACTTGGTTTGTAAGTTGCTCCATGTTATCTTCACGAGTTGTATGAGATCCCAATACATTACCATCATGACCAGCAGCCACGTTACCACTACTTTGAGGATTAACAACCCTCTCGGCTATCCTAGGCTGAGATACATCGGCGTACCCAGCATCACCTTTCTTCAAGCGTTTCATACTAGCAGCCAAATCATCAACATTAACACTAGGAACATTAGTATCCTTCTTAGTGTTGAAAAACCCTTTATTCATCTCTCAAAACCCACTACCAGCCAAACCACAATCAAGCTCAACCACTTATAAAACCCTAACTAAAACGTTAGGGTTTACACGAACACGACCAAACTCTCAACCAGCACCCATATAACTCGACATAATAATGATAAGATTGATACAATGAGGATTATATAAGTGTTAAACCGACTATGGATCAAATAAATAAAGCAGCGATCTCAAATCCTTAAAGTCGGTTTAAAAGAGAAAAACGATTTAGAAAACCCTAAAAAATGATTAACCAATAATCACAAGAACAAGTGGATTAAGCACCGAAATTGATAAGTTTAATGATAAACACGAATGCTAGATCAATTAAACATACAAATCGAACCAAAAAACACAAGATTCTGATGAAAATTGAAAAGTCGATTAAGGTTAGTTAGGGTTTAAAAGAATCGCCAGAGAGGAAAGTCGATTAGGGTTTTTTTTGTTCGTGACACAGCATTAAAGACTAGTCAGAACTCACAGAGTATCACACAGCCTGTATAGGCGTGAGGTTTGGTCATACCATCACGTCATGCCGTCACAGTATCACACAGCCTTAAGCTACGTCTTTTTGTAAATTCGATATATATGAAATATGATATAAATATATAAATATTTTCATATTTTGTGCCGCTTTATGGTACGCCTTATAAACGCAAAAGTTTTGCTTTGGCTGCAAAGATGTGAGACTTGGTTATCCCGTCACGTCACGCCTCACGTTATTTATAACCATGTATATACTTAGTGTTAGAGCTAGGACACTAAAAGAGAGTGCCATACTTTGAGTTTATTACATCTACATGTTGCTATATGTTTATTGAAGAGCTACAAAATCAATAAAACAAAAGTTATACTATGGTTTATTAGAGCGGTGGGTATCGTGGAGCTGTTCGGCTCGTGTCATTCTCAAAAAGTGCTGCCATGTTAGTAAAACACAAAACGACATCAGAAAATCTTTGACACCACATTTTGTGCCGTTATCATTGGCACCAGAAAATGTGGTGCCGTTCTCCAATTTTTTTAATTTTTTCATTTACATAAAATAATTCTAATTTCAAAGTACGATTTCAAAATCAAAATCAACTAATTCAAATTTAAATTCAAATTCAAAATTTTGCCTATATATACCATTCACAGACTCATACATACAACTCACACACAGATTCTAAGCAATGTGTCACACCCCCAAAATACCTGAATGGCAGCGGAATGGAATACCTGGGGGTGACTGTCATAGCATCACAATTACAGTTACATTGAACGACCTAAAGTGTCGTTTGAAAAATACATCGTTTGATCATTAAAAACATTCAGAGTTTACAAAACATAGGTCCCAAAAGATGTTGCCAATTTAGGTAAAATAAGTTCAACAAGATCAAACATTTCATAAGTGCAGAAATATATGGTGAGACGCGTCGACTCCGCGACTCCATGAAGGTCCAAATGTATGCAGCATGAACTACCTTAATAAACTGAAAATACATCGCTAAGACGGTTAACATAAAGTTGGTGAATTCCATAAAGTTATAAGTTAAAATGTATGTACAATTGCCATAAGTAGAAAGTAAGGTGACTTGATATCAAAATGAAGTTGCATTGGCTCTTAAGCTCATGACCCCAAAGCTAGACATAATAAGAATTTCGCCCCAAATGAGTGGTTACCAGCCACTCTAATAATGTTAGACATGAAATGCATTCGTACCCGTTGGAGCAACCCAAACACGAATGGAGGAGTCACCCTCAATAGATCTATTCACTCACTCCCGCTTAAAGGCAAATTAACGGTCCATGATAATAAAGGGGACTTAATGTGGTATGATAGCAACTTAAGCAATGTATGAAAATTTAGCTACTTTGGCATGTACAAAAATAAGTGATGCAATGTATTCTCCCCCGTGGGATTTAAATCAAAATAATAACTTGAAAACGGGGCTATGAGAACTCACCTGAAATGATGATACCATGACGTGAAATGATAGGGACAATAAGGCGCGAATATTAGCTGTAACTTTGAAAGATTAGTGAGCTTTGGAGATGAAAACTTATAAAACCTTGAGTTTTTATTTCAAAACCCTAACAAGGATTACTAAAGGAGCTTGTTTATGTCTTGATCTTGAAAAATCAATGGATTATGCTTCTTGTTTGTGTTTGGCCGAGCACCATGAAGAAGAGAAAGAGAGAAAACTTTCTTCGCTAGTTTATTTTTTTATAAAAGAATGAAGTAGCAAAAATGGTTTAGTACTCTTAGATAAATATCTAGTTTAGGACCTAATGGTAATTAAGTGATCAATGTGAAGTCAAAGAAGGGGGGGGGGGGGGGGGCACATGGTAGGAAATGAGGTGTGTTGAGGAAGTTTGTTAGTATTTAGTTATTTTGGGTATCCGTTAGGCGTTATCGGGTATCGAGTTAACTAAAAATAAATCGTGACGACTTAAAATAAAATATGACGAAGTTAGTCGGGACATAATAAAGTCATAAAGGTTGTGAAAATATATTGGGTACAAGTATTGAGCGTTTGGATAATTATTGTTTAGTTTCCACGAAAACCGTCGTAATTATAATAAACTTACGATATAAATTAAATAAATTCCCAAAATACCGGGTAAATGAATTTTATAATTTTTGTGACGTTGTAAGGGGTTTAAAAATATATCGGGACCATTGTGGGGATTTTTAGATATGTTAGTTATATTTATTACTTGTATATTAACGTTTATTTGAAAATAATTATACGTAAAACGTTAAATATATCAAAAGTATTAATTTGAATATTCTATGAGTGGTATAGTATGCAAATGTTATTATGATGAAATGTAGACTATTTCTTGTCCGTATGAAATGTCCCTACTGAAAAAGCATGAATTCGTACCTGAACCAATTCGGTTACGGAATTTAAATATCCGTAAACTAAATTTAGAATGAAATGAGCAATGCACGTGAATAGTGTTTTTCTTCCGAAAATGAATAGTGTCATGTGAATAGTAAAATTTTGAAATACTTCTCTGAATCTCAAACTGACTCTGAAAATGATGAATAGTAATCGGTGAATAGTAATTGATGAATAGTAAATTGTCGAAGTTTGGAAAATGACCTGAAATTACGAGTTGTGACAGCCTTCCCCTCTAAAAGGAACTTCGTCCCGAAGTTCAGTTTGTGTTGGTATCTGAAGTGGTATTGGTGAAAAGATGATAATATTTGAGAATTCCAGCGAACTTTCACGATAGGAATTCGACTCTGCTTCAACTGTTTGACCTTACAGTCCATGATTTCTATTGGTTCTCCTACAAGGTTTTGGTTTGTCATTGAGTTGGATTCCTTCCCTTGGAATCATGAGTGACTAATCTGAAAGTCATTTCTCAGGATTTGAAATTGTGAAACCTGTTTGTGTAATCCTGCTACTTTCCAACAAGGCTCAAGTCTGAGGGTTACTGGCCTACTCTGTCTGAAATATTAAATGGTCTAGTGTACATCGAGTTTAACTTCCCGGATTTTTCTAAATGGTATCATGCCTTTCCTAGGCAGAATTTTAAACGTGACCCTACCATCAACTTGAAATTCTAAGGGTTTACAACTTATCGACTTGTAACTGATTCTTGATTTGCAGGAAATTCCTGGTTATTTCTTGAGTGCTTACAGGAACAGTGAGTTTGGCTTTTTCCGCGTTCAATCTGTCAATAGATGATCAGCGCTTCTTGAGGTTTACAATGTGATATGGGCAATATATGTTGCTGAACTCTGCCAGAACTCAAATTTCTATGTCAACTGGTCGATTCTAAAATGAATCTTAAATGGTCCAATATACTAGAGGTTCAATCTCTCATGTTACCAAAATTATATCATGCCTCTCCAAGGCAAAGCTTTCAACTTAGTTCGTTCTCCCACTTGAATCTAGATGGTTTGCTATTCCGGGATACCCAATCCGCATGATGTGCATCCTGCACCAACCTAACTTCTACCAGTTTCTCGTTGCTTGTAACTGGTTCTTGACTTGTGAAATTTCCTTTGTTGTTCCATAACCAGTGAATTTAACTTTCCGATTTCGGTCTGTAAATGGGTAATTGGTACTTCGACCATAGAGTGCCTCAATTTGTGTAGTCTCTACGCTCGTGCGATAATTATCATTGCAAACGAATCTGATTTATGAGAAATGGTTAGTCCAACCATTTCTAGGGTCAATCGCTCACTCTCTGAGCATATCTTTCATATGTTTGAATTGTCCTCTCAATCTGACCATCGGTCGGAGGACGATAGGCAGTGTTTACATCTAAATGAGTTTCCGAAGGAAATCTTAAAATGATTGCTAGAAGTCTGAGGTGATTCGATTACCTTTATCAGGAATAATTAAAATGGGTACAATAAATTTTTGTGACTAATTCCAAAACGTTCTGTCTTTCGAACTTGGCGTTACCTGAAGGGGATAGAATATGGGTAACAATTTTAATTCCTTGTGTCTCGTTCCAACGGATGCTAAGACACGTGTATTTCTATGCCTATTAGGTTAGGTCTCCATTACTGACGTTAGTACTTAATTTATGGTGTCCATCCTAATTTCCTTCATCGAATATTCCAATATTCTTTATTGTCAAGTCACAAAATCCTAAATGCAAAAGCGATGTAGTATGGTGATTAGTTTTGAAAATTTGTCTCGCGATTGTGAGTTTTGGTTGAAATCCTTCTATGAATAAACAAATTTAGAAAATGAAGCAAATGATTTACTAAATAATATCTTTCTTGATGATTTAAAATTTAGTAGCTATGAAATGGGAAACTGTTTTCAAAAAGGTTATAAATAGGATTGTTTACCAAAGTTTGATGTTTATATACTTCTAATTGTACGATGGTTTTGTTAAATATTGACCAAAAAGGGTCGTACTTGTTCAAAATAGGAATTTCATAAATTATTTTCTACAAAGTATGTGATTTGGATAATTATTGTTTAGTTTTCACGAAAACCATCGTAATTATAATAATCTTACAATGTAAATTAAATAAATTCTTAAAATACCGGGTAAATGAATTTTATAATTTTTGTGACGTTGTAAAGGGTTTAAAAATATATCGGGACCATTGTGGGGATTTTTAGATATGTTAGTTATATTTATTAATTGTATATTAACGTTTATTTGAAAATAATTATACGTAAAACGTTAAATATATCAAAAGTATTAATTTGAATATTCTACGAGTGGTATAATATGCAAATGTTATTATGATGAAATGTAGACTATTTCTAGTCCGTATGAAATGTCCCTACTGAAAAAGCATGAATTCGCACCTGAACCAATTCGGTTACGCGAATTTAAATATCCGTAAACTAAATTTATGATGAAATGAGCAATGCACGTGAATAGTGTTTTTCTTCCGAAAATGAATAGTGTCATGTGAATAGTCAAATTTTGAAATACTTCTCAGAATCTCAAACTGACTCTGAAACGATGAATAGTAATCGGTGAATAGTAACTGATGAATAGTAAATTGTCGAAGTTTGGAAAATGACCTGAAATTACAAGTTGTGACACAATGTCTCGTAAAGACTTCTCCCAACAATTTTCGACCACAAAGGACTACTCACAACAATTTCCCAATCACCACGACTTCTTATAATAATTTTAAAGTGTACACAACTTCTCATAACAATTTTTGAATGAAGAAAACATCTCACAACAATTTCCGAGTGAATAAAACATTGTTCACGCTCTACCAGCAAATATCTTTCAGGTATTCCCAATGAAAAATGAACCGGTTGTGGAACACCAACCCAATCCGTTTTATCTTACTGAGGATCAACTCCGACTACTTGAGTAGGATGAGGAAGTATTTAGAGAAATACAAGAAAATGAAGCACGCGAGGAAGCTGCTTGTATGGAGCAGGAAGCAAGGGACGCAGAATACTGCCACAACTACTTGTTTGACATTCTCGAAAGAGAGTATTACGAGGGAAAGTTTGCGGATGCAGAGTCTTCTTACGACGAGGGAGAAAACTCAGACTTTTCATTGTAATTTGTATTTTCATTTTCATTTTCGTACCATAGTTTATACTAATCTATAATTCGTATTTTCAATTTGATGTTTAATGTATTTTCACTTTCGTGCCGTTTCATTTCAATAAAAGTTACTCTGTTTTGCTAGGTAATACAAAATTTAAATAAAAGTTACATTACGAAAATTAAGTAAAAGTTACAATACGAAATTTAAATAAAAGTTACAATACGAAATTTAAACTAACACATACGGGTTTTTTTTGGAGGGTATATATATAATGAAGCAGAATGAAATGATGGTCAGAGTTATAAATATCCTCCCATATTTTATTATGCTTCATATATATATATATATATATATATATATATATATATATATATATATATATATATATATATATATATATATATCCTCCAAAAAATCCTGTATGTTAAAACTACATAAAGTTAACTAGTTTTGGCTTGGATTATTTGCCCTGATCCGTGCTTTTAGGCAGGGAAATAAGTCCACTTTCCTGTCAACATATTCTTGGTATGAATACGGTAGTTAAGCTTCTTGGCTTCCGTGTTGTATGCGTTGAAAACTTTATCCCATAACACATTCGAATTCATTTGTTGATCCGCACTCGTATTTGGATTCTCGGATATTTGAGTGTAACACTCCTCTAAAAGAGACTCCTCATCTTGGCTCCAAATTCTTTGTTTGGAATGAAAGTGAAATGCAAAGTGAAAGTATAGAATGAAATTGTGTGTAAAGTATAGGTTTTTATAGGGTAATTCTATTTCTTTATTTATTTATTTATTTATTTATTTATTATTGTTATTTTTGTCTTCATTGCCTCCAAATGGTAATATTACCGTTGTCATACTCTTCATTCGAACAATTCAAAAACTAGAAATTTTGGCCAAAAATAAATAAATAAAAAATAGCGTTGGCTGGCCGTTTTGGCGCAACAAAGAATGGCGCCAGGTGGGTAGTGGTGCGCCGTTCTACTTTTTGGGCTGGTGGGTTTGGCGCCACCCTTGCCTCGACGATACCTCCCACTCTTATTGTATTAAGTTTGTTTGATCTCAAATTTTCGGTTTACAGAAAACAACTAGACACTATTAAAATACGCTAGCTCTTTAATCAAGAGTTATATGAGATTCAAAATAGATCTCCCATTTTCCAGTTTACCGAAAAGAGCTAAACATTGTTACATATATACGCTCTTTAAGCAAGAGTCGTGTGAGATTCAAAACAAATCTCAAGTTTAGAGTTGCATGCATGGTGAACCATTTTTTAAAAAGGTTGTTCAAGAGCTAGAATATACTGTAACATGTTTAAGTTAAATGTTCTAAAACTTATCTACCAGTATTAATTAGTTTGACTAGTTCAATTAATTTATTTCACACCCAATAAAATTGGACGTGGATTAAAATAAACTTTTTGATAAAGAAATTATATGCTTGCCCGGTAGAAAAAAGTCTACTACAAGTGCTCTTCCCACCAAACTAAACAAATATAAAAATTTAAAAGTACAAAAATAAAAGTCAGCTCAAGTGGTCACCTAAATTCGATCTAGTATTAGTTTTTAACGTAAATTTATTTTGTCTAGTCAACTTGCACCAATACGCAAAGGTCACAACTGTTGTTTTTTGTATGTTACGTTAATTCGGAACGAATAGCTAGCTAGTTCTGCCAATGTTAAAAACCGGCTTTATAATCGGTTTGGCTTAGTTTTCAGTTTCCGGTTCAATTGGTTGAATAACTTAACCAGTTAAATCCGTTTTTTTTTCAGAACCAGCTTCCGGGGACTAAGTCCCGGGTTTAGAACATATAAACCAATACTTTACCTTTTTGTTAAAAAATGAATTTATGATTTGCTCGCATATGAGTAACTCTATGTTTTGTTTAGCTATTGGATCTTAGTAAATCTGCATAATGTGGACGTGCAGTGTTTGAGTTATTTGTGTAACGGCTACTCAAAATTAGATGATATTTACAACGTTTTGGTAGTTGTAATTTTTTTTTTTTTTTTTTTTTTTTTGGGTGATTAATATAACAGGGATTGAGTGAAATAAAAGGTTGTTATTTGGCTTTCAGAACAAGAAATGTATCTAAGGATAGCTATAAATATTAGGCCAATGTGACATGCGTGCAAGTAGTGATTGTCTGCTTAACAATATTAAAAAAACCATATTTCTAATCGACCATGTCAAGTTCTTTATTTGCCGAACCGGTTTAACTAACGGTTCATACCGGAACTGGTTCCCGGTTGGTGGAACTGGCAGGTCAACTAATGTTAACCCACGAGAAAAAAATGCCAATACGAGTTTTGCTTGATTTATGCTGATTCTTATGCTTATGTGTTTGTAAAGCTCATCACCTAGCTAGCTAGTGTACCCCATAATTGCATGTTCATAATCGTCAATGTTGCGAAATAATATGAGTTGTATAAAAAAGGTTCTTTAGTGACAGATTGGTAAGGTACGTACTCAAGCAATGAACCAAAATTTGTAAGATCACTTTTGTCGAAAAGAAATATCAGTGTAGGCAATATTTTCATAATGATTTCTAGTAAACTAGGCTTTATATCAATTATTAGACCCGTGAGCTTGTTATGCTTTAAGATGAAACTTTTAGTTGATTTAGGATCGAGGGATGATTGTGAACCCTGCAAGTTGATTACTAGACGACATCAAGTTAGATACGCACACACAATGTCCCGTCGTGATTTGTTAACATTTGGCATATATTGAAAAGATATTTTCAACAAGGCACGACAAAGATATCTGTGACTGTGAAAGTAGTACATTTGGTGGTACAGCGCCCACAATGGTTGCTTTGAGAGCTGTTCTAATAGAGAAAGTAGGCCCGGGTGGAGGAATATCAAAGCCTCATGTATTATATGCCAAAAGATTGATTCAAGTTTCGTGCTGCTTACAACCCTTCGAGGTCAAGGGCGGGGTCAAACCGTCATTCCAAGATTTGCAGTCCGATACATATTTATTAACGGCTTGAAAATTATTACAAGAATAAACTAAAAGTGAAAAGTTAATAGACAGAAGGCCAAATAATGAAGTTTAAAATGACTATTTGTGATCTGTTGCTGAAGAATACATACAAATTTGTATGTGTGATTCTTCTATGCAAAGGCTGCCACCGTTATATTTTGTTGTCCTTGCATGTTTATTCTTCATGACCATCCGTAATAGGAAGAACATGACTGAGTCCTCCTTAGTCACCTCTATTACACTTCTAATTAAGCATGCATCTAACATGGGTTTTTTGCAACCTATTACATTCGAATGAAGCACGCGTCTAACATGGGTATTTTGCAAGGACTCGGTCGTGTAGAGTGCAGACGACTGAGTCGTATGAGGTTGTTGTGTGCATGTTGTTTTTATTAAATGATTTTTGTGAGGTATATTTGTGTTTAAGTGAAGTATGCTTTTTGTGGTGACCATAGTTGTCTTATTACACTAAATTAGCCGTAAAGTTAGTTGTAGAGAGAGAATGTTGAGTTAGCGCTGACATGAAAGTGGTAACCGCGATCATTGTGATTCTTTATTACACTTACTATATGATCTTGTATTTTTGAAAATGCAATATACATATAGAATTCTAGGTTCTCAAAAAGGTTTAAATTGATCAGGAAACCATGACCCTAACACTTCTTATATCGTTTTTGGATGCCGGCTGACTTTTCTTAAGGATCAAGCCCCAACTAAAGAGCATATGTTCTAGTGACATTAGTCAAGAATCGGGATTGAACTCATGACCTATTTTCTTAAAGCTCTCCTTAACCGGTCAAATGTACGTTTGCGGTGAGTAAGTGATACGAAACAACTATTCCATGGACTTGATTTAAAGACAAGGCACAATGAGATATGCAATATAATTAGTGTATTCGAATACGAGAACCAATAAATTACTATGACACATATAAGGGGCCATTCGGTTCGCATAGTGTTTTTGAGAGGATTGAAATCTGTTAAGGTAATTGTAATGTAATCTGAATGTTTGTAATGTAAATGAATCGTAATTTTTCAAAGAAATTATAATTGAAATGTAAATTAGTTATAATTTGAATAAATTGTAATAACAATAATAATAATAATAATAATAATAATAATAATAAAGTGATATTTAATAATAAAGTGATGTAAATTGGTATCTCGGCTCCCCTGTAATTTCTTGTAAACCTTTTGATTTCTCTAATAAAGTGATAATAATAATAATAATAATAATAATAATAATAATAATAATAATAATAACAACTTAAATTTGATAAAAAGTAAATAGTTATTAATATAATAATAAAAAAATATTTAAAATAATAACAATAAGTTAAATTTGATAAAAAAACATAATAATAGTAATAATAATAATATACTCAAAAATAATAATAGTAAATTATTTTATAATAATAATAATAAAATATTTAACAATATAATAATAATAATAATAATAATAATAATAATAATAATAATAATAATAATAATAATAATAATAATAATAATAATAATAATAATAATAATAATAAAGTGATATTTAATAATAAAGTGATGTAAATTGGTATCTCGACTCTCCTCTAATTTCTTGTAAATCTTTTGATTTCTCTAATAAAGTGATAATAATAATAATAATAATAATAATAATAATAATAATAATAATAATAATAATAATGTAATCTGAATTACAATGTAATTTCAAACTTTCCATCCATCTTCTTATTTAATCTGAATTCTCTCACTTGATGTAATTGAAGTGGCTGAATTACAATAACAACAGAAACTAAACAACTTACGTAATGTAATCTGAATTACCATTCCCTCTAATATGCTAACCAAAAAGGCTACGTAATGTAATAGTTTATAGTTACATCCAATTACACCATATTACAACGAACCAAACGCCAACTAAGTGTTTAAACGCCCTATGCAAGTTTGTGGTGTATACGTATCAAGTTATGTACTCTTTGAGTGTTTTCATCTTGATGATCTGCTTCATATATATAAGAGGATATAAAACCTCATATTTTCTGTTTTGTGGTGCTTACTGCCTAGTGTATTTATTTTCTTCTTATTTATGTTATTAGTACTTTGTGTTATATATGACCAGTTTACTAATCACCAAGGCTATCCTTTAAAAAAATTTCCAACGAACGAACGGGCTTTAATGATTCAAACGCCTCAAATATTGATAAGTATAGTAATTCTAATGACTCACTTAAAAATAAAGTTTACGGTCCAAATTCAAATTTAAATACCCAAATAACCTATAATAGGCCAGTCTTCCAACAAACAGTCGAAAAAAGCAAAACAAAATCTATTGCAAACCATCTTCAACCGAATAAACACATGAGTACCATAACTTATCTATGCAAATTCTAATTACCAAACAGTCTATAATTGGCACAAAACTAACAAATGGCCCGAATAGCAAAACAAAACCCAGAAGACCAAAACAAAACAAATTTGTCAAACAAAAGCAATGATCTGTACTAGAACCAAGGTATCCTTTAAACAAAATTCAATGGTCAAACAAAATCCTAATCACCAAATCGCTCCACCAAAAACGATTATTCCCAAAACACTTCTTTAAACCAAATCAATGATCGATCCTTCAAAGCCAAATCTAAAACGAGACATTTTCTTTTCTTCATGATTAAACCAACCTGACTCTAATACCACTTGTTGGTAATCAAAAGTGGCAGCAAACAATCAAAGTCGACCAACGAAGCGGAAGCTTTATTCCAAATTATCAAACCAAATAAAAAACAAATTTAGAAATACCAATTAAGTACAAAATAATAATTCAAATGTACCAAATTCTAATTGAAAAGGTACAAATAATTGTAATGATAACTAGTTATAATTCCCGCGCACGCGCGGGTTTTTTAAAAAAATTTTGAATCATATATTTTTATTTATTAAAAACAAATAATTTAATCTTTTTTGTTTGATTTATGATGTTTAATTATAGTTTTTTTTTATTATTAAAGATAATTATTTAAAAATTTAATCCTATTATTAATTGCATCTTATGTATATTTTTTGTATTTATCTTCTACTTGTGTTATGGATAAATATAAAATATTACCTAATAAGAAAATAACATTTTTTTTAAATAAAATTATTACTAAATAAAGTATGAATGCATTTTTTTGAAATTGAAAATTCCTAATAAGGGTTTTGTTGTATTATATAAAAGATGATCCTATTTATAGAGTAAAAAACTGTTATAAAACAGTTTGTTAATTCTTACCAAACTTGAAGGACAAATCACACAATATACCAAATTTACTAAACAACCCTTATTTAATAATACATTTTAGGAAGACTTTCTGTGTTGAAGAAAAATGTATCATAAATTTGACACGAGGTCTCATAGCTAAAACATGGGGAAAAAATGGGTACCTATGACTAAAACAAGTATATGACTCAGACTTGACAACTACATGTCTCGTTGGTTTTCTGAAACGACTATAAATTAAACTACTGTATATTGCTAGTAATTAGAGGTGACGGAGGATGCATAAGTGAATTTTGATAAACAATAATTCATGGGTGATAATGAGGCGCACCTCAAGGGAAAAAAATCAAACAAGGGATAAACTCTTAAAAATCGAATTTATGAATAAATGAAAGATCTAAAATTAATCACAACGAAACCCTAAACCCTATATTTATAGGGAAATGTTATCTTGAAGAAAAGGATAACTAATAAAAGTAAAAACATAATTAACATAAATAAAAAGAAAAAAGAAAAAAAAATAATAAAAAAAAGTCCTACGAAACCCTCAAAATATTGTCCTCATCACTCGTTTACCACACTGTCATGTGTAATTTTGTTCGTGGGTGAACATTTGATTCTTGATTAACACCTTTGATCTTCACTCGTTTACCACACTCCCACAAGTCTACACTTGAACCAAACCTTCGTGTTTTCAACCCCATATCATCTTCCTCCTTCAAAACAAATTTTGTCTTCGATATCTTGGGGTAGCTAGTCTGGTTTGATGAATAATTGAAAACTTTAACTTTCTTCAAATTTAAAACTGTATCCGTCTTCTTTTCATTAAGATCCATACTAAAGTCTTCATTGACTTTACCAATCTTCAAACCTTGAACATGTTCTTCATCTTTAAAATCTAAAACTTTGTCTTCATAATTCTTTAAAACTACAACTTCTTTTGTTGATTATATTAAAGTTGTAATTTTGTCTTCATGTTGCTCATAAACTTGAAGTTCTTTGATTTTCTCAGCATGTTTTCAACAACCTCTGTCTTCAATATCTTTTCTTCAATCTGAACCTCTGCCATTAGTATATGTAATTGTTTTTCGGATGGAATCATAGCAATTTTCTTTCCTTCACATAAGAAAAGGTAGAGGCTACACTTTAAATCATAAAAACCTTGAACTTCACATTATCATGATTTTTCCAACCGGATATGACAATCCTTCATGTCATCCAATTCACAAACACTTCACGTTTATAAGACCTACCAATAGATTGAAATCCAACAAAATTGTGTTCCTCTAATTGATCAAATCTCTATTGGTAAATTAAAATAACTAAGCAATTTTTTCGACACCAAAACGTAGTTCTTCTAGCATAGTGTAAAGTTTTCCGCCACTCCCGAAGTCGTTAAGTAAATTTTCTCGAGGTTGTTAAGTAATTTTTTTCAAGCTACTCTCTATGTTCTAATTCGAGAAATTTGGAGTTGGCAAAATCGAATTGTTCATGCTAATTCGGAATCAATTCGTTGGGGATCACTCTCTATGTTAAAAGTGATATTTTAACAAAGGTTATGACATGTGTTGGCGGATCACTTAAACATGACAATTGAACTTTTTTTACTTATATTTTTGTATCTTTCTGCTCATACAACTACTATTAAGCTGGAAGTCAAATGATGAACACAACCTCTTGCAATGTTCAAGTCAACAAGTGGTTGTGGTGCTACTAGGAGTGACTGAAGTCTTGAGTAAATGTGCTTTTTCTAGTTCGACTTCCAGGTGTTTAGAACATAATATGTTTATATGTTATGAGGTCTTGACTGCTTCGTCATGACTGAAATAATGTACTTTTTTTCGTGTAGTGTTTAATCCGTATCGGTTGTGTTTATGTATAAAAAGAAAATAAAAGAGTGTGAAATGTGGAAAACGTGTTCAATATGTATACAAATTAGATAACATTACATGGTTCCAGTGCATATCTTTTGTGCTACTATTATAGAAAGAAAATATAAGAGGGGACATTTTTTTAGCTTCGTTACAGTTTAAACACAATAAACAGTCCTAAATTTAGCAACTTCATAGCGTTTTTATCCTCGAGTGTCATCCACATAATTAATCCTGATGTTTTCTTAAACTAGTAACATTATTATGAATTGGGCAAATACGATAGTAACAATAAATCTGAGAAAAAGCATTCCTCGTTAGGAATATATTGAAAACGCTTGTGAGAAAAAGCATTTTCGTTAAGAATAAATGTGAGGAAAAACATCAGGTTTATATGTTTTCTTTACCCTTCTGGTATTTATGATCAATGGAGTTGAATTAATGATATGGTGACAGGTTGAGTCGCTTTGGATGGTTCAACAGACGGATACTAAGTTTAGTGAATACGTTCTGGCAAATACGGAAACTGGTATTTCAATGAACGATAAGAAGACAGCTTTGAGAGATTTGCAAAATGAGAATAGGAATATGGTGCCAAAATCAGATAGAAGCGCTCTTTTGAAAGAGAATTGGACTAGTGTTGAAGCAGTGAAGGTTTCAGGTGTTAAACGGCCACATCCAGAGTCTACAATGAGAACGACGCCTCAACAACAGACAACTACCAGGACTCTAACTCAGAAGATTATAATGGTCCTACACGGTCGCTGGCTCCAGGTATTCCAGTTTGTAATTTCAGTCGCTAGCTGCAGGTTATTCAAATTCTCCAGATATAATGGACGATGTTGCTGAGATAGAACATATTTGTAATTGGTTCTATAGGCTATATACGAGTAAAACTGAACTACGATGTTTTAGTTGGTACTATTTTTATCTCGGCTGCTACATACTGTAGTAAATAAAAAAAATTAGGGAGATCACTTCTTTTATATCCAAAGCGTGGCCTCTAGAAACAGCAACTTGCTGAAACATTGAGATGAACCACACTCGAAATATAGGTAGAATATTAGAAACTTTGGTAATTCTTAATACTTTGGTTTCCGACATTCGGTTTAATTATTCTAGAAAATATGCTCGCTGATTGGTGGTATTGTTGTGACGGTGTTAGTATTTTATAGCAAAGTATATAGATGAAATAATAGCATTCATGTTCAATCAGGCTTTGCAGGGTATACATATGAGTTGATAGTAGTGCTGTCGAATCGGCTTGGTGTTTGGTTATTAGATGTGTATGCTTTTGCAATTTATTGATTTCTGTTTCTATTAGTTATACTATTCTTATGTTATTGCTGCTGATGATCTGTTGCACGCGGATCTAATTGCTAAGTGAACCTTTTGTCTTACTTTGCAGGTTCCTCACTTGACGCCTTGAATACAAACAGTCCATGCTATCAACGACCGTGAGGACAGCTGACAGTGCCTATGATAGTGTACTATCTGGTGGTGTGAACGATCAACTGCTGGCTTGTTTTGCTTTACAACTGCAGCCAAGTGAGATTTTTTAAGCAGATAGTACATCATACCACATTCTCGGAAAGCAAAATGGGTTTTGAATGGACATGTTGTTGCTCAATCCACTTTTTCTTTGGATAGTTTATTGGTGACTTGATGTTGTGTTTGTTGAAGCCATTTGTATTAATATATTATTGTATTTGTTATGAATGAATGGAAATTTCTGTGAATATATGCATTCTCATGAAAATCTGAATTAATTTTTTTTGGTTGAAAATTCCTTTAAAAGATCGGCTGTTATGTATTAACTGATCTAATTGTGATGTTAATAAGATCGGTTATCAACCGATCTATTTGTGTTTCCCTCAAATAGATCAGATCACACTTAGTTAGAGTGGTTCATAACTGATCAATTTGAGGTGTTTCAACTGATCTATTTAACGTTTTTTGTAGTAGTGACATGAGTTTTTGAATCTTTTAAAACATTTATCAACCAGGATACTAACACGCTCTAGATGCTAACTGACGCAGTGACTATATGTGCACCAAGTGGCATTTCAACCAGTTATCTTAAAAGTATAGCAACCCGTGTATGTAAATCTGTAAAGTACTCAGAGCAGTAAAAATCTAGAGTAGAAAGCTAATACAGTCAATCTTCCTTTTTTAACCACTCATAGCTGAAACATCAAGATCATCCAAATGCAATCTATGTACTAATCGACCCGAAGTTGGCTATTTGTTCATCAATCAATCTCATTTTCGTCTAGAAGTCGAACCACCAAACATTTGATCAAGAAGGACAACTAGAGCCATCGCGATAGTTGAATGAATCTCGGGATGCACAAGCAAACGAAACACATCTCCACCAAACGCAACGCCTCCAACAGCTTCCTTACGTTTGATTTCAGCCACACGCCTTCTTTTGTCGTCATACACGACACAAGCTCTTTGCGTGTACGAGCCTTCAATCTCGTATGCGATGTTTTTCTTATTGTTGTTCCTTGGTGATCCTGTGTTGCTCACATGTGCTAGTGACTTTGCGTTTAGGAAATTTACGTGTTTTGTTACTGAAAAACGTGGATTCGCTGTTGTTTCACCGTCGTATACGAGCCAACTGTCTGTTAGGCTTAATCTCTGTCAAAAATTAACAAATCTTATTAGAATTCATATATTTCATAGTTAAAAAAAAAAAAAAAAAAAAAAAAAAAAAAAAAAAAAAAATTAGTTAAAGGCGAAAACTGGTTAAAATTTCATGCAAAGTCTTAGTAAAATATGTTCTCTTTTTTTTACCGTATGATGTAGTTTTTTTTCTTCATTTTACCATTTATTGTTATATATTTTTTATTTTTTGATAATGACAAACTACTTAAATGTTATGTCATATGTGATTGGTTAATACAAATTCATAAAAGGTGGTACAATTTTAATGCAATTTTTTGTTAAACATGGAGATAAATTAAATGATTAATTACCTTGCGGCGAATGGTGATGAGAGAATGACCAGACGAATCCATAAGAACAACCTCGGCTTTATTGCCAGCAGCATAATTATCAACTCGAAAGACTAGATTGCCTTTGGTATCGAAAACAGTAAATCCATCACAATTGAAAAGCAACGATTTCTTCCAAACAGTAAGAACGACCGGGCTCCTGGCAGCGGTAGAGGATTCTGGCAGGAACCTATGTGGTTCTGGAGCTAGAGTGGGGATAACAGCTTTAGGGTATACTTTTGTCATCTCAAAGAGTTTTTATTTTTTAGTTGTTTGTATAACTATAAAGTTGAAAGAGTTTAGAGTTGTGAATATGTGTTTTTATGTGTTTTGGTGAGTTGTGATTTTTATGCTAAGGATATCTGGTGGTGTAGAGGTGTCTTTATAGTCTTGATTTGCATGTTTTTGAAATTACGAAAATGCCATCGACATTATTATAGTAGGAAAATGATGTTAACTAATGAGGAAATGTGGTATATGGTAATGTCAAACGCGTGTTTGCCACTTATATTACACCAACTTTATGCTAAATTGTGGATTACATAAAATAAATTAACTACTTGTATTAAATGTATATAACAAGTTTTATAATGATGATTAATGTAGTAACTAACAAGTTATACAGCAGAAACTTATAGGAAAAATATTAGAAAACTTAATAATATTGTATTTTGTTGCAAGAGATTTTTCTAGTTCTATTTTACTACCACAAAGAAAAATATTTAACTTAATTATTTTTAATATTTTTTTTGGTTTTATGGGGCCATTTATTTTTTCTTGATTGAATTTATGGGACCATTTTTGAAGGATATATGCAATTATGCATGTGAGATTCAGACTTGTGTATATATACCATTTTCTAGAAATATCAACCGTTTGATTAGTTGTATACAAACAAATAATAAAGTATGCAATATGTAGTCCACCTAGCTATATGGAAGAAATATATACATACTTTGAAATGGCGACAGCTAGTAACTAGTAAATTAAAGCTGTTAGAATTTGATCATTAGTCGAATATTTAACTTAACTACATCATTAACATTTTGCAAACAATAATGAAACACTTGTATATAAAATTGAATATTGTTTTAACGTTTCTACTTTTGGAGTTTAGGTTATCAAGAATAACATTATCGTTTGATACATTTTTGTCTTGCATTCTGTCTATATTAACCGTCATAGATTAAATTACTAAAGTCATTATCCAAACTTTATTTTTATAACATTATGCTAAAAAAATAATATAGATATTTAAGAGAGGATAACATAGTTTTCTACTACGTAATAAAATAACTAGTTTTAGTTGTGCTTTTCTTTGGATGGAATTATATAAAAAGAATGAAATCTGTGGCTCAAATTGAGTTTGCGGTGAAGTTGTGGGGTCCAAGATAAAAGATTTTTTTTGTGAGTTTGTGGGGCGGCTATTTGACCTAAACTTTTTTTATTTTTTACAAATCACTAAACTTAGTAAAAAAGAAATTTTCTGTTATATATTTTAGGTAAAGGAAAGAAATTTAATGAGAGATGTATTTATATTTGTAGGTGCTTCTAAAATGTGCGATGCTGATTTTTTTCTCGCACTTCTCATTTGATCTTAACTCTCGTTAAACTAGAAAAAATATTACAAGAAAGCAAGATTCGAGTCTGTCAACAAAGATATCAAGGTCAACTTGAATTTACATCTATAAGAGCAAAAAATAATAATAATAAAATAAAAAAAAATCCGCACAATGGTGAATTTTCTGTTAAGTCAGTCCACATTTTTTTATGGATATTTGTTAAGTTCTTAACTGCCTCCTATGAGTTGGGTAAAGGAGATTTCTATCAAAATAAACGTTTTTGCTTGGAATGTTGAAAAAGATAAGTTACCTACGCGGCTACGCATTTTAACTTATCTTGGGTAGGCATTGATATTCATACTATTGTATGTTCTATTTGTGATACGGGTGTGGAGACTGTGGCTCATCTTCTTTTTTCATTCTTTTTTCAGGCTCCATGGCTCGTGAAGTGTTAGTGAAGCTCAATCGATGGTGGAATATTCCCTCTCCAGATTTTCAGTCTTACGATGAGTGGTTTCTTTGGTTTTCGTGTTTACGTTTGAGGAAGGAAGTGAAAAATGTGTTAGATGATAGCTTTTATGTGATATGGTGGAAGATTTGGAACTTTCAAAACCAATTGATTTTTGGTAGTAGAAATCCAAGAAGGGCGGATATTTTTTTACAACATTTTGGTGGATTCGTTTTTTTGGTGCTCTTATAGATGTAAATTCAAGTTGAACTGGATACCTTGGTTGAAAGACCAGAATTTTGCTTTGTTGTAATCTTTTCTCTAACTTCTTGCTAGAGTTCTAATAAATTTGCCGTTCAAAAAGGAAAAAATAAAAATAAAAAATGACAAACTAGGTAGAAGAAAAATCCTTTGACTACATCACTTACATTTTGCTACAATCACCACTTGCTACGACATAAATCCGCCATTACTTAATGCATGTTAGTGTTAATTTGCGACATATAACAAATTTAGATCTATGAGTTTTATAGTACATATCCTAGCTTTCGATTTTTGCTCTTTCAACTTGCACCAACTTGGTACTATAGTGTACCTGTAAGACTAGGCCCTATGGTCAGAATTCCACTTCAATTATTCCATACATGTAATCAAATATGAGTTGAAAGCATTACAATTGCTGGCCAAAAACTGTTAGTTTGACGGATAATAAATTAATATATCATGACCGGATTCGAACTCGAGACTTCGGGATTGCACACTTTACGTATGAGTTTCAATGAATTAATAATTATTGTTTTAGTGACGAATAATTATTAAATACACGAAATATAAACTTAACGGTAACTAACGACCGTTAGACGAAACATGAAGGACTAGATTTGGCAAAGAGTGAAAGTTGGGTTCGGGTTGGGCCTTGTGGACCCATGGCCGGCCTCCCCCTCTCCCTAGGGCTTTGGGATGACTTTTGCTCCAAGCTATTGGATTAGTATATAATGAGACCTCCTCTCATTCATTCTTTTCATCCCTTGGTTACATAGCAACCTAATCTTCTCTAATCTCCTTCTTTGTGTCTAATCGATCTTTGATTGATAGGACCAATAGTTTAATCTTTTCGTGTACTACGAATCTAGCATTTCCATTGAAACGCTTATAGTACGTGTGTGTGAGAACGAAGTGTTAGCATACTTTTGCTAACGGTGATCTTGCCTTGTGACTAGCCCTAGTCGATCCATATAAGCCCTCTCCTAGGGTTTATAAGTTCTTGTTCTTGCTATTGAATAAGAGGTACGCTTCCATTTATATTTCGGTTAATTTATTATTTGTATTTGATCTATTCCGCTGCGTACTCTTTGATGTTTATATGTTTATTGTTTTATGTTATTCATATATTCCAACAATGGTATCAGAGCCAGGTTATACATTATAATGAATTACCGAAACACATAAAATTGAATCGTTTGATTATAACATGCTTGGTGTTCTTATGTTTTTATTTTTTTTTCATAAACCCTAGTTTTTATTTTTTTTATTTCGAATTTATTTAATATATATATCGAAAGTTTTTTTTATTTAAAAAGAAATTAGGGTTTGTTGAATTATGTTATAAAAACTTGGAGAAACCATAGGTTGCATGTAATTTATGTGTATGGATATTGTTATATGTCGTTTGGTTGCCTTCCTTGATTGACATGATTATTTGTATAATATGTGCAATATGGGCATTCATGACACACTATGCATGTGTTGTTATGGATTATGATTTGTTTTGATTTCATGCTTATTTATGCGATTTATTATAATTGATAAATGGTTTAGTAAATATTATGTATAAAGATTACTAAAATTTGATTAATTATAAAATTAGGGAAGACCCTATTAATCGTATATTAAATCAATAGTGTGTTTTATATTGATTGTAATTTGCATGACCATTATTGTTGTTGTTTGTTTATTTTATTTTATTACTTTTGTTTTATATGTTTTTGAAACATGATAGTAACAAAGGGTAATTTCAAGAAATAAAATATTAAACGGACTTAATAATGGTGAAATCTTGTTTTGAGCTTCCTTATAAATCTTGAACTTTTGGTTGATTGATCGCGACTGTATTAAGTGATTGAAAGGTGGAACTAATTATGACAAACTATTAAAGTGGGTATAAGGATGGCTACGCATTAAATTACGGCCTTAGTGAGCCTCCATTCTGGCTTACCGCTCGCCTGTGAGTCATATTTTAGTCTTTACCTAACATCCATGATAACTACGAAGCACTTAAGGCAAAGTTGTAAGTTTCTCAACGCCTCAATCAAAAGTTTGGAGATTTAAGCTCGTAAAGAAACTAATGAGTAAAAGTTTTTTTACATGAAACATATGCTACAAGATGAATGCATGACATCTTTGTACATATATTTTGATTACACACATAAAAAAAAATACTACCCTTAAATTTAAGTTATATGCCATCCAATGAAACGGAAACACCTGAAATTGGATCTACGCCAGGGCGTAACCTGACTAGATTGCAATGGAAGGACAAATTACATGATTCCATCACTTGCAGATCAACTGGTGTGGTGTCATTATGTAAGTTTGTTGTTTCTTAAATTGGTTAACTTAATTGAGTTGATAGTGGGAACTGATCACTCAAGGCATAAGAAGATGGGGATAAAACATGTTTACATTGCAACTGCGGTTGGCAAATAATGTAAATCCCATCGATTCTAGGAAATGCAATTGAATATTGGCAATTGGGACACGACTCGTACCTTATTGAATAACGTCATCACTAGCAGATCAACTGATGTGATGAACTTATGTCAATTTGGATCCTAGTTTTTCAATATAAAATTAAAATGGTTATATGTTTATGAACCAAGGGTATTTAATTTTATTGAAATTTAATTATCGAAAGTACTAACTTTTGAATTTTTTCTGTAGAAATGGCTACACCTGAAAACACTAATATGAGCAACATGAGTTCTGCGTTCAAGCAAATGATTGATCGAGACAAGTTGACTGGTGAAAATTTCAATGACTGGTATCGATCTTTAAGAATCACCTTAAGGATGGCCAGAAGATATGATTATCTTGGTGAACCTCTACCTGAGAAACCTGCTGATGATGCAACACAAGCCGTAAAGGATGCATACAACATTGAATATGAGAAGCACAATGATGTGGCTTGCCTCATGTTGGCTGGGATGGATACTCAATTGCAAAAGCGGTTTGAGCCCTTTGGTCACATGGACATGATCAATGAACTCAGAGGAATGTTTGAGAAACCACCTGCTGCAGAATTATATGATCTAATAGAATCTCTGCACAATTGTAAGCAGGAAGCAGGAAAATCCATAAGTGCCCATTTTTTGTCCATGAAATATTATATGGATCAATTGGAGCGACTTGGTTGTGGATATCAGGAAAGTGTGTGCATTGGTCTCATTTTGCGATCCCTTAATCAGGATCTGTATAGTGAGTTTGTACGCAACTATAATATGGATTGCAAGGGGAAGACAGTAAGTGAAGTTCATGCAATGCTTATAGATTATGAGAAAAGCCTGAATAAGAAGGCACCTACACCTGCTGTAATGGCGATACAGGGTGGTAGGATCACCAAGAAACCCAACAAACCGCATAATGCGAACTTCAAGGGTAAAGGCAATGGTACTGGTAAAGGCAAGCAGATTGCAAATCACCAACAGAAGCCTAAGAAGCAAAATCCTCCTTTTCAGAAGAAGAAGGAAAATTTCAATAAGGATTTGGCTAAATGTCACCACTGTAACACTCCTGGTCATTGGAAGAAAAACTGTCCATTGTTTCTAGAGGAGTTGCGCCTCAACAAAAGTAAAATGCCTGGTAACGTCGCAAGCACTTCAGGTATGTTTATGATTGAGTTATTTTCTTTTCCTCGTAAGAATAATTCCTGGATATATGATACAGGATGTGGTACTCACATATGTAATACGTCGCAGGGACTTAGAGGAGCAAGGAAGCTGGCCTATGGAGAAAGATACTTGTACGTAGGAAATGGAGTACGTGCAGCAGTTGAAGCCATAGGGACTTTCGATTTAGTTTTACCTTCGGGGATGATACTAGTATTGAATAATTGTCACTTTGCGCCCTCTATTGTTAGGGGTGTCATTTCAGTTTCTTTGTTATTGGATAATGGTTTTGTTCACACATTTATTAATAATGGAATTTCTGTTTCTTTAAATAATGTTTTTTACTTTAATGCAATTCCAATAAATGGTGTGTTTGAAATTGATATGGAAGATTCCATGTCCAATAGAAATAATTATGTGTATAGCATTAACAATAAGAGAATCAAGTCTAACTTGGATTCGTCTTATCTTTGGCACTGTCGTCTTGCTCATATAGGCAAGGATCGCATGCAGAAGCTGCAACATGATGGGCTTTTACAAAAGATCAATGATGAATCATTTGATAAATGCGAGTCCTGCATATCTGGGAAGATGACAAGGAAACCTTTTTCACCACAAGTGGAAAGGGCAACAGATCTACTTGGATTAATACACACTGATGTGTGTGGTCCACTTAGACATGTGTTAAGACGTGGTGCTACCTACTTCATAACCTTCACGGATGATTATAGTCGTTATGGTTATGTTTATTTACTTAAACATAAACATGAAGTCTTTAATACCTTCAAGGTTTTCAAAAGTGAAGTAGAATTACAACTCGGTAAGAAGATTAAGGCACTTCGATCCGATAGAGGCGGTGAATATTTAAGCCAAGAGTTTAAAGATTATCTAGCTGAGTGTGGTATAGTCCAGCATCTCACGGCTCCTTATACTCCACAGCAAAATGGTGTATCTGAAAGGAGAAATCGTACTTTGCTTGACATGGTACGATCAATGTTTAATCTTACATCTCTACCCTTATCCTTTTGGGATTATGCCCTTGAAACTGCTATTCGCATATTGAATATGGTTCCAACAAAGAAGGTTGATAAGACTCCATATGAATTATGGACAGGAAAAGCTCCTAGCTTTTCTTACTTAAAGGTCTGGGGTTGTGACACGTTTGTTAAACGTGATTCACCAGATAAACTCCAACAGAGATCTGTTAAGTGTATCTTCGTAGGATACCCAAAGGAAACAATGGGTTACTACTTTTACTTTCCACCAGAGAATAAAGTCATTGTGGCTAGGTATGGAGATTTCTTCGAAAAGAATCTCATATCTCAAGAATTCAGTGGGAGAGTTTATGATCTAGAGGATGAAGATACATCACCTTCTGAAAACACTAGCACACTTCCTGTGGAACCTGAAAGTTTAGGTCCTCCACCTGAAGTGGAAGTGGTACCCATTCGCAGATCTTCAAGAACTGTGAAAGCACCCGAACGTCTATGTCTTAATGTAGAGTGTGAGGAAACGATACTAGGGGATCTTAATGAACCTACTAGTTATAAGGCTGCCATTAATGGTCCTGAAAAGGAGAAATGGCAGAGTGCTATGAATGGGGAAATGCAGTCCATGAAAGACAATGAAGTATGGGAAGAAGTAGACTTACCTCCAAATGCTAAGGTAGTTGGAAGTAAATGGCTCTACAAAATGAAAACAGACATGGATGGCATTGTACACATCTATAAGGCTCGTTTGGTAGCTAAAGGCTATACTCAAACATTTGGTGTTGACTACGAGGAGACCTTTTCTCCTGTAGCTGACATTAGAGCTATTAGGATTCTCTTAGCCATAGCTGCCTACTATGACTATGAGATATGGCAAATGGATGTCAAAACCGCCTTCTTGAATGGTCACCTAGATGAAGACATCTATATTGCGCAACCTGAGGGGTTTGTGAATCCAGAATTTCCAAACCGTGTATGCAAACTTAAAAGATCCATTTATGGATTAAAGCAAGCATCACGTCAATGGAATAAAAGATTTGACGCAGAAATCAAAAGTTTTGGATTTAGTCAGAATCTTGATGAGCCATGTGTATACCAGAAAGCTAGTGGGAGTAATGTCACTTTCCTTATCCTATATGTCGATGACATATTAATATTAGGAAATCATATACCAAGTTTAAACGAAGTTAAAGCTTATCTTGGTAGATGTTTTTCTATGAAAGATTTAGGAGAAGCAACATTCATCCTTGGAATCAAGATCTACAGAGATAGATCAAAGCGGTTGATTGGATTAAGTCAAAGTACTTACATTGATAAAGTATTGAAGAGATTTAATATGCAAAATTCCAAGAAAGGATATTTGCCAATGCAAGTGGAACATGGCTTAAGTAGCAAACTATGTGCCTCAATACCTGAAGAGGTTGCAATCATGAAGAAGGTTCCGTATGCTTCAGCAGTAGGATCTATCATGTATGCAGTTAGATGCACAAGACCTGATGTGGCGTTTGCACAAAATATGACCAGTCGTTATCAACAGAATCCAGGTGGAAAGCACTGGCACGCTGTTAAAAGCATTCTTAAGTATTTAAGGAATACTAAAGATATGTTCCTAGTGTATGGGGGAAATCCAGAAGCAGAACTTGATGTTACAGGTTACTGTGATGCGTCCTTTGAAACTGATAAAGATGATACAAAGTCTCAGACGGGTTATGTCTTTGTTATTAATGGAGGAGCAGTTGACTGGAAGAGCAAGAAGCAGACAACAATTGCGATGTCTGTTACAGAAGCTGAGTATATTGCTGCATCGGAAGCTGCGATGGAAGCTGTTTGGATCAGGAAATTCATTTCGGGGCTTGGTATTATGCCGTCAATTGAATTACCTATTAATATGTATTGTGACAACTCTGCCGCAGTTACATTCGCCAATGAACCTGGAGTTATGAAGGGCGCCAGACATTTTCCAAGAAGATATCACTATGTTCGAGAACAAGTCGACATAGGTGAAATCAATCTACTCAAAATTCACACAGATAACAATCTAGCTGATCCATTTACGAAGGCTTTATCTAAAGAAAAGCTTACTCGACTTGCTGATGGCATTGGACTTCGTTTAGCTAGTAGTTTCATGTAAATCTGTGGTTAGTATTTGGATAAAGGATTGTAAGCAATAATTATTCGAATGAAATGAAGTATTGTGTTATGTTTATTTCTGTTCATAAATATTGTATCCTATATTTGCATGTTTAATCCATGAATAACTTAAGTTATTCTAAAATTGTCCGTTGTCAATTAATGATATGGGAGTATCATTGAACTAAGACAAATGTGAGATTTGGTATAATATATATATATATATATATATATATATATATATATATATATATATATATATATATATATATATATATATATATATATATATTATATTGGTGCGTAGACATGCCAAATTCACATGATATTCAATACTGGATAAATTGAATATAGGACAAAATCCCAACTACATGATTGTACTTATGGATGTTGTCATTATAGTAAATCATGAATATTTATCCTCAGACTTGAGATACTAGGTAACTACTATGGATGTAGCTCATTTTCTGTGAGATAATCTAACGCTATCCGTAACTGGTAGTTATAAGGATTATTTTCAGAGGTGATGCGAAGTTCATAGGTTATGCTTGTAGTCAATACAGGATTTGGTTCCTTCAAATTTGTTTTGAAGTATAATACTGTTTGGCCGCTCGTAGGATTAACAAGATGTTTGCATGGCCATGCCCAAGGTCTATCTGGAATACGTTCAGAAGAGTTGGTAATCTTGCTTAATCATAAATAACGAGAAACACTAGTTAATTATGGAATGACTTCAATCCATATCCAAATTAACATAGTATTAGAATCAAAAGGATAAGTATGATGATGAATCATCAAAGGTGGTTTTTTCCAGGAAACCATACTCGAGATCGTTCTGGGGGCATTGGCGTGTTATGCTAGACTAACCATTGTCATTGTTACATTAATCTATATCCGAGTGGGAGCTGTTAGTTTGACGGATAATAAATTAATATATCATGACCGGATTCGAACTCGAGACTTCGGGATTGCACACTTTACGTATGAGTTTCAATGAATTAATAATTATTGTTTTAGTGACGAATAATTATTAAATACACGAAATATAAACTTAACGGTAACTAACGACCGTTAGACGAAACATGAAGGACTAGATTTGGCAAAGAGTGAAAGTTGGGTTTGGGTTGGGCCTTGTGTACCCATGGCCGGCCTCCCCCTCTCCCTAGGGCTTTGGGATGGCTTTTGCTCCAAGCTATTTGATTAGTATATAATGAGACCTCCTCTCATTCATTCTTTTCATCCCTTGGTTCCATAGCAACCTAATCTTCTCTAATCTCCTTCTTTGTGTCTAATCGATCTTTGATTGATAGGACCAATAGTTTAATCTTTTCGTGTACTACGAATCTAGCATTTCCATTGAAATGCTTATAGTACGTGTGTGTGAGAACGAAGTGTTAGCATACTTTTGCTAACGGTGATCTTGCCTTGTGACTAGCCCTAGTCGATCCATATAAGCCCTCTCCTAGGGTTTATAAGTTCTTGTTCTTGCTATTGAATAAGAGGTACGCTTCCATTTATATTTCGGTTAATTTATTATTTGTATTTGATCTATTCCGCTGCGTACTCTTTGATGTTTATATGTTTATTGTTTTATATTATTCATATATTCCAACAAAAACTAGTACAATAGCTATTTGAATCTTGGTAGTAACCCATGAACATTATTGGAATGAATTCCCTTTTATACCTTAATTACAAACCCGTTTGCGATCTTTCTTCTGTAAAAGGTTTAAATGGACAGACAAACTCTAATCTCGTGCATCTGTTTTGAATGACGACTTACCATTCTTTAAGGAACTAGCCTCAGGCAATGAGCACATGTTTCACTTATCTTTAGCTAATAGTTGAGATTGAACCTATGACATGTTTCTTCAAAAGTCCTTCTTAACCGATCAACTAAACGTTTGCGATGGGAGAGTGATACTGTTGAAGGAATGATCCAATGATAACCCGTTTGCTGTTACTTTGAAGTAATGATACCCCCACCCCCCATTTTTTTATTATTATAAAGGAAACTGTACGGTATATATGTTATTTTGAAATGTATTATTATAGGGTAAACTTATAAAGATTGACAGGATTATATATAGAGTAAAAAATGCCTTTCGTCTGTAAGGTTGTACCCAAACAACACGTTAAGTCCTTTTTTTTTTTTTTTTTTTTTTTTTTTTTTTTAATTAAATACCACCATTCCTCCCCAACATCTCTATTTCTAAACCCTGTGAGTCCTTTCTACAAACGTCCGTTAGCGAGGTAGGTCACACAAGGGCATTTTTTACTCATTTTATATAGAGTAAAACACACTATTCATCTTTAAGGTTGTATCAAAACACCACGTTAAGTCCTTTTATAGCATGATACAAAACATGAAATCCAAACTATACACATTTTATACAAAACATGAAATCCAAACTTGCACCAACTTGGTACTATAATGTACATGTAGTACTAGGCATATGGTCAGAATTCCACTTTAATTATTCCATACATGTAACCAAATGTGAGTTGAAAGCTTCACAATTGCCGGCCAAAAAATAGTAACAATTTGATTCTTGGTAGTAGCCAAAGAACAAAATTGGAACGAATTTCTTTTTATACCTTAATTACAAACCCGCTTGCGTTTTTCTTTCTCAAAACTTTTAAATCGGTGGGGAAACCCTGACCTCGTGCATCTATTTTGAGTGTCGACCGACCCTTCCTCAAAGATTTAGCCTCATGCAATGAGCATCTGTTCAACTGATATTTACTCACGATTTAGGATTATGCTCATGATCTATTCTTCAAAAGCTCTATTTTACCTGTCAACTGAAAATCTGCGGTGAAGAATTAATACCAATGGGACAACCCGGTTGCGTTCTTATTGATAAAAAATAGATTTATTAAATACTTAATGATTAACTATTCGATAGTTGGTCTCTATTATCAAATGCACCCAATACGAAGGTCGAGTTAACTTTCTAAATGAGTGGATCTATAGTAGTATGTCCACAAGTTGACGATAACTCTTGATGTACTTTTAAGGTTATTCCATTCATGATGTTGATATATGAAGTTGATATCCACTCATCACAGTCTGCATTATTGTATTTCCATTTTCATTCGTGAATGCCTACATCATTAGCCAACGACTTTGTTTAGTTTGCCTTTTTACTACCTAAAAAACTTTACTAATCCATACCCACTGGATCATCCAATTCATTGTACTATATTGTAATAGAATAACTATTAGTTTAATTATTGTTTAAGGCACCTGGTGGCCATGATTTATGACGTTTTAACCGAATAACTAATGAGGTTTAAGTTTACCGACAAACAAAACACAAATACAAACACAAACCAGGTACCCTAGTTTTGAAAAGGCTTGTAAGCATTATCCAATATCCACAATATAACATATAATTATCATTAGAGTTAATTGCTAAGTGGTTTGTATAGTATGAGTTGCTCCAAATATCGAAATTGTCTCCTTCAAAGCTATTTGCATGAACGGTCTAATAAGAACATCCAAACCTAACATCCAACACCATTTAACAGGGTAAGAACCTTTTACCCAAAAAAAACCTAACATCCAACAATAATTTCAACGAATGATCATCTAGAAAATAATATTAAGTTGCTTTGAAAATGAACCGTTTCAGTTATTTTTAGCAAACTGTATGAGCCTTCTGATTAATTGCTAAAAAGTTTACGTATATATTTTTAAACTGGCCATCCATATACTTAGTGATGGTTTAAGCAGTTGTAGCTTAAGGGTAGAGCAGCTAAAGCTAAAGACTTTAGGCTCTAAATTTCTGAAGGCTCCCGATTTTTCAACACATTGTTTATTTATATAGTTAGTCACGTATTTTTTTAGCCGTTATCTTTAAAGATCTCTATTATGTAAAGTAACTGATAAATGTTAAATAATCAAATGTTTTGGGCCTATTATATTTGTACTTTTTAAGCCAACAAATTGTAGAAAATTACGCCAAATATATCAAGCCATACAAATAAAAGATGCTTTATACGTATGCATTGAATAAAGTTTGCACCAAACCTAAAGCAAAACGTGGTTCAAAGACTAGCTAAACATGAAGTAGTGATTTTAAGCTTTTGTTAGAGATGGTTATTTGGTATGACATGTTATTTGCAATCAATTACATTAGTAAAAAATTTACATTCAAAATATATTTGGATTAATGGTGCTATTAAACAGTTAAAAGGTCTTGTTTCCTTCTTTAAAAATATAGAGATAATAGACTTGGAAATATCTTAATTTCCACCAAATTAAATTGCTAAAGAATGAATGTAGAACCAAAATTGAAGAAACACAAACTATAATGATAATAACATTGACAATGAAACTATAAAAACTTCCGAAGGTATTTCTAGAACTCATTATTTCTTATACATTTTAGATCAAGCTCTCATCACTTGACAGTATGTTTGACCAACTTTAATTTTCCATCAAAATTTAAAGTCACTTGCTGATAACAAGCTAAAAAATAGTTGTCTTGACCTAGCTTGAAAGTTTTTTATGCCATAACAATTGCTCGAAATTTGCGACATAAATTTATTTCGGAATAAAAAGTTTTGAAAGAATTTATACATGTAAAATTTGATACACTCATTGATATACTTAGATACATTAAAAATCTAAATTCTTTTTCTAAAGCTTATGTTGCGTGTATAACAATGTTAACGTTCTAATCACAGTTGTTTCGCGGGATTTTATTTATTTATTTTTGTTTTCATTTATTTATTTGAGTAAATTGCAAAAATCGTCCCTAAGCCAATTTGCATGTTTCGTTTCACACATTTTGAATGCAAGAATCGTTCCTGTGGGAAACGGCATGTATTGTCATTTTGGGGCATATATCGTTCTAAATATTTCTAAATGTTTGGGACAAAACATGCAAATTGGCCAAACTTTAAGGATGATACATGCCCCAAAGATTTCTCACATGGACGATCCTTGCAGTTACGAAATGTGTGAGATGAAACATGCAAATTGACCAAACTTTAGGGACGATTTTTTGCAATTTACTCTATTTAATTTTTTAAAGCTAAAGTTAGATAAAAATTATGTAAGATTGAAAATGTCACAAGAAATATTAAATGGACTAACTCATTATTCATTCTAAAAACTTAATCAAAGATTTTGCATTAAAAAAAGCTAGAGAAGAACGATTTTTCGACAAACAACTTTGATTTAAAACAAGAAAAAGAAAAAGAAAACAAAGAGCGTTTTGAAGCTTCGCTTTATGTCTCGATGACGGTTAAGCCGCCCCTGGGTTTAAGGAAGGAATAGACGACATTCCATTTCACTAGATTCCCATAATAGTATCCCGAATCGAAAGCTTTTATTATCATTCGTTCGTTATCATATTGGGCTCACCGGCCAATGTACATGCTTTAGAGGAGAAAACCATATGATCATCTTTACTTTCATATTCCATTTGCTATATCAAAACTTTGTGTTTGATATTCGATTCTTCTAAAAAAATATTGTCAACCTAGCTTTTGAAACAAGTCATTCATTATTTTGTCGTTTTGATAACAATCTTTGTATTATGGGTTCACATGAAATCTTCGTAAAGAAAAATATGAACAGAAATGAACTAGTCCGGTTGCACTTGGCATATATCTTTTTGATAAGTACCATACGAGTATCTATGTATAGCAACGAGATTTCATAGCGGTATATAGTTTTAATGATAAAAAAAAGTTCATGGGTTATAAACAAAAAATAATAAAAGTTTGACGATTTAAGGATTAAACATATGGCCTGTTTGGCAAGAGCTTTTTAGGGAGCTATTAACTTTTTATTACAAAAATAATCTCCTCTAAAATAAGTAGCTCCGTTTGGATACATTAACTTCAAGCTTTTATTTTAAACAAATAGTGTGACAACTGGCAAATTAGGGAGCCATTTAAAAAAAAACCCCGCATTACGTTAAAAGTTCGTTTATAAATTTATATTTGAAATTTTATTAGTAACGAACTTGTAAAACCTATATTGTGGTTGATTATATTTAAAAATTTTATGGAAACGGATTTGGATTTATCGATGTGATGAGAATTTATTTCGACATTTTATTTGGCACTACGTTGACTCCGACACTAGGAATAACCTAACAAAATTTAATGTTTTGAATTACGGTTCGACTATATGTTTATTTATTGAACGTATCGTGAGATTTTAATTAATTTGGAACGAGCTCGGTTTGAGTATGTCGAGATATTTTTGAAAAGTTACGGGTTTGGTCTTACGTTTTATAACTAGCCACTTTACCCCATATTATTATTATTATTATTATTATTATTATTATTATTATTATTATTATTATTATTATTATTATTATTATTATTATTATTATTATTACTATCTTTTTTTTTATAAGAGTATATTACAAATCGTCCTTGTGGTTTTGGCCTCACACAACACAAACAACCATCACCTTTATCACTCTCATCTCTCTCCCCTCTAACACCCTAGCCGCCACCAATAACCGGCCACCACCATCACACCGCCACCTCCACGACCTGTGACAACCGGCAATTTAGGGAGCCATTTTGAAAACCCGCATTACGTTAAAGTTCGTTTATAATTTTTATTTGGAATTTTTATTCGCAACGAACTTGTAAGACCAATTTTTATGGATAATTATATTTTATGTCGTTATGGAATTCGTGAATTATTTCAATAATTCATTATGGAAATTTACGTGATGATGTATTTTTAAAATCCTCACTGGTACTACATTGACTCCGGCACTAGGTTTACCTAACGAGAAATTTTATGATTCGTTTTACGAGTCTGACTATATTTAATTATTACGGGATGTTTTCGGGAGATATTGAAAGTTTGAAATGAGTTCGGGTCTCGGGCCGTATGTTTTACATTTACCTACTTTACCCACTCAACACTACTAGTAATATCATTATTACTATTATTATTATCATTATTACTATTTAAAAAAAATAAAATAATAAAAAGAGTGAACCACAAAATTGGTCCTTGTGGTCCGGTTTTTCTCACACAACACAACACCCTCACTCACTTATCTCTCTCTCATTCTCTCTTCTCCCTCAACCCTAGCCGCCGCCTATTTTTCCGGCCATAACCACCACACCGCCGGCCACCACTACAAATTAAACCACCACCATTTTCGTGATCTCCACCATCTAATCTTTTAGATCCACTCCAACACGCGCCTATAACATCATTTTGCACCACGAATCATCACCATATTTCACCACCAATCGGTTATTATCGAAGGGTTTTACGGTTTGGAGCTTGTTAGATCGAAGGTGAGGCGAGTATGACTCGCATTTTTGTTAAAACGTGACCCTTGGTCACGATGTGTTTAAGATCCGAATGGGTTTTCACTTATAAAACGGGAAATTACTCATGGGTTTGTGATGGAAACTCGTTTTTATTAAAAGGTTTGGTATCCGGGTTGTTAGTTTGTGGGTTTGGTTCGAACCGTGAGTCCATGACTCACGGCTTGGGCATTAATCCGAGTTTTGGTGCTCGATTTCTTGTTATTATGAGCCTTGGTTATGGCTCTTGGGTTATTGCTCGCATTGGTATGCTTGGTTCGACTCTTGGGAGTCGCGGCTCGATGCCGTGTATTTGTTAAATGTTGCCGAGACCCGTGTGGTCATGTTGGCATTTTGGAGTGCTCCTTGGAGCCATTTTTGTGATCTTTGGTACTTGGTTCGAGCCCCTCTTGGCTCGTGGTGTTTACCGCGGCTCAATCGAGTCGTGTGGACTCGGGTTTGGCTTGGTAAACCAACCCGAATGTGACCTTTGTTATGTTTGTTTCTTAGTTGTTAACTTGGTTTTGGTATTGTTTTGGTTGTTTATTACTTGGCCGAATACATGTGGGTCGAGACCATGTTTGGTCTCGACATTGGATATTGGATATTGGTATTGAGAAGTGTTGACGAAATGTGTTATTGGGGACCGATTGTGAGACGGTCACTTAGATTGACGGAGATAGGTTAGTCGGGTGCCGTAGTCGGACCCTATTGTTGTAGCACGTGGATTGGGATTGTTGGACGGAGATGTATTGATTTTTATGACTATTGCTTATTACTTTGGACTTGGACAATGAGCCGAGAGTCATGACTCGGACATGTGACCATTTCGTATGACTCGATAACTATTTACAATTTAAAACATAAATAATAAAACTCGTAATAATAATTATTGGTAATATAAACGTTTATATGAATATATAGACGTGAATAACGGATATATAATTATATGAATGCGTATATTAATAATAAAAAAAATCACGAGTCATATTATAAATAATACGACTAAATATATATTAGGCTACGAGAGTAGCGTAATATTATTGGAAGTATTATCATAAAAATGTGTTATAAAACGAGAAACTCTCGACAATTACTAAATATTAAATAAAATGTCATTTTATATATATAACGAGTAAACCTATCGAGTTATGCGGAGTCGAGGTCACTCGAGTTCAGGTAAGTTTTGTTTGTGACTTTCGTGTTGTCACGGATATATGACGATTAATATAAGCGTTTTCTATAACTAAATAACTATTTAACCGAAAGGTTGAACCGGGTTATTTGGCTATACGAAATGAGTATATTAATGGGCATCGTATCCTACGACGCCCATAGGTTGTGGTATATGTAAAGGGCAATAAATTGCGAATATATATATCGGGAAATCTGGCCAATTTGACGATGTATATAAGTAATTTATTAAACTACGATATATCCCATATAGTTTTATGTGCTATGTGCTTTAGGATTGGGTGTAATCTTGGAACGGTATGTTACGTAAATAAATATGAGGATTATCAAATCGACGGATTTGGTAAACTTCGGCGATTTATTTAAATGATATATTGGGCTAATATTAGATCTATAGTTTATTTATTATTCTTTTGCGTGACTTTTTGGTTTGTTTGTGTCGACCCACCACCCGTATGGATACCAAACGTAAATACACCAAACTATTACGAAATGGATTTTCGGAAAATAAAACGGATTACGTCCGGGTTTGGGAATATTTTGAATTTGAGGAAATGATTTCTGAACGAGTTGATATTATTAGGTCGTGCTGAGTCCGTAGTTGCTGTCTTGTGAGTTACTATACATCTTACTTCTACCGACTTCTTCTTGCTATTTTCTGGACTTGAGGTGAGTCATAGCCCCACTTTTACTCTTGAACTATGTTTTCAATACTTGGGGTGAGAAACGTGCAAATTATTTTATGTGGACTATTTATCGCTTCTATATTCTTTCTAAAACTTGCTAGGCATATGGACTAGGATGTATTGTCAGCTTTAGTCACATATATTTTGTGTGTACTATTCAAGGTTGGCTTATTTGGTTATTGTTTGGAATTGTCGGCTTTAGTCACACGGTTCGTGTGTACTATTCAAGGTTGGCTTATTTAGATACTGTAGCGTGCACCTATAGGTTATTTATACTTCGGAGGTTATCCGAGTATTTATGATATTGCGGGGGTTACCCGAATATCTATGTTAGAGCGGAGGATATTCGTGTGTTATGTTGGAGCGGAGGGTATCCGCAGGCTTTTAGTGAATCCTTAGTCTAGCTAGCAAGTGTTTTTTGTATATGTCCACTATATTGTTAGATGAATTTAAACCTATGATCTCACCAGCGAAAGCTGACTTTTAGCACGTTTTCTCAGGTAATTAAGTGATGATATGGATGCATGGATTGGATGGCTCGGCTAAGGCTCCTGGTTTATGGATCTATTTTTCTAAACTCTGATATTGAATTATGGACCTACTGTTATTTTATTTTGGGCCTGACTCTGAATGATGTTGGGATAAATGTAAACTTTAAAACCCCGTTTTGGTTGTGTTTTTATTTTGTTTACTTTATCTCATTCTATTATGTCTTGTGTTGGATACCAATCCCTGTAGCACCCCGAAAGCTTGTTGAGTCTTCCGCTGTATCAAATTTTGGGGGTGTTACAGATTGGTATCAGAGCCAAGGTTATAGAGAACTAGGTAAATAAACACCTAAACTATAACCGAATTTTTATAGAAAATGATCCTTGACCACTGCCCGCCAGCCCGCCAAGCCGAAGCATCTTCTATTATTTTGAGGTATTATGATATATTTGAGATGATTATTAGATTTGGGATTTCTTGAGATGAATTGAGGTTTATGGATTTAGTAATAAGATGGCGTTTCGAGGAATTATATGGTCTAATTGTTTTATAAGTGTTTTAGTAATGCGGTGTTTGAAACTCTTTATTGAGATTATATGATTGAATTATTTGATGAAGATTTTTGGTATGGTATTTTGAGTTATGGTTTAGTTGTTTTGAAACACTTACACCTACCCTACGCCGTTGTCACAGACCATGGCCTCCCATATGCCCGATGTTGTCGAGGATATTCTTACTGCACCGGTATTACCTGCACAGTTCACTATGGCATCTGATGATCCTTACCAGATTGCCATGCTTTCAGCTACTGTGCCGCAGACAGCTTCTACTTTAGCACCACCTGCTGCATCTACGCAGGGACCCTCATCTTCTCTAGGGCTCCCTGGTACATCGAGGCAGCTTACTCTTCATCAGGCTTTAGCTCGTGTGGCCCCAAGCTTTGCCCACCGAGCTACGGCACGCATGTCGGTACGCCCTACTCCATCACCTTTACAGATTGATGCTCACTCTCTTCTGTCAGAGGCGCCACCCACATCATTGCGTCGTCGTCCTAGATCACCTACCACATCTCCACATGGTTCACCTGTTAGGAGACGACGATTGATGAGGTACTCTTCCGATGAGGAGGAGGAGGAGTACGAAGGTGAGGATGAGGCTGATGACCCTGAGGAGGAGGATGACCCTCAGGAGGCTGAGCAGGGTGATGATGATGACCCTGAGGAGGAGGATGACCCTCAGGAGGATGAGATGCCTGATGATGATGATGTGTTAGTACCACCAGCTCAGGCTGAGGAGCCTGATTCACCTATACACCCGATTGAGCCTGTCTCACCTGATCATCCGTTTCTGTTAGATTCACCACTTGGTAGTCCAGTGACGTCGGATACGTCATCCGAGGTTTCTGTTGAGCAGGCAGAGTTAGGTGAGAGTGGCAGGTTGTGGGCTCAGATTACTGCCCAAGGCGAGAAGATCTCGCGGGTATCTGACCGACTTGAGAGAGTTATTGGAGAGTTTTTAGCAGATTTGAGAGTTGACATGACTGTTGTTGAGGGCAGGTCGATTGAGATAAGGAGAGTTTTGATGGAGGTTCATGAGCAGATCGCGAGTTTACAGCGAGGTTTTGTCACAGCTCGAGAGGCCGACCGCAAGTTTTGGCAGCGGAACACCGAGTTATAGAAGGAGGTGGCAGACCTCAGGAGAGACAGCGACACCCATAGCGTGGAGCTAGGATCTTTATGGAGAAATCTTGATGGCTTGAGGCAGGAGTTGAGGAGCCTCCGCCAGCAGCGTGGCTAGTTGCTTGGGTTATGTTGTCTTGTTGCTTTCTACACCGAGGAGTGTTCGGTTAGAAATGCTAGTTATCATATTTTGATGCATTTTGTTCAGTATTCGTCTCTTTTGGAACGATTCGTATGTTTTGTGTTTCCCAGTAGTTGGAACGATATTGGATCTCTATTGTATGGTTGATGGTTATTAGTATATGGTATTATGTGATTTTGGGTATTATGGAAATTGAGTCCCTATTCGCTTTATTGATGTTTTGTGGTGTATTGTTGCTATTCTTTCCATGACTTGGCTTCGTTGAATTACTTTTGTTGAGCATATTGATAAGTTCTATTGGAGACTCATGAACTTGTATGATGTTTCAGATCAATGGCCCCACGACGAAACCCTGTTAGAGCTACCAGAACTGGTCCTGCAGTGACTACCCCTGGTCGCCGAGGACGCCGATCTACTCGAAATGTTGAAACCCCTACTCCTGACAACCTGGACACTACTAACCGCAACAACAGGAATCAAAATGTTGATGTTCAGGGAGACAATGATCATGTTTCACTTAATGCACCTACTGTGGATCAAGCAATGATCAATCAACTTGTCGAGCAAAGAGTTGCTGAACTACTAGCTGAGTCAAATCATTCCAACAATTCTGCTGGAACTTTTCCACCTGTTCGTGCTAATGGATGTCAGTACAAGGAGTTCAAGATTTGTGGACCCATTGAGTTTGGTGGAACTGAAGGAGTGGTTTACTTAGTCAGATGGATTGAGAAGACTGAGTCAGTGTTCAATGTCAGTGGTTGTGCGGAGAACGCGAAGGTAAAGTTTGCTTCTTTTACTTTCAAGGATGAAGCTTTAACTTGGTGGAACAATTACCGAAATTCCGTTGGGAGTGATGTAGCTTATGCCATGACTTGGGAGCAATTTAAGTCTCTGCTGATTCAGACTTATTGCCCAAGGAATGAGATTAAGAAGCTAGAGATTGAGTTTTGGAACCACAAAGTGAAAGGTAATGATATGACGACTTACAATCGTCGTTACCAGGAGTTGGCCTTGCTTTGCCCAGATATGGTAAAAACTGAGACTCAAAAGATCGAGAGGTATACTGATGGGTTGCCTGTAGCTACAAGGAATGATGTGATTTCTGCTAGGCCTGCAAACATCCATGAGGCAATCACAATTGCTCAACAACTTATGGATTCGTTGGAATTGGAAGGAGCTGATAAGGAGAAGAATGAAAAGAGAAAGAGAGACCATCACTCTAAGGGTAATGATCACCGAAGCAAGAGACAAGCTAAGGCTTATGCTATTGGGAATGGAGATAAGAAGAATCAGAACGGTGATGCACCCAAGTGTGGTCGTTGCCACCAGCATCATACTGGATGGTGTAGTGTGAAATGCCAGAACTGCTCAAAGAAAGGACACACAGCTAAGGATTGTAGAGCTCGACCTCTTGCTATGGTTCAAGCTGCTCCTGAGATGAGAAATAAGGCAGACGTTACTTGTTATGGGTGTGGAAAGAAGGGACACTATAGGAACGAGTGTAGAGAATCGTGGAACCGAGGAAATCAAGGCTCGGGTGGTAATGGGTACAATCATGGAAACCGTGGAGCTGGAGGAAACCGTGGACGACAAGATAACGGGGACCAACGTGTGGAAGCTGGAGCTGCTCAGGGAAGAGTGTATGCACTCGGGAACGAGAGAGGAGAAGATCCGAACGTCGTTACTGGTATGTTCCTTCTCAATAATCGTTATGCTTCCATATTATTTGATACTGGTGCCGATAGGAGTTTTGTGTCCACTACGTTTGCACCCTTACTAGAGAAACCCCCGATGGCCTTAGGAATTGGATATGATATAGAGTTAGCAAATGGGAATATAGAAAGGATTAATACCATCATTCGCGGTTGCACGTTAAATTTCTTGAACCACCCTTTCAACATAGATCTTCTACCCGTCACGTTAGGAAGTTTTGATGTCATCATTGGTATGGATTGGTTGTCGAAGTATCGTGCTCACATACTTTGCGACGAGAAGATCGTGCGTGTACCTTACGGAAAGGAAATCCTAAATATATTAGGAGATCGAAAGGATTCGAGGAGCCCATCCCGGTTAGCAGTCATTTCTTGCACTAATTTACCAAAGCTAATGGAGAAAGGATGTTACCTTTTCTTAGCTCAAATTTCTGAGAAAGGAGGGACGAAGAAAAAGGAAAGGTGCATTGGAGATGTGCCTATAGTTCGTGATTTTCCTGATGTGTTTCCCGAGGATTTGCCGGGAATCCCGCCGACTAGACAAGTGGAGTTTCAGATTGAGTTGATACCTAGTGCTGCACCTGTGGCACGAGCGCCTTATTGTCTTGCACCTACCGAACTAGAAAAGTTGTCAAAACAATTGGCGGAGTTAGCCGAAAAAGGATTCATAAGACCAAGTTCTTCACCTTGGGGAGCCCCAATCTTATTCGTGAAGAAGAAGGATGGATCGTTTCGTATGTGCATTGATTACCGAGAGTTGAACAAGTTAACGGTGAAGAATAGATACCCGTTACCGAGAATCGACGACTTGTTCGATCAACTCCAAGGATCGAGTGTGTATTCGAAGATCGATTTGAGATCGGGATATCATCAACTTCGAGTTCGCGAGGAAGATATTCCGAAAACGGCTTTCAGAACCCGTTACGGGCATTACGAGTTTTAGGTGATGCCGTTTGGGTTGACTAACGCACCGGCGATATTCATGGATCTCATGAATCGGGTGTGTAAGCCTTACTTAGATAAGTTTGTGATTGTGTTCATCGATGACATTCTGATTTATTCGAAGAGTGAGAAGGAGCATGAGGAGCATCTAAGACTTATCTTAGAATTGCTCAGGAAGGAGAAACTGTATGCCAAGTTTTCTAAATGTGAATTTTGGATTTCGACGGTACAATTTTTGGGTCATGTAATTGATAGGCAAGGAGTCCATGTGGATCCCGCCAAAATTGAGGCAATAAAAGATTGGGCTGCACCTACGACCCCAACAGAAGTTCGTCAATTTTTAGGTTTAGCCGGTTATTACCGAAGATTCATCGAGGGATTTTTCGAAAATAGCTAAACCATTAACCAAATTGACTCAAAAGAGTGTTACGTATGAATGGGGAGATAAAGAAGAGGAAGCATTTCAATTACTTAAGAAGATGTTGTGTAGTGCTCCTATCTTAGCGTTACCTGAAGGTAACGAGGACTTCGTCGTCTATTGCGACGCTTCACATAAAGGTTTGGGAGCCGTATTAATGCAACGAGAGAAAGTGATAGCTTATGCTTCCCGACAGCTCAAAAAGCATGAGAAAAACTACACCACCCATGATTTGGAGTTAGGTGATGTGGTTTTCGCCTTGAGGATATGGAGACATTACTTGTATGGAACAAAGTGTGTTGTGTTCACTGACCATAAAAGTCTACAACACATCTTGAATCAAAAAGAGCTCAATATGAGACAACGACGTTGGATTGAGTTGCTAAGCGATTATGACTGCGAAATTCGCTACCATCCTGGTAAAGCAAACGTTGTTGCTGATGCTCTTAGTCGAAAGGAAAGAATACCACCATTACGAGTTAGGTCATTGGGAATGACTATCGTATCGCCATTACCGTCTCAAATACTTGAAGCTCAAACGGAAGCGTTGAAAGCAGAAAACCGATCTGCTGAGAATATATTTGGGATGGCTGAGAATGAGAAAGGATTTGTTAAGCGTTCTGATGGATTACTATGTTTTGGAGATCGGATTTGGGTACCTTTATATGGAGGAATTCGGGAGTTAATTATGCATGAGTCGCATAAGTCAAGGTACTCTATTCATCCTGGGTCTGACAAGATGTACCAGGATCTTAAGAAGTTATATTGGTGGCCAAACATGAAGGCAGATATAGCATCGTATGTTAGTAAGTGCTTGACATGTTCTAAGGTTAAAGCCGAACATCAGAGACCGTTAGGATTACTGACGCAACCAGAACTTCCAGTCTGGAAATGGGAGCGCGTTACAATGGACTTCATTACCAAGTTACCAAGGACAGTTAGCGGTTGTGACGCTATCTGGGTAATTGTGGATCGTCTGACTAAGTTTGCTCATTTCCTAGCAATTAGTGAAGATGATAGTGTGGATAAACTTGCGAGGTTGTATGTGAAGGAAATTATTTCTCGTCATGGAGTCCCGATATCGATTATTTCTGATCACGATAGCCGCTTTACGTCAGCTTTGTGGCGATCACTTCAAACGGCTTTGGGGACGAGACTTGATATGAGTACTGCATATCATCCCCAAACCGATGGTCAAAGTGAGAGGACCATTCAGACTTTAGAGGATATGCTTCATGCATGTATCATAGACTTTGGTAAAGGCTGGGAGAAGTATTTACCCCTTGCGGAATTCTCCTATAATAATAGCTACCACACAAGTCTTAAAGCTGCACCATTTGAAGCTTTGTATGGTCGAAAATGTCGTTCGCCTATTGGTTGGGCAGAAGTTGGAGATAGCCAACTCACAGGCCCTGAACTTATCTTGGAAACTACAGAGAAAGTAGCTCAGATTCGTGATCGGTTGCAAGCAGCCAGAGATAGGCAGAAAAGTTACGCCGATCAGAGACGTAAACCCTTAGAGTTCCAGGTTGGAGACAAAGTGATGCTGAAAGTCTCGCCTTGGAAGGGTGTGATACGTTTCGGGAAACGTGGAAAACTCAACCCACATGAACTGAGTAAAGTTCACGACGTGTTTCACGTTAGTAATTTGAAGAAATGTCTTTCTGATGAGATGCCTATTATTCCGATGAAGGATATTCGTATTTATGAGAAATTGAATTTCGTGGAAGAGCCAATTGAGATTTTAGAACGTGAAGTTAAACGACTCAAGCGAAGTCGCATTCCGCTCGTCAAGGTTCATTGGAATTCCCGACACGGACCAGAATTTACGTGGGAACGTGAGGACGAGTTCCGAAAGAGATATCCGAAGCTTTTCACTTCGTAGATGAATTGTCCCGAGAGAAACCCGGGACGGGTTTCTTCTGAGACTGGGAGGATGTGACAACCGGAAATTTAGGGAGCCATTTTGAAAACCCGCATTACGTTAAAGTTCGTTTATAATTTTTATTTGGAATTTTTATTCGCAACGAACTTGTAAGACCAATTTTTATGGATAATTATATTTTATGTCGTTATGGAATTCGTGAATTATTTCAATAATTCATTATGGAATTTTACGTGATGATGTATTTTTAAAATCCTCACTGGTACTACGTTGACTCCGGCACTAGGTTTACCAAACGAGAAATTTTATGATTCGTTTTACGAGTCCGACTATATTTAATTATTACGGGATGTTTTCGGGAGATATTGAAAGTTTGAAATGAGTTCGGGTCTCGGGCCGTATGTTTTACATTTACCTACTTTACCCACTCAACACTATTAGTAATATCATTATTACTATTATTATTATCATTATTACTATTTAAAAATAAATAAATAAATAATAAAATAATAAAAAGAGTGAACCACAAAATTGGTCCTTGTGGTCCGGTTTTTCTCACACAACACAACACCCTCACTCACTTATCTCTCTCTCATTCTCTCTTCTCCCTCAACCCTAGCCGCCGCCTATTTTTCCGGCCATAACCACCACACCGCCGGCCACCACTACAAACCACCACCATTTTCGTGATCTCCACCATCTAATCTTTTATATCCACTCCAACACGCGCCTATAACATCATTTTGCACCACGAATCATCACCATATTTCACCACCAATCGGTTATTATCGAAGGGTTTTACGGTTTGGAGCTTGTTAGATCGAAGGTGAGGCGAGTATGACTCGCATTTTTGTTAAAACGTGACCCTTGGTCACGATGTGTTTAAGATCCGAATGGGTTTTCACTTATAAAACGGGAAATTACTCATGGGTTTATGATGGAAACTCGTTTTTATTAAAAGGTTTGGTATCCGGGTTGTTAGTTTGTGGGTTTGGTTCGAACCGTAAGTCCATGACTCACGGCTTGGGCATTAATCCGAGCTTTGGTGCTCGATTTCTTGTTATTATGAGCCTTGGTTATGGCTCTTGGGTTATTGCTCGCGTTGGTATGCTTGGTTCGACTCTTGGGAGTCGCGGCTCGATGCCGTGTATTTGTTAAATGTTGCCGAGACCCGTGTGGTCATGTTGGCATTTTGGAGTGCTCCTTGGAGCCATTTTTGTGATCTTTGGTACTTGGTTCGAGCCCCTCTTGGCTCGTGGTGTTTACCGCGGCTCAATCGAGTCGTGTGGACTCGGGTTTGGCTTGGTAAACCAACCCGAATGTGACCTTTGTTATGTTTGTTTCTTAGTTGTTAACTTGGTTTTGGTATTGTTTTGGTTGTTTATTACTTGGCCGAATACATGTGGGTCGAGACCATGTTTGGTCTCGACATTGGATATTGGATATTGGTATTGAGAAGTGTTGACGAAATGTGTTATTGGGGACCGATTGTGAGACGGTCACTTAGATTGACGGAGATAGGTTAGTCGGGTGCCGTAGTCGGACCCTATTGTTGTAGCACGTGGATTGGGATTGTTGGACGGAGATGTATTGATTTTTATGACTATTGCTTATTACTTTGGACTTGGACAATGAGCCGAGAGTCATGACTCGGACATGTGACCATTTCGTATGACTCGATAACTATTTACAATTTAAAACATAAATAATAAAACTCGTAATAATAATTATTGGTAATATAAACGTTTATATGAATATATAGACGTGAATAACGGATATATAATTATATGAATGCGTATATTAATAATAATAAAAATCACGAGTCATATTATAAATAATACGACTAAATATATATTAGGCTACGAGAGTAGCGTAATATTATTGGAAGTAATATCATAAAAATGTGTTATAAAACGAGAAACTCTCGACAATTACTAAATATTAAATAAAATGTCATTTTATATATATAACGAGTAAACCTATCGAGTTATGCGGACTCGGGGTCACTCGAGTTCAGGTAAGTTTTGTTTGTGACTTTCGTGTTGTCACGGATATATGACGATTAATATAAGCGTTTTCTATAACTAAATAACTATTTAACCGAAAGGTTGAACCGGGTTATTTGGCTATACGAAATGAGTATATTAATGGGCATCGTATCCTACGACGCCCATAGGTTGTGGTATATGTAAAGGGTAATAAATTGCGAATATATATATCAGGAAATCTGGCCAATTTGACGATGTATATAAGTAATTTATTAAACTACGATATATCCCATATAGTATTTATGTGCTATGTGCTTTTGGATTGGGTGTAATCTTGGAACGGTATGTTACGTAAATAAATATGAAGATTATCAAATCGACGGATTTGGTAAACTTCGGCGATTTATTTAAATTATATATTGGGCTAATATTAGATTTATAGTTTATTTATTATTCTTTTGCGTGACTTTTTGGTTTGTTTGTGTCGACCCACCACCCGTATGGATACCAAACGTAAATACACCAAACTATTACGAAATGGATTTTCGGAAAATAAAATGGATTACGTCCGGGTTTGGGAATATTTTGAATTTGAGGAAATGATTTCTGAACGAGTTGATATTATTAGGTCGTGCCGAGTCCGTAGTTGCTGTCTTGTGAGTTACTATACATCTTACTTCTACCGACTTCTTCTTGCTATTTTCTGGACTTGAGGTGAGTCATAGCCCCACTTTTACTCTTGAACTATGTTTTCAATACTTGGGGTGAGAAACGTGCAAATTATTTTATGTGGACTATTTATCGCTTCTATATTCTTTCTAAAACTTGCTAGGCGTATGGACTAGGATGTATTGTCAGCTTTAGTCACATATATTTTGTGTGTACTATTCAAGGTTGGCTTATTTGGTTATTGTTTGGAATTGTCAGCTTTAGTCACACGGTTCGTGTGTACTATTCAAGGTTGGCTTATTTAGATACTGTAGCGTGCACCTATAGGTTATTTATACTTCGGAGGTTATCCGAGTATTTATGATATTGCAGGGGTTACCCGAATATCTATGTTAGAGCGGAGGATATTCGTGTGTTATGTTGGAGCGGAGGGTATCCGCAGGCTTTTAGTGAATCCTTAGTCTAGCTAGCAAGCGTTTTGCGTATATGTCCACTATATTGTTAGATGAATTTAAACCTATGATCTCACCAGCGAAAGCTGACTTTTAGCACGTTTTCTCAGGTAATTAAGTGATGATATGGATGCATGGATTGGATGGCTCGGCTAAGGCTCCTGGTTTATGGATCTATTTTTCTAAACTCTGATATTGAATTATGGACCTACTGTTATTTTATTTTGGGCCTGACTCTGAATGATGTTGGGATAAATGTAAACTTTAAAACCCCGTTTTAGTTGTGTTTTTATTTTGTTTACTTTATCTCTTTCTATTATGTCTTGTGTTGGATACCAATCCCCGTAGCACCCCGAAAGCTTGTTGAGTCTTCCGCTGTATCAAATTTTGGGGGTGTTACACGACCAAACCACCACCACCATCTTAACCATCTCATCCCGATCTATCTTTTGGTATACATCACGCGCTCCACAACCTCCCTTAACATCTCGATCTCACCACCACCCCCACCACCTCCTAATCACCATCTTTTCCATCTTTTTCTTGTTGGGTTTTGAAGAAACTTGTATTTGGAGTCATTTTGAAGGTGAGTAGCCACGAATTTTACTTCGTGTGCCTCGGATTGATATTAAATCCTTGTCTACACGGGTTGTTTTTTATGGGTTCGAATTTATATAAATGGGAAATGTTATTTTGACGATAATCTTGAGTTTGGTATACGGGTTTACTGAGTTCTTCACGTGGGTCGATTGAACCGTGAGCTTTGGGGGCTCAAGGCTTGATATTGGTTCGAGCCTTGTGGCTCTCTTTTGTTGGGTTCGAATTTATATAAATGGGAAATGTTATTTTGACGATAATCTTGAGTTTGGTATCCGGGTTTAGTGAGTTCTTCACGTGGGTCGATTGAACCGTGAGCTTTGGGGGCTCACGGCTTGATATTGGTTCGAGCCTTGTGGCTCTCTTTTGTTGGGTTTGACCTTGTGTTCTATTTGGCGAGGGTTTGATATATTGGAGTTGATTTGTGGCTCGATTTGGACTAGTTTTGGCTCTTGTTGTTGTTGGTTGTATGTCGCGACCCAGTGGGTCACTTGGCTCGGGTTTGGCTTGGTAAACCAACCCGGATTATATGTAATGTGATGCTTTTTCTTCTTGTTATTTTCATGTTGTTGTTGTTGTTGTGATTGTTGTTTTGGCCGAATACTATTTGACGGGTCGAGACTCTTTGTGGTCTCGACAATGGGATAATTATGGTTTATATTTATGGAGTTGTGTTGACGAAGAGTATTTGGAACCGGTTATGAGACGGTTTATTAGATTGACGGAGATAGGTTAGTCAGGTGCTGTAGTCGGACCCTATTGTTGTAGCACGTGTTATGGGAATTGATTGGACGGAGTTGGATTACTTGATTTTGACTTGGTGATTTTATTTGGACTTGGACAATGAGCCGAGAGTGATGACTCGGACATGTGACTATCTCATATAACTCGATAAATATTTATAATCAAACACTAATAATAAAACTCGTAATAATATTATTAGTAATATAAACGTTTATATAAGTATATAGACGTGAAAAACGTATATATAAATATATAAATGCGTATATTAAAAATAAAACGATCACGAGTAATATTATAATAATAACGTGACGATAAATATTATACTATGAAAGTAGTGTAATAAATGTCGGGAGCGTTATTATAATTAATTGACTATATATAACGACGAAATCTTTAACATGGGATAATTATATTAAATAAAATATATTTTAAATAGACGAGGAAAACTATCGAGTTATACGGGGTCGTGGTCACTTGAGTCCAAGTGGACCATATTATTATTTTTGGTGACATTTGTGTTTGTCACGGATAGGTGACGATTAATACATCCATTTTCTATAACTACGTAACTTATTTGATCGACGGATTAAATATGATCTAATTAGTTATATAAAATGAGTATATTAATGGGCATTGTATCCTACGACGCCCATAGGTTGTGGTATGTGTACGGGAATAATGGATTACTAAATATCTCGTGAGGTTTACCAAATTGACGAGTTTGGTAAGTTTGACGATATATTGAGGGAATCTATTAGACCTTGATACTTACCATATAGTACTCTACGTGAAATATGATTTAGGTTTTGGGTATAATCTTAGAGTTGTATATTAAGTAAATAAATATGGGGGATTACCAAATCGACGGATTTGATAAACTTCGATGATTTATTTAAATAATATATTGGACTAATATTAGATCTATAGATGGTTTTATTATTCTTTTGTTGTGGCTTCTTGTTTTGAGTTGTGTCGACCCACCACCCGCATGGATACCAAACGTCAAACTCCAAACTAATACGAGAATAATACGAGAAATGGATTTTCGGAAAGTAAAATGGAATACGTTCGGGATTGGGAATATTTGATTTTGAGAAAACGATTTCTGAACGAGTTTATATTGTTAGGAAGTGCCGAGTCCATAGTTGCCGTCTTTTGAGTTACTATACATCTTACTTCTACCGATTTCTTCTTGCTGATTTCTGGACTTGAGGTGAGTCATAGCACCGCTTTTTACTCTTGAACTTTGTTTTCAATACTTGGGGTGAGAAACGTGGAAATTATTTTATGTGGACTATTATCGCTTTTATTTTTCAAAACTTGCTATGCTTATGGAACTAGGAAGATTTGTCAACATTAGTCACATAGTGTATTATCGCGTGTGGACTAGTTATTGTTGGCTTATTTGAGGATTTTAGATACTATAGTGTGCACCTATAGGATTATGATATTACGGAGGTTATCCGTGTATTTATGATATTACGGAGGTTATCCGTGTATTTATGATGTTGCGGAGGGTATCCGCAGGTTTTGAGTTAAGCCCTAGTCTAGCTAGCAAGCGTTTTGCGTATATGTCCACTAGATTGAATTATGAATTTAAACCTATGATCTCACCAGCGAAAGCTGATTTTCAGCGCGTTTTCTCAGGCAATTAAGTGATGATTTGGATGCTTGGATTGGAAGGCTTGGCTATGGCCCCTGGTTTATGGATCTATTTTCTAAAACTCTGATATATAATTGTGGACCTATGTTTATTTCTTTTGGGCCTGACTTTGGAAGAAATTGGGATAAATGTAAATTTAAAACCCCGTTTGGTTGTGTTTTTCTTATGTTTACTCTATCTCGTTCTTTTATGTCTTGTGTTGGATACCAATCCCCGTAACATTCCGAAAGCTTGTTGAGTCTTCCGCTGTACCATATTTTGGGGGTGTTACAAATAGCTCTTAAATGAAAAGCTGATTCATGAAGCTTTTTAAATATCTTGGAGCTGTTAAAAATTTAAATTACTTATATACCATCTAAACATTTGTTTAAAATTATAAATATGTGCTTTTAAGTCATTTTACATCTTATAATTACATTAAACAACTAATTTACCAAACACTTTTATTGAAAAAAAGATACAGTTTGTAGCTCATGGTAATAGCTTTGCAGTTTACAGCTTGCAGCATACAGCTTGTTTTGCCAAACATACCCATAATATTTTGAAACCCGGTTCAACCCGAGTAGTTCAACCGGTTGAACCGTTTCGATCGAAAAACCGGTTTGAAACATATGTTTTCAACATCTTTTTTTTTAGTTTCAACATTTTTTTTTTACTTTTTTCAACATTTCATTTTATTGACTTTTCAATTTAACTATTTTTGTTTTATATGTAGTATAGATTATGTTAAATCTATGTAATTTATCCAACCTTGTAATTTGAGAAAACAATGATATGCTAATTATATGTATGAATCTTTTTAGGGTTAATAGCCTGTAAAATGTATTTCACTTGCTATTTTTTCTAATTCTGTTTACCGAACAAATTTTATTTACTTTTTTCATTTTTATTCTTTTCTAATTTTTTTCCTTTATACCATGTTTTGAATTTCGATTTTGGGTGTTTGCATGTTCTGTATTTTTTTTTTTTTATTAATATTATTTTTAATCATTTTACCCCTCCTTTGCTAATAGAGTGTGAATTGAATGGTAAACGGTCAAACAATACACACACCCGATCACACAATATACACATTCAGACGTATTAGTGTAAGGTAGAAAAGTTTTTGCTTAACTCGCTACACCAAATTATACAAAATGACAATAAGCGAAATTTAGGTGTATCTTTTTAACATGACCTACTTATGATTTGCTTTACATATAGTATTTAACTAACATATGTTCTAAGATAGAGTGATAGACGTGCACAAATACTCTAACAGCCACACATACTTGCATACACATGTATGTGCGTCAAGTATTAATATAAAAATGGGAAAACAGGCAAAGGATATATTCACATACTTTAGTTAGAAGGATATAAAGAAGATACATATACTATTGTCCACTAAAAGCAAAAGTATCATATTTTGAAACTTGTTGAAAAGGATGTCTCTCTAATTTCAACCACTTGTTACAAAAGAATCCATTCCTTCTCTTTTGGTATCCCTAAACATAAAATCTGAAAAGAGAAGAATATTGTATGTGCATGGATCTAACTTAACGGACTTTAGTTATAAGACTTAAGAATAATAAGTCTGTATGTTTTTTAATACCTAAACGAATTTCCTGAATATGTAACTCATAATGTCCGTTTATTCTTAGTTCAATATACTTTTCGGTCTCAAACTAAGTATCCATCGGGAAAAAAACAAGCCGTTTCAAAAAACCATCATTAACTGATTAATTATGTTTTTTTTTAGTAATAATAATGTCAAGTATGAGTATTATGGTAAACTTGATCAAACTATTTTGTCTAAGTTTCATTAGGGCAACTAATTTATGACAATGAAAAATGAAAAAAGTGCAATATAAATTTTGTACGGAGAGAGTAAACATACATTGTTCAAGGAATTTGTTTAAGAAAATGTTGATATATATACTAGTAAATTTAGTAAAATACATCGTGCTACCAAATCATCATGAGTCTAAATAACATTTTTTTTAATCACCAGAGGTCTATTTTTCATGTTTTTTGATCACCCAAGATCCATTTATCTGTGATATTTGGTCAACTCCCGTTATCCCTGCGAAATGACTGTTTTACCCTCGTCTTGTTCCCACTCTCATTCTCTATTGAATTTGGAAAAATAAAAACCAGATTCGTTTGATTCATGCTAATAGATCCTAACCAAAACACACAACACAAAAACACTCCATCCATCATCTCTTTCGCTCATAAACACAAAATACTCTCTACGCTCATCTGCCACCACCACCACCCCTAATGACCAACGAAGTTCGCACCATTGAGACCCACCACCATCAGCACCATTTTTAAAAAAGAATTACATTTTGAAGAATTTACATTATTGCACTCAAAAGCTCATTTTTTAAAAAACTAACCACCACTGCTGATCAAATTCAGTTTTTCAACACTTCTACCATTGGGTTTTAAACTCTAAATTCTTATAAAATTAGTTTTATTATGTGGGGTTTTTTTTTGCACGCTAACTGTTCGACGAAATGCCTCAAAGAACGATGAACATAACATGAACGTTTTTGTTGGTTGTTTCAAAAACATGAATTCTTTACTGCGACCCAGGTGTTCAAATCTTCGTATATTGAACTCGAGGCCTTTTTCTCATAATTGAATTTAGATGCATGATTCAAATAAGCGTCGATCAAAGCACATTTCTCTATTTCTCTTGTGGAATGTAAATGCATTCCTTGTACGCTTTCCTCAAATCATCTTTAGCTACACATGCATTTTCAAATTCTACTGCTAAGTTCATAAGGACTAGCTGACGAGCTTTATTCTCGTCGATTTGTTTCTAAACCAAAGCTTTGATTTCATAGACGGTGTGTGGAAGCGAACAAGCCATTTAAATTGTGTATAATAAGATAAATGAGGTTTGAATTGTGGTTTAAATATTATATTTGAGTGATTGATATTTATAGTGGTCTCATTTTTATTAAATTTATGATTTTTGTCTTATTACAATAATTTTGAGAGGTAGGGAGTATTTTTTTTACAAATGCAGCTTATGGTAAAAAAAAAAAAAAAAAAAAAAAGGGGGGGGGTGGGGGGGGGGGGGGGGGGGGTAGGGCATTTTGTTCTTATTTCATTCTTTCTATCGATCATGCAAAGGATCTAAACAAAAATAAAAAGCAATCGATCGACTGCCACAGTAAGGGCAATCGAAAACCTAATAACCATAGCTATTTCTAAAGCTTAAAAGTTTTCAAAACTAGCATTTACACATTGTCGAAAACCTCAAATGTAAAGTTCATGGGTTGTGCTTAAGCATGGCCTAATTCACTTCCTAGCCTTTCATATATATGACTACATATTGCATACTTTATTATTTGTTTGTATATTTTTTAATTATGTCAAGGGCATTTATACACCAGTCCGAATCTCACATGCACATTTCCTTCAAAAATGGTCCCATAAATAAAAATGGTTCCATAAAACCAAAAAAAATATTAAAAAAAAAATTAAATTAGATATTTTTCTGTGGTAGTAAAATAGAACTAGAAAATCTCTTGCAACAAAATACAACATTATTTAGTTTTCTAATATTTTCCTGTAAGTTTCTATTGTATAACTTATTACTACATTAATCATCATTATAAAACCTGTTATTAACATTTAATAATTACTTTTTTTATGTAATCCGCAATTTAATCATAAAGATGGTGTAATATAAGTGGTTAACACGTGTTTGACATTATCACACCACATTTCCTCATCCGTTAACATCATTTTTCAATTTTTTAATTATGTCAAGGGCATTTTCGTAATTTCAAAACCATACAAATCAAGACTATAAAAACACTTCTACACCACACCACCTGATATCCTTAGCATAAAAATCACAACTCACCAAAACACAAAAAAACACATATTCACAACTCTAAACTCTTTCAACTACACAAACAACTAAAAACTAAAAACTCTTTGAGATGACAAAAGTATACCCTAAAGCTGTTATCCCAACTCTAGCTCCAGAACGACATAGGTTCCTGCCAGAATCCTCTACTGCTGGCAGGAGCCCGGTCGTTCTTACTGTTTGGAAGAAATCGTTGCTTTTCAATTGTGATGGATTTACTGTTTTCGATACCAAAGGCAATCTAGTCTTTCGAGTTGATAATTATGCTGCTGGAAATAAAGCCGAGGTTGTTCTTATGGATTCGTCTGGTCATTCTCTTATCACCATTCGCCGCAAGGTAATTAATCATTTAATTCATCTCGGTGTTTAACAAAAACTTGCATTAAACTTGTACCAACTTTTATGAGTTTGTATTAACCAATCACATATGACATAACATGTAAGTAGTTTGTCATTTTATCAAAAATATATAACAATAATTGGTAAAATGAAGAAAAAAATTACATCATACGGTAAAAAAAGAAGAGCATATTTTATTAAGACTTGCATGATATTTTAACCAGTTTTCGCGTTTTTTTTTTTTTTTTTTTTTTTTTTTTTTTTTTTTTTTTTTATGAAATATATGAATTCTAATAAGATTTGTTAATTTTCGACAGAGATTAAGCCTAACAGACAGTTGGCTCGTATACGACGGTGAAAAAACAGCGAATCCACGTTTTTCTGTAACAAAACACGTAAATTTCCTAAACGCAAAGTCACTAGCGCATGTGAGCAACACAGGATCACCAAGGAACAACAATAAAAAAAATATCGCGTACGAGATTGAGGGCTCGTACGCGCAAAGATCTTGTGTCGTGTATGACGACAAAAGAAGGCGTGTGGCTGAAATCAAACGTAAGGAAGCTGTTGGAGGTGTTGCGTTTGGTGGAGATGTGTTTCGTTTAGTCGTGCAGCCCGAGATTGACTCAACTATCGCGATGGCACTAGTTCTCCTTCTTGATCAAATGTTTCGTGGTTCGACTTCTAGACGAAAATGAGATTGATCATTGATGACAAATAGCCAACTTCGGGTCGATTGGGTACATAGATTTTGGATGATCTTGATGTTTCAGCTATGAGTGGTTAAAAAAGGAAACTTGACTGTATTACTTTTCTACTTTAGATTTTTACTGCTTTGAGTACTTTACAGATTTTCATACACGGGTCGCTATACTTTAAGATAACGGGTTAAAAATGCCACTTGGTGCACATATAGTCACGGATTTAAAATTTTCCGTGGCTATTCGTGACCAAGCTGGTATGTTTAACCTGTAAATTAAGTATCGTGACTCTTGTCGTGTATAATTAGTAGAGTATTTAAAATGGTAAAAAGTTGAAGAAAAAAGGTTACGAGAGACTTAAAGTGATATTCCTACTTGCAACAATGGAATTTGGAGGTGAATAATTTGGTACTTAGTGTTTGTTGCTCAAAAAAAAAATTACTTAGTGTATGTAAATGTGTGAGTTAATTTATTCCTCTCCCTCAAATTTTTAATTATCATTCGATAATTATATTGAGGGCTTGGTTTTTTCGTTTTATATAAAGGATCAAGCTCCAGATGAGGAGTAATTTCTTTATAGCTACTGAGTACATCATATCATAAATATATGATTCTTGTTTAATATTTTGATTTTTGTTGATTATTGTCTTTTGGGTTGTCGTGAATCATTCGCTATGTTTGCTTGAGGTTGGTTGTGAAAAATGACCACTAGTGTTACTTTAGAATCTATGGCTAGACGCCCTATCATTACCTAAGATTTCGTATTTAAATCGATCAAAAACAGCCATAGAGATACCTTAAAGAACCATGTACATCTGAGTCAAATAGTCTTTAATCCTTAATTTACTCATCCGTTTACGCCAATACAAATAAGAGCTATGGCATTCAGTCTCATATTGCGAGAAATCCAAGAATTTCTGTAACTTGATTTGTATAAATTTATGTATGAGTTTACGATTTTTGATTTTTTATAAAACTTTTCTTTTTATTTGATAATTTTCAATTATTTATGAATAGATTTAGAATATGGAAAAATATAGTTTTATGTCATGTAATGGGACAAAGTTTCTGCTGTAATATGTCAAAAAGAGTTATTTGGTGAATAATATATGATTTAACTTGACCTTGACATTTTTTTGTCATAATCTCTTTGTAATTGTTACTTTGTTTCTAACCAATCACAACCATGTAAAATTTCAATAACCTTAGTCTAATCACTTAAAAAAAAAGAAAAATTAATTGATTGAAAACCAAAGCAATCAAAGTTCATTTCTCTTTTTTCTACGTAGTAATATAATAGTAATCATGATTAAGTTGTAACATCATCATATTACTTGGCCTATTTTCTACTCATTGTATAAATCGCATAAATTGTATGATTCTTGTATGAGTTTTACATGCTTCCGCACATTTTGATTTAATATATTTGATAGTCTTATATGTTAATAATTATTAAATCGTTTAATAAAACTCTTACCCAAACATCATATGTGAATGTATAGTTGTAATACTAGTATTGGTATACTTGTGATTATACAAATATCGCATTATTCAAGAACTTTACTATTTCTGAATTTTAAAATTATTATCTCAAAGTTTTAAAAGACCATAGCCTAGTTGAATTGTCCATAAGCCCATGTCTTTCAATAAGTGTATTTGTGGTACTTAAGGACATAGGACTTTAACCGACTAATTGTTAATTGATCTTTTATTTATTATTTTGATAATAAGAATGTGAAAGTTATAATTTATCGAAATTAATGTTACCTATATTACAATCATATTTCATTTAAATTAACTATATTCTATATTTGCATGTTTACATCTGTGAATAATTATTTATTTTAAATATTCATTGTCAGTTGATGATATGAGAATAACATCAAATTAAGACAAATGTGAGAGTGTTGATTATATTCATGAATAAATATTTAATATTTAGACTAAACAGATTCACATATATTCATGAAGATAAATATTTAATTGACCCAACCTACAAAATTCACTACATGGATTGATGCATTTAGTAAAAATTGTGTGGTTTAGTCAATTGGTTCATTAGACTTGATACACTCGCAAGTTATACACGTGCGGAACATTATTATTTGATATGATTAAACGTTAACCTGAATAAGGCTATTATAAAAAATCATCATTGGAACTAATGTGAAACACATTACTAACATGTGTGGTCGAGGCGGGATTTGTTCCTCAAAAAATATGGAGTTAGATACTTTTGTGGCCTTTGACGATTTGAACAGATGTGTACATTGCAATGTCCAAATATAATTAAGATGAATTTTAATTTATTTAGTAATCTAGTTTAATATCTAAAGTTAAGAAACAAAATAGTTAAACAAATAAGAATGTTTTTAATCCATGTCTTATATTTAACTAAGTATCTGAAACAAAAGGAAAATTTGATAATGAACCATTATCCTTTTAAGGTTTGAGGTGAGATCTATACAAAACATATATCCTTTAAAAAAACAAATAAGTCAATCTCAACCATCCACTCACCTTTAATCTAATGGCTAAGATCAAACCAAAAAATAATAAAAGAAGGGCAAAATTGACATTTTAGCTCATTTAATATAAAAACCACTTTCCACCGTTTTTTTTTAAACAACATATCTTGCAAACGGTAAATCTTCAAGCTACAAAAAATATACTATTGCGACGAGAATTAAATTATCTTTCTATAGATATGTATTGTTATATACTTTCGACGAACTTTTTTTTCAAAATTTTCGTCCAGAAAAATCCCACGGGATTCGTAAAAAGACAATTTTTGTTTTTTTTTTCAAAATTTCCGTGCAGAAAAATCCCACGAGATTCTCCCACGGGATTATGTATAATTTATCTTGTCGATAAATCACAAAGGATTCAGTATGAATCCCATGGGATTCTTTGGTGAATCTCATGAAATTCAGTATGAATCTCAAGGGATTTATTGTGAATCCCATGTGATTCTTTGGTGCATCCTATGGGATTCTTTTGTGCATCCCATGGGATTCATTGTGAATCCTATGGATTCTGTATGAAATCACAAGTGATTCATTATGAATCAGAAGGGAATTAATAATAGTTTGTTTTTAGAGCAAATTCGTTTTGGGTGCGCTTTAATTTAGGTGCGCTTGGTTTTTATTTCCTTTTTTTCCTAAATATTCAAAAAGTTACACAAGACAGAGTCAAAAGCTTTGAAAACACACTTTTCCATGACTAGCCACCTAGCTATCCTTTTTTCACAATTAAAATATATAAACAAACTCAACTTCTCTTCATTCACCAAACCCACATTCATTAATGGCTTTTAGTTCTCTTATCATATCCACAAACACATCATCACTTGTTCTTCAAAATCAGCCATCATTTTCATTCACATCGATTGTCGATTGTACAGTAGAAACTCGATAAATTAATACTCGATTATTTAATAAACTCTCTAAGATAATATTTTTTGCCGGTCCCAACTCGGGGATAGGGTGCTAAATTAATAATTCGCTAAAATTATAAGATAATACATTTTTTATAATTTCTTTAGACCCCATATAAAATATAAATTAATAATTCCTTATATATAACATATTACATGAATGATTTATGAAGGTTTCTTGAAAAATTACTCAATTGTCTTTTGTTTTTTGTTGAAATCAATTTCCCCTTGAATCTTGTCTCTAATTTTGATCTTGTATTTATATAGAAAATATTTTTAATGTCCATAAAGTGATACATTGAACACAAGAAGAAGCATAATAAGGTGGGAGATTGAAGGTTTCTTTCAAATTGGGCCGTTCATTTGATATAATGCATTGTATACAATAATTAAGTGAAAGTTTGAAAGGTGTTTGTAAACTAAGTATTTTACTATAAATTAATAAAATATTAATTAATATATAAATTAATAATTATTAATTTATCGATTAATTAATAAATCTTTTAATTAATAAATTTTGGTGGTCCCAAGTGTATTATATTATAGAGTTTCTACTGTAGTTTAACATTCATATCTTTGCATTTTTTTTTTTTTTTAAAAGAAAGAAAAATGAAATCAAACAGCTCGAAGCCCAAAATCATTAATCTCACGACACGGGCGGAGTTTCAAGCGCGCGAGATTCCGGCAATGCTCAGAAATCAAAACTAATCCATCGTCGCCTATACTTACAAATCTCCGGTCACATTTTAGCGACAGTTTCGTGACGGAATCAAATCTCACAAAAAGTGACGTCACCACCATCCTAAGGTCCGACTGAGCGTTTAGCGAGAGGCGGTGACGGCTCTGTCCTTCGATCTCTAACCACCGTTTTGAGACTAATGAGCATGTTTTTCGGTCACCAGAGGTGAGAAACTGAAACACACACGTGAGACACGCGTCTGGTAGGATTGAGATGTCTCCGGTGGTGGTGATGACATCATCTTCTTCCGTTAATAATGAACGGAGCTCTTTACCGGCGTTATCACAGCGACGGTTGGTTGTGGTTGTTGTTGCTGCGACGTTAATTGACAGTGACTGGCCCATTCATCAAATAAGAGTGTGGACTTGCAAATGAGGAAGTCAAGGGTGCATGTGTTTAGTTAGGAATGATATTACAAAAGTACCATTCAATAATTAATTATATTAAAATGATGATTAATCTAGACCTTTAGATTTAAAATAGATGGATGATTGAGATCATGTTATTTGTTCTTTAGATAAATGTTGTTTCGTATTGAACTTTTCTCTTTAAGGTTTAGAAAAAACAAAAGGAAAAATTGATAATGAACCATTATCCCTTTAAGTAGATTCAAAGAAAAATGCTATTTCTTCATACAAATTATTTCTACTTATCCTCTTAATCACTGAATCCTGAAAAATATCAGAATTGACGGCTTGAATGCAGAGAGAGAATGAGTGAAAAAAGTGTACATAATATTGTTTGGTGTATAGGAAAATTAATAAGATGATATTGTAGGAGGCTTGTAGAGAATCGTTTAAGCCCATCTAGGATATGTTTTATGAATAACATAAATATGCAGTGGAATATAAAACAATATGTTATTCAACAAGGTTTTCATTATTCACTATATCCCCAAGAACAAAAGATCCTTAAGGCTTAACTAACTAATACATAGATAGATCTGTTACTAGTAAACTAACTAACTAATAAACCCTATGCGTCCATTGTACTTTTGCAAGCTAGTTCTTCATGTTTCATTCTTCTTCGTATACTACTTGAGAAGTACTTTGATTCAAAGTACTTTTGGTGCAGCAGTACTTTGGTTCAGCAGAAAGTACTTTCATTCAAAGTACTTTCATACATCTTCATATAAGCATATGTAGTTTTGTAATCATCAAATCTATAATTCCTAACAAAGTACTTTGATTCAAAGTACTTTTGGTGCAGCAGTACTTTGGTTCAGCAGAAAGTACTTTCATTCATCTTCATATAAGCATATGTAGTTTTGTAATCATCAAATCTATAAGGGGGGAGGGAGTGGTCACCAAAGTTTTACCAAATTGCCAAATTGCCACATCATCATCTACCAATCACAACCTTCCAACTCAAAGTTTACCAAAGTTTACCAAACTTTACCAAAATGGTGGCGGCGGTCACCAAAGTTTACCAAATCCAAATTTCCACATCATATTTTTTTAATACATATAATCCAACAAAAAATATATAAAATTAAAACATAACATTTTATTAATAACAAAAAAAAAGCATTACACAATACTTAAAAAAAAAAACTACATAAAATTAAAACTACATAAAATTAAAACACACATTTCATCCGTTCTTATTCGCAAATACAATCTAAAACCAAATTTTCCATCCGTTCTTCTTCGCAATTTCCCGCTTGTCGTCAAGAACGGCTTTCAAGTGCTCTTCGTTGGTAATGTGATCATGGGGCTCGTAAAAAAACTTCATCTCGTAAAAATACCAAGTTCGTCCAAATCCATCGACCTTGACATGTTGTAGAGTTGTGGATTCATCGGAGGATTGCCCATAAACAATAGATGTGGAGACGCGGGGTGTGGCACATAATATTGATTCGGGGATGGTTGAGAAAATTGATTCGGGGATGGTTGAGAAAATTGATTTGGGGATGGTTGAGATGCTTGAGAAAATTGATTTGGGGATGGTTGAGAAAATTGATTTGGAAGAAAATTTTGTGATTGCGGATAAACCAATCGACTAGGTTGGGATCGGGTTTGTTTGGTTGGGATCGGGTTTTTTGACTTTCTTGAATCCATAGTTGATTTGGAAGAAAATTATATGTATGTAGTTGTTTTGGGAAGAAGATGTGAAATGGTTGATTTGGGAAGAAGAAAATGGTGTATGTATATATAGTTAAAAAAAGGGATTTTTTTTTTTTTTTCAAAAATTTGACCGTTGGTCCTTGGTTTCCACACAAACCATTCGGCAAATGTTACCGAATTTTTGTGTTGCCGATTTTTGCCGATCGGTGGCGGCGGTGTTGCCGAGCTTCACCGAGCTTTTGCCGAGCTTCACCGAGCCCACTCCCTCCCCTCTAAGGCTACCCATAGTAAGGGGACTCAATCCCCTTACTTTTCCCTCCCACGTCAGCTTTCTCTCTCCAGCGACCTGCAGGAGATTCAGTGCCCCAGTAAGGGTGACCTAGTTCAGTTTTTTTTTTTTTTTTTTTTTTTTTTTTTTTTTTTTTTTTTAACACAAACTCAAATTTCATTAATAATTAAAACGTTACATATTAATTAAAATAAAATAAAAAACATTACAACACTTATTCCTGGTAATTTGGTTTCGTGTTTCTTTAGGTTGTGACGCTTGATAAGCTTCCCAACATCTTCCGCAAACATCAAAAACTCGGTATTAACTTCATTTTCGTCATCCGAAGACGAATTGGCAAAAAAGATCTCGAAAGAATTCATGGTGTGATTGAATATAGAGAATGTTTGAAATGAGGTTTGTGAATTAGAGTGTGTTTTATGTTGTGTATTTATAAAGTATTTAAAAGATTTTTTTTTTTTATTCAAGCCTAACAGCTAATTGTCAAAAGCAAAACAAATTAGTTTGTAATATTGTCGATCGTGATCTCAATCTATTTGTTTCTTTTTCGTTGCTCGACCGAGATCCCACAGGAGCCACGATCGACTGGGATCGATCGTGGGTGTCGATCGTGGCCTCCTTCTGCATGCAGCCTAATTCCTAACAAGGCTTTAGCAATACTCAGGGTCAAAACATATCTCGATTTAGACTTGCATGTTGAACCAATTTTTTGAGTAATCTACGTTTTTGGTCCTTGTGGTTGTATCAAAATTCCACTTTCAGTCCAATTTGCAAAAAGTGATACATTTTAGTCCAAAAGTCCACGTGGCTTTGACTTTTGGTCCAATTTTCTAACGGGGTCAGAGTAGTCGTTAAGTTAGTTGCAACATTAGTCCTTTAACCTAACGGTCGTTTGCAATGTTTGCACCGTTAGTTATTTCACTTAGTTAGTTTTAAAAAAAATCGAAAAAAATTTCTAAATAAATTATTTTTTTTGGAAAATATTTTTTTCCAAAAAAAAAATTCTGAAAAATTCTAAAAAAATTTTTAATAAAAAATTTTCTTAAAAATTACTAAAAAAATTATTTTTTTAGAAAATTTTTCAAATTTTTTATTTCCAAAAAAAATTAAAAAAATAATTCTAATAAAAAATTTTCTTAAAAATTACTAAAAAAAATTTTTTCCCAAAAAAAATTTTGAAAAATTTTTTTTCCCAAAAAAAATTTTGAAAAATTCGAAAAAAATTCTAAATTTTTTTTTTTGACGAAATTTTTTTTTCCAAAAAGAATAATTTGAAAAAAAAAATTTCTAATAAAATTTTTTCTTAAAAAATTACTAAAAAAATTATTTTTTTTGATTTTTTTTCCAAAAAGAATAATTTGAAAATTTTGAAAAAAATTCTAAATTTTTTTTTTTGACGAAATTTTTTTTTCCAAAAAAAATAATTTGAAAAAAGTTTTAAAAAAAAATTATTTTTTTAGAAATTTTTTCGAAATTTTTTTAAGAAAAATTTTTATTAGAATTTTTTTTTTCAAATTATTTATTTGGGAAAAAAAATTTTCGTCAAAAAATCTTTTTTTAGAATTCTTCAAATTATTTTTTTTGGAAAAAATATTTTTCCAAAAAAATAATTTTTTTAGAAATTTTTAAGAAAAATTTCTATTAGAATTTTTTTTTTCAAATTATTTTTTTCGGAAAAAAATTTTTCGTCAATTTTTTTTTTTTTAGAATTCTTCAGAAAAAAAAATATTTAAAAAAAAATAATTTTTTTCTAATTTTTTTCGATTTTTTTTAGATTAAAAAAAAAAAAAAAAAAACTAACTAAGTGAAAGGACTAATGGTGCAAGTATTGCAAACAACCGTTAGGTTAAAGGACTAATGTTGCAACTGACTTAACGACTACACTAACCTCGTTAGAAAATTAGACCAAAAGTGAAAGCCACATGGACTTTTGGACTAAAATGTATCACTTTTTGCAAATTGGACTGAAAGTAGAATTTTGATATAACCACAAGGACCAAAAATGTAGTTTACTCCAAATTTTTTTTAAAGGTTTGTTCAAACAATGTAAAAAGTATATGTTATATGTTCTAAAACTTATCATCTACTTAGTTTAGACTATTTTCAATAACTTTTTTACCACCCACTAAAATTCGACGTGGATTAAAATAAACTTTTTGATAAAGTAAGTATATGATTGACCGGTGGAAAAAACTGAAAAAGTCTACTACAAGTGCTCTTCCCACCAAACTAAAACAAATATAAAAAGTAACAAAAATAAAAGTCAGCTCAAGTGGTCACCTAAATTTTAGTATTAGTTTTATCGTGAATATTTGTCTAGTCAACTTGCACCAATACGCAAAGGTCACAACCGTTTTATTTGTATGAAAAGTTATTCGGAATGAATATATTAGTAGTGCAAATGCTTTATAAAAGTTTTAATAAATTCTGTTGAGTTTTCGGTTTCGGCTCAACCGGTATGAACAGCTAGTGAGGGTGCGTCTTTGATCTTTCTCAAAACCAGGTTCATTTTCAAATAATAATTGTTTTAACAAGTTTTTACACTATGCGAGATAAATCCATGGGGTTTCCGTGCATTCCCGAGAACCCTCACGGTCCGCCCTTGGTTATCGGATCTTAAGAAATGTTGCTAAGACTATTCATGTGTTGGATAATTTGGCTAGAAAATGTTGACGTTGGTGTGCTGTTCGTCTAACGGTTGTTCAAAGTTAGATGATGTTTATAACGTTGTTGTAGTGGAATGATTTTGGTAATTCTTATTTAAGTGATTAATTAATGGATATTAATTACAAGGAAGGAGTGAAATAAAAGGTTAGTTATTTTTGCTTTCAGAACAAGAAATGCAGCATATCTAAGGATATACTAGTAGCTTTTAATGCAATAAACAAGTTTTTCTTTAATTAACAAAACACCAACTTCGATAGAACAATATTAGGCCAATCTTACATGCGTGCATGTAGTGTTTGTCTGCTTAAAAAATAAAATAAAATAAAATAAAATAAAAAGTTTTCTAATTGACCATGTCGAGTTCTTTATTCCCAGCTCAACCGGTTTAACTAATGGTTCATGCCGGTTTTTTCCTGAAACCGGCTTTTGGTGATGTAACTTGTTCCCGGTTGGTGGAACTGGCAGGTCAACTAACGTTAACCCACGAGAAAAAAATGTCAATACGAGTTTTGCATGAAGTTTATGGTAATTCTTTTTCTTATAATGTGTTTGTATAAAGACAGCAGAATTTACCGGCCATGACAATATTTTCATAATGATTCGTAGTAAACTGGCTTCATATCAATTATAAGTCCCGTGAGCAATGCTCTAAGATGAAACTTTTTCTTGTTTTAGGATCGAGGGATGATTGTACGTGATCCCTGCAAGTTGATTACTTGACGACATTAAGTTAGATATGCACAATGTCCCGTCGTGATAAGTTACTAGTAATGTACAACATTTGGCATATTGAAAAGATATATTTTCATCAAGGCACGACAAAGATTCATTATGTGAAAGTCGTACATTTGGCATATTTGTTGATGGCTTCAAAATTATTCCAAGAATAAAGTTGTGTGCAAAGGCTGCCACCGTCATATTCTGTTGTCGGGTCAAATGACATAAAACGATATTCGACTTTGGTTCTATTTTCAATCAGTGTACTCAATTTTTATTTTGCCACGAAAAGGAACCAAAGGTTTTTTTAGCCACCAAATCGTTAAATGTATCTCATTAACAACTTTTCTTAGCCGATTTAAGTTTCTCGTTTTTTAGCTGATAATCCTATCCATGAACCCATTGAAAGTTAAAAATCCATTGAAAGTTTAAATACAAACAATATTGTTTTGGGTAAAAGGGTAAAATGCCTCTCGTAGAATATATATTAATCTAAAAAAAGGTTTAAGTACATAGGATGAGGGTAAAATCCCTCACCTCAGCCCAATAAAAGGCAAACGAATGCACCAATTGTGCTTCAAACCTAAACAATCATAAAAGACATATCAATCTTATGAACTAAACACAAAGAAGGAAAATTATTTCCTAACATGACCAGGAAGACGGATATCAAATTGATCACAAAAAACTTGCATCATTTCACTCAATATTGTTTGTTCACAAATAATATTGAGTGAAATGTATGTAAGTTTGCATTAAGTAAAAGATATATAACGAAATGTCGTTAATGACTTAACGAGATATTTAACAACTGGCTTTTTGTGTTAGAAAAAAGTTGGATACCCTGATTGAAAATAGACCCTAAGTTGGATGGGTAAATTTTTGTGTCATTTTTCCTTTGTTATCCTTGCCAGTTTATCCTTTATGATCTTGTATTTTAGAAAATGCAATAGACATATGCAATTCTCGATTCTCCAAAAGATTTAAATCAACGAGAAACCTTGATCCCGTGCACCATTTTTATATGCATACTTATTAATCTTAAGAACCTAGCTTCAAGTAATGAGCATATGTTCTAGTGACATTAGCCAGGAGTTGAGATTGAACCCATGACCTATTTTTCTAAAGCTTTCTTAACTGGTCAAATGTACGCTTGCAGTGAGGAAATGATACCCAACGACTATTCCATGGCCTTGATTTGGCGCCGTTTGGTTTGAAGGTACGGGAATGAAAGAATGCTTTCATTTCCAACATAGTTGTTTGGTTTATGGATTTGGTTTTTAAAAATGGATATGAAACTCGTAAAAATGAGCATTTCCAATACTCAGGGTGGTGGGTTTACAAACCCATTCCATACTCATATCTATAGTCACTCTCATATACATATCAAACGCCCCCTTAAAGACTAGGCACAATGAGATATGCTAAATAATTAGGGTATTTGTATAGGGGAACCAATTAATTACCATGTCACACGGCTAAAACAAGTATGTGACTAAAACTTAACAACTACAGGTCTCGTTGGTTTTCTGAAACGACTATAAATTAAGCCACTATATGTTGCTAGAAATTAGAAGAGACACTTTTTGACCTATTTACATATTTTGCTTTATGATTTATCTCTAACGATTCAAACGGGTAAAATTTGCTGGAAATTAAGGCAACATGTCAAATGTATTAAACCAATGTGCTCCACCGTAACTGATTCATATGCTAGTACTATGTATTGTTTTTCTAAAACTGGCTTTCTATGACGTAATTGTTTCGGGTTCAACCGGTGGAACCGGCCAGGTCAACTAATATTGCAAAACATTGTTGCTGTTTAAATCACAACAAAAATAATGTCAATACGAGTTTTGCTTGAAGTTTGTGGTGATTTTTTTGCTTATAACCTAGTGTCTCATGACATAATTTCATGTTCGTAAATCATAATCATCAATGTTGTTGTATAAGAAGGATCTTTTATGGCGTATCGGTAAATGGTACTGAACCAAAATTTGTAGTAAACTGGGCTTCATATCAATTATAAGTCCCATGAGCTTCTTAAGCTTTAAGATTAAACTTTTTCTAGATTTAGGATCGTGGGATGATTGTGATCAGGGGCGGATCCAGAAATTTATGGTCGATGGGAAAACTTTGATTATTTTTAAAACCAGACTACAAATTGATTTCTTACGGGGATTTTGCTAACCAATGCCCACTGGGCAGATGTTAAGGTGTAGTTAATGAACACAAACTTTCTTAATTAACCAAAAATGCATTAAATACACATTAAATGAACTTGTAAATTACTATATTTGAATATGATTTTTAATTAAATGAATTAAAATATTCCTTTTATAAAGAGATTAACCCATGCCCACTGGGTAGAGGTTAGCAAACCCCTTTTTACGGGGCAAATTACAAAAATAGCAGTACAATTTTTTTCACTAAAAGGGCACGTGCAAGTTGGTTACTAGACTACATTAATTTAGACATGCACAATGTCGATTTGATTTCTTACTAGTAATGTACAACATTTGGCATATTGAGAAGATATTTTCATCAGGGCACGACAAAGATTCGGGATGTTAAAGTAGTACATTTGGCATATTTGTTAAGGGAAATGATTTGCACACTCCTAAAATTTATTGGGACACTCCACTGAATGCAACAGACAGTTGTACATTAGATATAACTTGCTTTACCTACTTGTAAAATGGAGTGTCCCAATAAAATTTGGGAGTGTGTCAATCATCTCCCATTTGTTAACCGCTTGAAAATTATTACAATAATAAAAATAAAAGTAAAAGTGAAAAAGTGAATTGACAGAAACTAAAGGCCAAGTTAAAAATGACTATTTGTGTTGCAGAAGAATACAATACAAAGTGAATTGACAGCCTGCCACTGTTATATTTTGTTGTCATTGCATGTTTATCCTTTATAATCTTTTATTCTGGAAAATGCAATATACATATAGGTTCTCCAAAAAGGATGGGTTATAAGGACGGGGTGGTTTTTTTATATTGACCCCCTCATTTTATTTATTTATTTATTTATTTTTATAATTTTGTTTATATCAAAAAGCTATAAACCTGAAAGTGCGGAACAGAAAATATAAAGTTTAATAAGTCAAACACTTAAAACTGTCAGAAATACGAAACAGAAACTGGAAAAAAACTGTGTTGTACTGAAATAAAAGGGGACAAAAATGGGGGGACAAGGACTGCCCACATGCACTCTAGGGGGTAGACCCCGTTAATATAGAGCATCCCCTCCAAAAAGGTTTAAATCGGTCGGGAAACCTGACCACATGCACTGTTTTTACTTTTTATATGCTGGCTGACTTTTCTTAAGAACCTAGCCCCAAGTAATAAGCATATATTCTAGTGACATTAGCCATGAGTTGGGATTGAACTCATGACCTATTTTCTAAAACTCTTTATTAACTGGTCAAATGCACATTTATAGTGAAGAAGTGATAACAAACGACTATTCCATTGCCTTGATTTAAAGACTAGGCACAATGAGTTGTGCTAAACAATTAGTGTATTCGAATACGAGAACCAATAGATTACCATGTCAGTATGTCACATATGATTAAAACAACTATATGACTAAAACTTGACAACTACAGGTCTCGTTGGTGTTCCGAAACAACTATAAATTAAACCACTATATATTGCTAGTAATTAGAGGAGACACTGTTCAAAAAAAATTAGAGGAGACACTTTTTGACCCATTTACATATTTTGCTTTATGATTTATATCTATCGATTCAAACGGGTAAAATATGCTTAAGGAAACATCAAACATGTCAAATGGATTAAAAACCAATGTGCTCTCCACTGTAAGGGGGTGGCAACGTTTCGGCATGAAGGTCGGCAAGGCTCGGCATCGATCGGCATCACAAAGCCAGTGGATCGGCATGGTGTTTTCGGCAAGCAAAGCGGCATATAATACCGATTCGGTAAAATGCTTGCTTTTAATGTTTTCGACCGTTGCAACATTTACTAGTATTACCGTTTGATGCTTTTCAAAAAAAAAAAATAATAATAATAATAAAAAAAGGCTTAGACATGGTTAGGCATGTTTAGGCAAAAAATGTGTTGTATGCTTTTTATTGGTCAATTAAAAATAAACTCAATAAACCTTTAGACAACATTGCCACCCCTTAAGGGCGGTGGCAACCATGCCTAAGCATACCTAGAAAGTAATTGTAATTAGCTACTAATATTCAACCAACTCATTTCATGCCTTTGGATGCCTAAATCAATAATTTTAGTGGCAATGTGATGCCTAACCATGCCTAAACTTTCTTCTTCTTTTTTTTTTCTTTTTTTTTTTTTAAATTATATTTAACAATTTAATTTAAAACACCAAATTCCATTAATAATTCAAATAAAAGTTACATAATACTTTAGGAAAATAAAAACAAAACAAAAATTTTAAAAAGGAAATCACTACTCATCGAGGTATGGTAAGTCTTGCGCCGCTACGTGCTCCGTAAGATCATATTGAAGACGGTTATGAATATCTTCGTCCAGTAACTCTTCTAGCACACTATCGTCATAAACTGGCGTAACCGGCTGATCCATTATATGAACCGGTGATATTGCTACACCATCGTCTTTTAAAATCATATTGCCCAATATAATACACGTATAAACAATTTGTCGAATCTTTGCGACGGTCGTAGGTCGTAGAGGACGACTCAGAATAAACCATTTTCCCTTCAAACGACCAAAAGCTCGCTCAACATCCTTTCTTGCAGACTCTTGTAGTTTCTTGAATTTCTTTTCCTTCGGGTCAGTGGGATACGGATATGCTTTAACAAGAGTTGAATATTTAGGATATATTCCATCGGCAAGATAATATCCACGTTTGTAAAGACGTCCACGTAAATAAAAAGAACTGTTTGGCGCCGTACCATTTCGCTCGTTAACATATAATGGAGACTGATTCAAAACATTGATATCGTTGTTTGAGCCGGACGGACCAAAAAACGAATGCCAAATCCACAAATCATATGAAGCCGTCGCTTCAAGCATAATTGTTGGGTATTGGTGATCACCTCTCTTATATTGTCCTTTCAAATATTTAGGACAATTTCGCCAAGTGAAATGTGTATAATCAATGCTACCAAGCATTCCAGGAATGTGATGTTTTTCTTCATGTACCTCGAATAACCGAGCAATGTCATGGGTTGTCGGCCTACGTAAGAACTCTCGGCCGTATAACTTTATAATCGCATCACAAAATTTATCAAGACATTCACCTATACAAAACAAAATATTATTTTATAAAAAAAATATATATTGAAAAAAAAATTACTAACGAGTTACAAAAAATAACAAAAAAATTAATAAGTAACAAAAAAAATGAATAACGACTAAAAAATAATAATAATAATAATAAATAACAAAAAAAAATGACAAACGAATAAATATAATAAATAACAAAAAAAAATACTAACGAAAAAAAAAAATTATTACTAACCTGAAGTTCTTCGTGCCATGTTTAAATAGTCATCGAATCTATCCAGAGGTTCAACCGTTGCGAGTTACCTTATTGCCGATGTGCATTTCTGTAACGCCGTGAAACTAGTTTTTCCATACGCGTCTTGACCCTCTTGAAACCATTCAAATTGCACTTCAATGTCATTTACAATTTGTAAATACAATCTTTTACTCATACGAAAACGATCACGAAAAACATCTTCGTTAAACTTTGGTTGTTCAACGAAATAGTCATTCATTAAATTTTCTAAAGCTTTATCACGAAAACGTTTTACATAACCACGGATGAAGGTAGAGTTTCCCGTGTCTTCAAGAGCTTCGTACGCGGCTAAAAAGGTTTCGATTGTACTACCGGATAACCATTCTTCGGATGAGTCGGGTGGAATAATTATGTCGTTTGAGGATGAACCCGATGATGACATGGTTTTAGAATGTAAATTGTATGTGTGATTTGATGTTAGTTTAGATGTGAAAATGAAAAGAAAATGGTTTAGTATTTAAAGAATTTTTTTTTTTTTTTTTTGGAAATTGCATCAAACGTTCGAATAGTAAATGCATGTAACGGTCGAAAATTAGTTGCTTCTCCTTCACACCGGTTCGGTAATCTATACCGCATGTCTCGCCGATTTAGTGATGCCGATCAAGTGGTTTTGTTTTACCGATCCATGCCGATGCTTGCCGACCCTCACACCGACTACGTTGCCACCCCCTCACTGATTCATATACCGTGTATTCTTTTTCTTAGTTTTGCTGACAATCCAGTTGGGCCTTAAAGGCTTAAAGCAACTCTTTCTAAAACAGATTAACAGTCAAAAACAGGTTGGGTCATGGATTAAAATGGGCTTATTCTTTTTTGGGCTGGGCATAACGCAAAAGGCCAAAACCACATATGTTTAGAAATCACACTGGTTTTTAGTAACATCATCACAAAAATTATGGTTAGTTCGCCTATAAGAAATAAAAATTCCTTGATCACATAACAATTTTCATCTTCAAATTGCATTGTACCGCAAATTCACCATGCTTCAAGATTTACTCTAATTAAAAAATTACTGGAAAAGCTAATTCAAGTAGCGGTACATGTTGAAAGTGTACTTAATTACATAATTAAGTGATAATATCAGCACCATGATTCTAAAAGGAAACTTATCCTTTTTTTTCCCTACAAACCATCATTCTTGCACATATAAAATGAACTTTTTTTGACATTATATGTGAGGTAACATGGTAGTGTTTTCTTTAGTGTCCTAATGTCCTATGATTGTGAAGTTTGTCCAATATCTTGCAAACCAGAGTCTTTTTAGGCAGTTTTACCAAAAAGATAGTTACTTAGTTTGCAACAAAAAGTCAAGTATGATGGTTAAAACTTAAAACATCAATCAGCTGTTCATTAACTACACAATTGATGGTTTATTGGCACGCCTAGGATGTTGTAGAGTCGTTAGGTTAAGCGTACAAACAAGTCATGTTTTGAATGAAGTTTTACTGCCATTAACTAGTATACAAATTCTTCTACAAAATCATGCGCTTCGGCTGTGTGTTAAGGACTAATTCAAGATTTGAATCAGAAATGCTTAAAGGTTGCACGAAAATGGACAAATCCGGTTAGTGATAATAACTTTCCGAGCGACTAATTAAGGATGAAATACACATAACAGATTAATTAAAGGAGTCTAATCTCCTTGTCATGATTTTTTTCCCTAGCATTTTACCATTAAAAGAATACTAGATTAATCTCTCATATGTACACATGAACTTATTAGTTTTCAAGTTTATTTATTTTTATAAGTTCATGTTCTCATGCTTTAATTTTGAAAGCATAAATTGAATGTATTTGATATTTCAATTGTTAGACCATAAACATTTATACTAAAAACCTGCTAAACATCATAGTAAACAAGTAAGTTTGAAGATAGTAATCATAGTTGGCAATGACATGCAACTAATTCCTTCACTCCTTACGTTTGTCTCTTGTCTTCAATCAATTAATGTTTATGTTAGTTGCCAATTTTGTCATTTTTAAAATTGTTCCAAAATATTTCTCATTTTTAATACTTTTGGAATAAACACACTTTTGCCAAGAGTTTATAATTTGTTATGTGGATCGAGTAATTGTTTTAGGTGTTGCTAAGATTAAATTTGTTTCTACAATAACCATATAACTTTTTAATTATTAATGCATTAAAAATTGTATATCAAATATCTAAGCAAAGTAAAAATCTTATGTACAGAAAGTTAAACATGATCCACGCTACGAAGTCATGATAACATCAAAAGGATTGAAAGCATGTTCTTTACTTTATGCTGAAAATAACCATAAAAAGCATGGTTAAACTTAGAAAATGGAGGTCATGTGTTTAGTTCACGTTTTCAGCATTTTACTTTTCCAAAATTAATACAATTTTAGTTTACTATTTTGTGGATAAAAGATTATGCATGTGTTTTACCATAGAATCCGTTACTATTGCCTAACAAAAAAAACCCAAAAGCCACCTCTTGTTTTTTTATATATCACCTTACTTTCATGATTAATTTCATATATACCCAAAGTGCAAGTATTGAACGCATAATGTATAATGTTTTTAATGCATATTTGTGTATATATGAAATTTTCAATTAAAAGAACTTTTTCTATTACTCCAAGTTTAAAATTTAATACATAAAAGTTATATACCCCGAGACTTTACCATAAATCTTACTTAATATGTTTTGATGTAAGTTACAAAACATCTAAATTTTAATTATATGTGCAAACAAATTGTATATTATGTGATTTTAATAATAAAATTGTATATTTTCTAATTTTAATAATAAAATTGGTTAAAAATGTAAGTAAATTTTTATTTTAATTATGTGTGCATACAAATTGCATGTCTGGTGCATATACGGAGTTTTTTTGAACGAGCATATGTGGAGTTGTTAAATAAGATTTTTCTATAGCGTTATATAAAATATTTTATACTTGTATAGTTATAATACTCGTGTGTGATGCAAGTATTTTGATGAGGCGAAAAGTGTACCGCTTTTAAGGGGTCATTTAAGCCCTAAATCGTTCCTTTTGTCATTTTAGGTACTTTTGGAGAGAAATCTGGAAAAGAAAGCATTTTGGACGTTTTTGGAGCATAAAAGTGAAGAAAACGGCAAAGTCTCAAATTTCCTTGCTGGAACAGTACCTGACGACGTCAAGCTTCTACACGTGACGGCGTCAAGAGTGACAAAAGAGGTGGATATGGAACTTATAACGTGACGGCCCAGAAAGTTTTCAAGCTTATTGGCCTGACGACGTCACCTAGGCCATCAGGGTCCAAATACACGTGACGGCCCAGAGTATTTCTCCACATGACGGCGTCACAATTGGATCTAGGCAATACGAATTTCATCATGGCGGCGAGTTGACGGCGTCACAAGCTATAACGTGACGCCGTCAAGGTGTAAAGTCTATATATAGTTTTCCAATTTTCATTCATTAGAGTGGAACTTTGTGTGCAACTTTGAGGGAATAAACCCTAGACGAATTTGAACAGCTTTTCAAGGGTTTCAACCCCTTGATTCTTCCATGTTCAATTGAAGATAAGTACTTATTCAAATCATTCAATATGTCTATGTGTTGTGTGATTATATCTTACGCTTGTCTTCTCTTTAACATGCTAGGCTAGATCTTTATTGTGTTTGCTTAGATGTAGTGAAATCTAGATGTTGATTATGGGTTGATTGTTTATTTATAATTGTTACGAATGATTGTATTCGATGTTAAGTTTAAGAAAACTGGCAGACTTCCATTGGTAACTTGCTTGAACGTCTTAAGAAACATGATCGGAGGTGTACTACGAATTTTGGTTGTATTTAATGCGTAAGAGAATTCTAATGATCCCATGTTAGGAGCTTCTAACGGCTCGACATAGGAGTGAAGTAGGATCTTTGTCACAACTCGTAAATTCTGGTCTTTTCCCGAACTTTCACATTTACTATTCATCGGTTACTATTCATCGATCACTATTCATCATTTACTATTCATCATTTTTGAGGTCAGTTTAATATTCTGAGAAGCGTTTTAAAATTTTACTATTCATAAAACACTATTCACCTCCGGAGAAAATTTGTCATTTATACGTGGGTTGCGTCATTTTTGTAAACGTACGATTATCAACCTAATAAACGTTATCTTATGAACTATTATTTTGAATAATTGATCCGACAATCCCAACTATGGTCCTAACATATTTTTATACTCATAATAATAATATAAAAATATTATTATTAATTTACCCGGTGTTTTCAAATCAACTGTTACGTTTTCCGGTCAAAGCTTATAACTCCGCCGGTTTGCTTTATTTCAACCCGATCATTATTTTAACTTCCAATTCTCATCAGGAATATTATTTTACAATTTTTACAACTTCATTATATTTTATTTTATCTCGTTACAAATTATTTTTAGTTAACCCGGTACCCGGTACACCTTAAAAACTACAAACTAACACATAATACCAACTAATACCCAACATTTACTTACACAATTCATACTTTTCTTCCACCCTCCATTCCAATCACTTACACACCAAGAAAAATTATACTAACTTCACTAAATGATTGTACTTGTTGTCTACACATAATACTTAAATCATTTCCTACACTTAAGCCTCATTATTTCACTAGCCAAGAACAACTTCTCATCTCTTTTCTCTTTATATGGGTGCTCGGCCTAGGGTAGATCAAGAAGCAAGATCCATCAATTTTTGAAGATCAAGTGTTAATCAAGCTCCTTTAGTGATCCTTGTTAGGGTTTTGTGATAAAACTCTAGTTTTCTTTACATCATCATCTTCAAAACTCATCCAATCATCAAGTAAGCTTCAAGATCACTTGTTGATCTTTCCATACTTTCATTTTTCTAATTTCATGTTGTTTATTCAAGATCTATATGCATATGTTAGTTTATACCACTCTATTTATACTTTTTTATAACTTATGAACCCTAGATACTTAATATAAGTAGATCCATAAGTTTTATTAGCATCCTCATGAGATCCACTTGATTTATGATGTTTAGGAACCCATGACACCCTAAGAAGGTGTATGGTAAGATTAGACTAGATTTGTGGTGATTGAAAGTGGTTTGGTTGAAGTTGAAACAAGTTTGAAACTAGGAAAATGATTTTTGAAACTATATTTGTACCTACTGTCCTTGTTTTGAAATCGTGGGAAAATCAGTAGGTGGTGGGTAATTTTTGACCAAAGATTTAGAAAATACTTTCAAAAACGAAACTTTTGGCGAAAGAATGGACTAAAACGAGTTTATAACGAAGGAGATATGATTTTCCGAATTTAACGACGAAAACTAGTTTTCTGAAAAACTGCTTGCTGATGAACAGTATTCACAGGCAAATTTGAGCATAAAACTTGATCTAGCCGTCATAAATTGTCAAAAACATGTTAGTATGTTGTCCCACGATTCCGTAGATATAAAGAACGTAGAAAACGAGCTTAAAACGACCAAGATATACACTTTTGAAACTAGGCGAACTATATATATATTTTTGACAACTTCTAATAGCACATATTCTCTTAAGTTATGGAAACACTATAATTCAACGCCAACACTTATTTTCAAACTACGAGTGGTATAGGCTTCATGTGCATGTACATTCATCGCATCCCCTCATAATTTAAGTAGATCGTATCATTCGTTCATTATAGGTCGCGGTTAGAGATCGAACCTCATTTCTGTGTATCCACTTTTGTCGTCATTGCTATCGCTTCGAGGTGAGTCATAGCCCCTATTCTTTTAAATTGTTTTGTTAACGTTTTGGGGGAGAATACATGCTCGTTTTTACATAAATTACTACTTGACTCTTTGAACTCGTTTGACCTTATAACTTGTTTTGAACTTTTGAACTTAATGTATTGTACGTGCTATGACCTAAAGTCTCACCTTATTGGTGGAGCGTTCTTAACCCTAAAGTCTCGCCATTTTTGGTGGAGCGTTCTTGACCTAAAGTCTCGCCTTATTGGTGGAGCGTGCGAAGTCTCCTTTGTTCGGAGCAACACTATAAAGTCTCTCCTGTTCAGAGCATCCTTAATAATTCTCGCCATGGTGGAGTGACTAATAATTCTTCGCCAAGTCGGCGGAGTGACTAATAATTCTTTGCCTAGGTGGCGGAGTGACTTCAAGTCTCCCATGTTCGGAGCAACATTATAAAGTCTCCCTTGTTCGGAGCGGCCTTGACTTATTATTGACCACGTGTGCTTGACTACTAGACCTAAACTATTTTAGCAGTGGGTTGTGAACACACAGGTTACAAGTCTCTTATGGCGGGACTTGTAACTGAGTGGATTTACGATGCCTTTGCTGTGTGATCATTTTCTATAAACTTTATTTGTTAAACAACTCTATGAACTCACCAACCTCGTGTTAACACTTTAGTATGTATTTTCAGGTTTTAACCTATGGCACGCTACAGGAGGTTTTGGCAGGGCATGGCATGGTCATAGAAGACTCTGATTATTTATATGGGAACCGTTTTAAACTATTTTAAGGGCCTACTTCCGCACTACTTTTAACAATGTAAATACAATATTTTTGACTTAACTATTTTATTCTAAATGATTGAAGTGAAAACCATTTTTGAACTAGTGTTGTAATATCAATTGAGTTACACCCCAGCTACTTGTATGCTTCCGCTGGACCCGATTTTGGGGGTGTGACAGATTGGTATCAGAGCTTTGGCTATAGCGAACTAAGTGTTTTTAAAACCTAGACTATAGCTACTTTTACGAAAAACTTAATCCTATGACCGTCACGTGCCTGCCTGCCAAGCTGGAGCCTCACTTGTGGTTTGTTGCTGACTTAGGTGATGAGATTTGTGTCTCATTACCTGGTATATTATGTTCATTTATTCTAATTGATTTCTATCATTGTCTTTCATATAAGCATGTTCACGTATCATATATGTCACCCTGTTATGTTTCTCCTTGCATATTTTCATCATTTGACCTCGAGTTTGGTCACCTGCCTTAGTCTTTCTGAACGTCTTGATATTTGTGAAGGACATAGTATTAGTATAACTAAGCTGAGTATTTCAAAATTTATGGAACCTCGGTAGAAGATAGACTGGTCATCTATATTCAACCCGGGATAGTGAGATATAGGCTGACCACCTATGTCTGACTCAGAAGTGAATTTTGCAACACTGAGAATGGTTATAATAAAATTCTGTCTGGATTGAATCCTCTACTCAATTTTCCAAATGCTTCATTTATGTGTGTGTATACCCTCGTTGTCAGAACGCTTATACTTTTCCTCACCTCGTAAACCGCCGCCTGAAAACACGTCAACTGGTCATTTCATCTCATGAATCTTCACCTTTGTAACACTTCGGAGACCAACGTTAACTGAACTTCGGGACGAAGTTCCCTTAAGGGGTAGAGACTGTCACAACTCGTAAATTCTGGTCTTTTCCCGAACTTTCACATTTACTATTCATCGGTTACTATTCATCGATCACTATTCATCATTTACTATTCATCATTTTTGAGGTCAGTTTAATATTCTGAGAAGCGTTTTAAAATTTTACTATTCATAAAACACTATTCACCTCCGGAGAAAATTTGTCATTTATACGTGGGTTGCGTCATTTTTGTAAACGTACGATTATCAACCTAATAAACGTTATCTTATGAACTATTATTTTGAATAATTGATCCGACAATCCCAACTATGGTCCTAACATATTTTTATACTCATAATAATAATATAAAAATATTATTATTAATTTACCCGGTGTTTTCAAATCAACTGTTACGTTTTCCGGTCAAAGCTTATAACTCCGCCGGTTTGCTTTATTTCAACCCGATCATTATTTTAACTTCCAATTCTCATCAGGAATATTATTTTACAATTTTTACAACTTCATTATATTTTATTTTATCTCGTTACAAATTATTTTTAGTTAACCCGGTACCCGGTACACCTTAAAAACTACAAACTAACACATAATACCAACTAATACCCAACATTTACTTACACAATTCATACTTTTCTTCCACCCTCCATTCCAATCACTTACACACCAAGAAAAATTATACTAACTTCACTAAATGATTGTACTTGTTGTCTACACATAATACTTAAATCATTTCCTACACTTAAGCCTCATTATTTCACTAGCCAAGAACAACTTCTCATCTCTTTTCTCTCTATATGGGTGCTCGGCCTAGGGTAGATCAAGAAGCAAGATCCATCAATTTTTGAAGATCAAGTGTTAATCAAGCTCCTTTAGTGATCCTTGTTAGGGTTTTGTGATAAAACTCTAGTTTTCTTTACATCATCATCTTCAAAACTCATCCAATCATCAAGTAAGCTTCAAGATCACTTGTTGATCTTTCCATACTTTCATTTTTCTAATTTCATGTTGTTTATTCAAGATCTATATGCATATGTTAGTTTATACCACTCTATTTATACTTTTTTATAACTTATGAACCCTAGATACTTAATATAAGTAGATCCATAAGTTTTATTAGCATCCTCATGAGATCCACTTGATTTATGATGTTTAGAAACCCATGACACCCTAAGAAGGTGTATGGTAAGATTAGACTAGATTTGTGGTGATTGAAAGTGGTTTGGTTGAAGTTGAAACAAGTTTGAAACTAGGAAAATGATTTTTGAAACTATATTTGTACCTACTGTCCTTGTTTTGAAATCGTGGGAAAATCAGTAGGTGGTGGGTAATTTTTGACCAAAGATTTAGAAAATACTTTCAAAAACGAAACTTTTGGCGAAAGAATGGACTAAAACGAGTTTATAACGAAGGAGATATGATTTTCCGAATTTAACGACGAAAACTAGTTTTCTGAAAAACTGCTTGCTGATGAACAGTATTCACAGGCAAATTTGAGCATAAAACTTGATCTAGCCGTCATAAATTGTCAAAAACATGTTAGTATGTTGTCCCACGATTCCGTAGATATAAAGAACGTAGAAAACGAGCTTAAAACGACCAAGATATACACTTTTGAAACTAGGCGAACTATATATATATTTTTGACAACTTCTAATAGCACATATTCTCTTAAGTTATGGAAACACTATAATTCAACGCCAACACTTATTTTCAAACTACGAGTGGTATAGGCTTCATGTGCATGTACATTCATCGCATCCCCTCATAATTTAAGTAGATCGTATCATTCGTTCATTATAGGTCGCGGTTAGAGATCGAACCTCATTTCTGTGTATCCACTTTTGTCGTCATTGCTATCGCTTCGAGGTGAGTCATAGCCCCTATTCTTTTAAATTGTTTTGTTAACGTTTTGGGGGAGAATACATGCTCGTTTTTACATAAATTACTACTTGACTCTTTGAACTCATTTGACCTTATAACTTGTTTTGAACTTTTGAACTTAATGTACTGTACGTGCTATGACCTAAAGTCTCACCTTATTGGTGGAGCGTTCTTAACCCTAAAGTCTCGCCATTTTTGGTGGAGCGTTCTTGACCTAAAGTCTCGCCTTATTGGTGGAGCGTGCGAAGTCTCCTTTGTTCGGAGCAACACTATAAAGTCTCTCCTGTTCAGAGCATCCTTAATAATTCTCGCCATGGTGGAGTGACTAATAATTCTTCGCCAAGTCGGCGGAGTGACTAATAATTCTTTGCCTAGGTGGCGGAGTGACTTCAAGTCTCCCATGTTCGGAGCAACATTATAAAGTCTCCCTTGTTCGGAGCGGCCTTGACTTATTATTGACCACGTGTGCTTGACTACTAGACCTAAACTATTTTAGCAGTGGGTTGTGAACACACAGGTTACAAGTCTCTTATGGCGGGACTTGTAACTGAGTGGATTTACGATGCCTTTGCTGTGTGATCATTTTCTATAAACTTTATTTGTTAAACAACTCTATGAACTCACCAACCTCGTGTTAACACTTTAGTATGTATTTTCAGGTTTTAACCTATGGCACGCTACAGGAGGTTTTGGCAGGGCATGGCATGGTCATAGAAGACTCTGATTATTTATATGGGAACCGTTTTAAACTATTTTAAGGGCCTACTTCCGCACTACTTTTAACAATGTAAATACAATATTTTTGACTTAACTATTTTATTCTAAATGATTGAAGTGAAAACCATTTTTGAACTAGTGTTGTAATATCAATTGAGTTACACCCCAGCTACTTGTATGCTTCCGCTGGACCCGATTTTGGGGGTGTGACAGATTGGTATCAGAGCTTTGGCTATAGCGAACTAAGTGTTTTTAAAACCTAGACTATAGCTACTTTTACGAAAAACTTAATCCTATGACCGTCACGTGCCTGCCTGCCAAGCTGGAGCCTCACTTGTGGTTTGTTGCTGACTTAGGTGATGAGATTTGTGTCTCATTACCTGGTATATTATGTTCATTTATTCTAATTGATTTCTATCATTGTCTTTCATATAAGCATGTTCACGTATCATATATGTCACCCTGTTATGTTTCTCCTTGCATATTTTCATCATTTGACCTCGAGTTTGGTCACCTGCCTTAGTCTTTCTGAACGTCTTGATATTTGTGAAGGACATAGTATTAGTATAACTAAGCTGAGTATTTCAAAATTTATGGAACCTCGGTGGAAGATAGACTGGTCATCTATATTCAACCCGGGATAGTGAGATATAGGCTGACCACCTATGTCTGACTCAGAAGTGAATTTTGCAACACTGAGAATGGTTATAATAAAATTCTGTCTGGATTGAATCCTCTACTCAATTTTCCAAATGCTTCATTTATGTGTGTGTATACCCTCGTTGTCAGAACGCTTATACTTTTCCTCACCTCGTAAACCGCCGCCTGAAAACACGTCAACTGGTCATTTCATCTCATGAATCTTCACCTTTGTAACACTTCGGAGACCAACGTTAACTGAACTTCGGGACGAAGTTCCCTTAAGGGGTAGAGACTGTCACAACTCGTAAATTCTGGTCTTTTCCCGAACTTTCACATTTACTATTCATCGGTTACTATTCATCGATCACTATTCATCATTTACTATTCATCATTTTTGAGGTCAGTTTAATATTCTGATAAGCATTTTAAAATTTTACTATTCATAAAACACTATTCACCTCCGGAGAAAATTTGTCATTTATACGTGGGTTGCGTCATTTTTGTAAACGTACGATTATCAACCTAATAAACGTTATCTTATGAACTATTATTTTGAATAATTGATCCGACAATCCCAACTATGGTCCTAACATATTTTTATACTCATAATAATAATATAAAAATATTATTATTAATTTACCCGGTGTTTTCAAATCAACTGTTACGTTTTCCGGTCAAAGCTTATAACTCCGCCGGTTTGCTTTATTTCAACCCGATCATTATTTTAACTTCCAATTCTCATCAGGAATATTATTTTACAATTTTTACAACTTCACTATATTTTATTTTATCTCGTTACAAATTATTTTTAGTTAACCCGGTACCCGGTACACCTTAAAAACTACAAACTAACACATAATACCAACTAATACCCAACATTTACTTACACAATTCATACTTTTCTTCCACCCTCCATTCCAATCACTTACACACCAAGAAAAATTATACTTTTCTTCCACCCTACAACGATCAGGTAGACTGCCTGGTGGGGGTTGTAAGCTTCTCAAGATCCCTTGACAGGTAAAACCTGTTGCGAGGGCGCAATTCCCATGTATCAAGTTTTTGGCGCCGCTGCCCGGGGAATAGTTATTGTATAGGTTAGGATTTCTTTTTATTAGGTCTACTTGCTAGATTCCTTTCTAGTAAGATTTTTATTTTTATTTGTAGGTTTTCTTTAGTCTATCTTATTTCTTCGTTTCTTTTTTCGTAACCTTTACCATCCGAAATCATGGAAGGTGGTAACATCTTTGAACCCATCAACCCACCACAACAAAACCACCCACAAAACCCACCATTAGCAAACCAACCTCCTATGCCCCGAACTTTAGGAGAGTATTCCCGTCCTAGCCACCAAGGCTATCGAAACACCATTGAGCTCACTCAAGGAGCCAATGTGTCCCCCATGCGATCCGACACCATCCGGTTGGTGCAAAGCGGATGTGCATTCCATGGACTTCGTTCCGAAGATCCTAATCAACATCTCAAGGATTTCCTTAAAATCGTAGATTCCATAGACCTTGATGTTGTAACTAGAGAGTCGACCCGATTACGTATATTCCAATTCTCTCTACGTGATCAAGCCAGTCAATGGCTTGAACGTTTACCCGCGGGATCCATCACCTCATGGGATGATCTCACCACTCGTTTCCTTGCTCAATTTTTCCCACCGGGGAGAACTACCAAGCTTAGAAATGATATCTTGATGTTCCAACAACGTCAAGGTGAAACTCTATATGAAGCATGGACTCGTTTCAAGGACTTACTCCAAAAAGTCCCTCATCATGGCATAGATCTTTGGCTCCAAGTCCAAATCTTCTATGACCATATCGATCTCTCCACAAGGCGAACCATTGACCAATCGGCCGGTGGCTAGCTACGTGATCTAAGTGCGGAAGAATCATGGGAACTCATAGAAGATCTTGCTCTCTATGACAACGAAAGTTGGAATGATCCCCGTGATTTGAACAAAATGGTCAAGGCAATATCTTTGCCTTCGAACAATTCTAGCACTCCCGACCGTAGGATCATGGAACTTGAGGACCAAGTCAAGTTTCTCATGAAATCCTACAAAGCTCCTAAGCCTTCAAGCCAAGTGAACAAAATCACTTCTTCATGCGAATTATGTAGTGGTCCCCATGACACTCGTGATTGCGTGGAACTCCCCGGACAAGCTTTTGCGGATTACGCATCCTCGCGTACCGATGAAATGGGAGACAAGTGGTACACTTTCAAACCCATGACCTTGAGTCTAGCTACCAGACTCGTAAATAAAGAAAAGCGCTTCTTGGGAGGCAACCCATGTTTTGTGTGATTTTTATTTGTTTGATGTTATTTGATTCCGTATGCATGTTTTATTTTTATTGTTGGTAGATCATGTTTCAAACTAAAATTGTGAAAATGCTTTATTTTGTTGTTTAACTTCGTCTAAACTTCATATAAAGGTATTTTGCAAAAGCTAAGTGTAAGGGAAAACCCCAAATTTGTTTCTGAGAACGAAAATGATCTTGATTCGCCACAATATTAAATGAACATGTATATTAGTAATTGTTAGAGTCAAATGTTTGTATCGAGTCATAATGATGTTTTGCAGGATTTTTCCAGGAAATAGGACATAAGTTTTTTCAGAAATTTTTCGGAAACTTAACATAAAGATTTCTGCAGGTCACTTCTGACGGTGTCAAGGTTTAACACCTGACGACGTCACGTGTAAAATTCTGGAAATTTTGCGAGTTTTGTTTTTCTAACGGAGTCTTAAAAGTTTTTGTTAATTCTTTAGTTTTATAAACTCCAGGAAATCTGCAAACATTCATTCCACAAGCATTATATCATTGTATATATAGATTGCAGCAGATTTTACGCGAGGTTGCCTTGATTGTTTTCTCAGGTTTAACAGGTTATATATGACAAGAAGATGATTTATATTTCTGGAAGGGAAGCTTTGAACGTTCATTTTCTTGGAGGAAGATCTAACCTTGTTAACACACTATCCACACCGAACGAATCAGGGGAGTATTTGTTTTCATTCTTTTACCTATTTTACTTTTACATCCTTTAATTGAACATTGGGGACAATGTTCATCTTAAGTGTAAGGGGAGGGTAAATGATGATACCTTATAGGATACTATTGCACTTGAGTTTGTTTGTTTGATGGCAGGTGTGTAATAAAACTAAGAGAAATACTTGTTAGTGTAATTTTAGCGCCAAATTTAAATTTTTTTACAACATTTAGGAGTGAAACTTTAACCTTAACAAGCGTCTCATGGATATGAGTTGTATAACTAGCACAAAACCGTACCATTCAAAAAATATTTCCACCCAAATATGTGAGGTTCGCCTTTAGATTTGATAGGAAAAGCATTCATTATTAGTGCTTATGAGTGTACCGGTAGCATTTAGATTCTAGAACTTGCGTTAGTGATGCATCCCGAGACCGCTAGTGAGACTACATTCGTGTAGTAGGATTTACTACATGATAAGAGGCATTAGGATCACCCTTGTGTTTAAACCCGTATCATAATTACTTAACCATTTAAGTCATATTTCTTGACTAGTAAAGTCAATTAATTGTTCTCACACCTTAGCATTGTACTCATTTTTAGTACACGATACCCCTAGTACACCCCTCTGAGCCTATCTTTTCATTCTAACTTTAAGCATTTTACTTAAAGGAGGAATTTGTTACAACTCACCCAAATGTGCAACCAAATCGCCTTAGCCTTCCGTGTATGCACTCATCTTTAGTGCATTATTGTTACATGTTTACACCATTAGTTAATTATCTAATTGATTACATGGTTGCTAAGTCGAGTCATATCTTGTACATATTGTTTTGGGACAATTGGGACTCATTGGTAAAGTACTTATGTTTTGGTGTAATGGGGAAGAACATCATACATTACCCTCATATGTGTGTTAATCTTAAAAAGTACTCCAAATGTTTTGATTATCTTGATTCGAGTCATTAGAGTAGTTTATTGGAAAGTATGTAAAAATTCAAATGTAAGGGGAATGTACATTCCCTATGATGTATTATTTTGGATGGTAGGGTAAAAGTGTATGCAAAAAAAAAAAAAAAAAAAAAAAAAAAAAAAGAAAAAAAAGTGAAAAAACATACGGACTACCATCCCGTTTCATTCCATGTTTGTTTTATGTTTTTGTTATTTTTGATTTATTAGCTTAAGTCGAGTCGAGTTTTGGCTTAGCAACGCCATATTGTACATGTAATTAACCAAGATGATTAACTCGCCACCAGTAAATATTGCCTTTATACAACAAAACCGTGTTTTCCATATCCCTACACCTAACGTTATAACCCTTTAAAAGACATCTTTGATAGTTTATCCTAGGAGCTTACGCCAAGTGGTAGAGGTTTGATCCTTTCCCAAGCCTATGGTAATCTATTTGCTATGACAGGTAGTGAAAAATGTTTTCCATTTCCATATTGTGATATATATTCTATTACACCTGAGAGATGTGAGTATCTAAACACTATTTGTGAGGTGCTAATGTGATACGTGGGAATCGCACCAGGCTTTACCTCTCGAGGGATCTCGAGAAGCTTACAACCCCCACCAGGCAGTGTACCTGATCGTTGTTGTATAGTATAGTGACAAGTACCGGGGGATTGATCGTTCAACTCAGGAATAGTGTCGCTAGGATTAGAAAACCTAAAAACTAGGTCTAGAGGTGAGAGATGATTCTTTTTTGTATTTTTATATTTTTATAAAAGCAAATAAAATCTCGGGTTTTTGGAAGAGTGGACGGAATTAGTTGCTAATCAACTAACTCAAATACTAAGATGCAATCAAAATAAAATAACAGAAATGAAAATAAATCTAATTACTACTATGGTGTGAACAATAATGGGGAGAATTGTGTTTACTTAGGTTTCATTACTCCCTAGATATCTTTTACAGGTTGATAGTTTGTTACAATTGCATGGATGACGGGTTATATTCCTTAATACCATTCGTGGGGTGGCGTACGTACTTCCCCAACTCTATAAGCTCCTACTTCACTCCTATGTCGAGCCGTTAAAAGCTCCTAACATGGGATCATTAGAATTCGCTCATGCATTAAATACAACCATAATAACCTAGTACGCATTGGTTCATGTTTCTTAAGACGTTCAAGCATGTCGCCATTGGAAGTGTGCCAGTTTTCTTAAGCCTAACATAGAATACAATCATCTGTAACAACTATAAACAAATAATCAACCCATAATTAACATCTAGGTTTCACTACATCTAAGCAAACACACAAGAGATCTAGCCTAGCATGTTGAATTCAAGACAAGCGTAAGATATATTCAAGCAACACATAGACATATTGATTGAATTGAAAGAGTACTTATCTCAAATTGACATGAAAGGTTTCAAAGGGTAAAAACCCTTGAAAAAGCAGTAAAATTCATGCTAGGGTTTCTCCAAAGTTACACCCTACTTTTTTTTTTCTCTAATGAATGAAAATTGCAAAACTATATATAGATTTTACAGGGTGACGGCGTCAAGAAGGAATTTCTGACGCCGTCAACTCGCCGCCCATAATGAGATCGGATTGCCTAGATCCAGATTTGACGCCGTCATGTGTATTTTAGCTCTGGGCCGTCACCATATCTTGAACCTTGACGACCATACGTGACGCCAATCACGTTTTCTCTGGACCGTCACCACTTCTACCTCTTGTTTAACTCTTGACGCCGTCATATGAAGACTCTTGACGCCGTCAGGTACTGTTCCCAGCAAGGAAAATTAAGACTTTGCTGTTTTCTTCACTTTTAAGCTCCAAAAATGTCCAAAATGCTTCCTTTTCCAGAAATCACTCCAAAAGTACCTAAAATGACAAAAGAAACGATTTAGGGCAATATTTGATCAAATAAATTCAAATCAGGGCTTAAATGACCCCCTAAAAACGGTTCAGTTTTTGCCTCATCATATACCCTTACACTTGAGATTTGCTTGTCCTCAAGCAAATGCGCTTTTATTCTACTCAAAATACAAGTTAGGGGTCATTTAACACTAATATAAAAGTAATTACAACAAATAATCGTTCCACTAAAGACCAAAGACAAGCACAGAGGTCATATACCAGCACCTCACAAATAGTGTTTAGATACTCACATCTCTCAGGTGTAATAAAGTATATATCACAATACGGAAATGGAAAACATCTCTCACTACATGTCATAGCAAAATAGATTACCATAGGCTTGGGAAAGGATCAAACCTCCACCACATGGCGTAAGCACCTAGGATAAACTATCAAAGAGGTCTTTTAAATGGTTATAACGTTAGGTGTAGGGATATGGAATACACGGTTTTGTTGGATAAAGGCAATCTTTACTGGTGGCGAGTTAATCATCTTGGTTAATTACATGTACAATATGGCGTTGCTAAGCCAAGACTAGACTCGACTTAAGCTAATGAATGAAAAATAACAAAAACATAAAATAAACATAGAATGAAACGGGATGGTAGTCCGTATGTTTTTTCTCTTTTCTTTTTTCTATTTTTTTTCTCTTTATTTTTTGATTTTTTTTTTTTTTTTTTTGGCATACACTCTTACCCTACCATCTAAAATAATACATCATAGGGAATGAACATTCCCCTTACACTTGAATTTTTACATACTTTACAATAAACTAATCTACTGACTCGAATTAAGATAATCAAAACACTTGGAGTACTTTTAAGATTAACGGACATATGAGGGTAATATATGATGTTCTTCCCCATTACTCCATAACATTAGTACTTTACCCATGAGTCTCAATCGTCCCAAAACAATATGTACAAGAATATGACTCGACTTAGCAACCATGTAATCAATTAGATAATTAACTAAGGGTTTAACAAATAACGATAATGCACTAAAGATGAGTGCATACACGGAAGGCTAGGGCGATTTGGGTGTACATTTAAGTGGGTTGTAACAAATTCTTCCTTTAAATAAGATGCTTAAAGTTAGAAACGAAAATATAGGCTCGGAGGGGTGTACTAGGGGTTTCATGTACTAAAAATGAGTACAACGCTAAGGTGTGGGAAAAATTAATTGACTTTACTAGTCAAATAATATGACTTAAATGGTCAAGTAATTATGATACGGGTTTAACACAAGGGTGATCCTAATGCCTCTTATCATGTAGGAAATCCTACTACACGAATGTAGTCTCACTAGCGGTCTCGGGATGCATCACTAACGCAAGTTCTAGAATCTAAATGCTACCGGTACATTCATAAGCACTAATAGTAAATGTTGTTCCTATCAAATCTAAAGGCGAACCTCACATATTTGGGTGGAAAATTTTACTGAATGGTACGGTTTTGTGCTAGTCAGACAACTCCTATCCATGAGACGCTTGCTAAGGCTAAAGTTTCACTCCTAAATGTTGTAAGAATTTTTAAATTTGGCGCTAAAATTACACTAACAAGTATTTCTCTTAGTTTTGTTACACACCTACCATCAAACAAACAAACTCAAGTGCTAATGTATCCTACAAGGTATCATCATTTACCCTCCCCTTACACTTAGGATGGACATTGTCCCCAATATTCAATTAAAGAATGTAAAAGTGAAATAGGTAAAAGAATGAAATAAATACTCCCCTGATTCGTTCGGTGTGGATAGTGTGGTAACAAGGTTAGATCTTCCTCCAAGAAAAAGAACAATCAAAGCTTCCCTTCCAGAAAAATAAATCATCTTCTTGTCATATATAACCTGTTAAACCTGAGAAAACAAACAAGGCAACCTCGTGTAAAATCAGCGGCAATCTATATATACTAACAAGTCCTAGAAAACAAATTAAGATATAATGCTTGTGGAATGAATGTTTGCAGATTTCCTGGAGTTTATAAAACTAAAGAATTAACAAAAACCTTAAGACTCTGTTAGAAAAACAAAACTAACAAAATTTCCAGAATTTTACACATGACGCCGTCAGAAGTGACCTGCAGAAATCTTTACGTTAAGTTTCTGGAAAATTTCTGGAAAAACTTATGTCCTACTTCCTGGAAAATCCTGCAAAACATCATTATGACTCGATACAAGCATTTGACTCTAACAATTACTAATACACATGTTCATTTAATATTGTGGAGAATCATGATCAATTTCGTTCTTAAAAACAAATTTGGGGTTTCCCCTTACACTTATCTTTTGCGAAATACCTTTGTATGAAGTTAACACGAAGTCAAACCACAAAATAAAGTATTCTCACAATTTTATTTTGAAACATGATCTACCAACAATAAAAATAAAGCATGCATACGGAAGCAAATAACAATCAAACAAATAAAAATCACACAAAACATGGGTTGCCTCCCAAGAAGCGCTTTTCTTTATTTTCGAGTCTTGTAGCTAGACTCAAGGTCATGGGCAATTACATGACCTCATCTCTTGAGACGATGTATCCCATATAATTATGATCCTTACTATCGTGATGGTGGTGTTTCAATTGATCGATACTCGCAGTCACCTCCCCTCCTCCTTTACTGCTCAAGTTAACTATCCCATCTTGGCCTATGCCTTTAATTGTCAATGTCCCATACCACCAGGGACTTGGTTTATCGGGAGGTACTGTTATCTCCGAGTGTCTTAAGAGTACCAGGTCTCCTTTCGTGAATGGTACATGATTCCCCGTTGGTTGACTACATTCAAACTTGACATGAACTTTATTGCAGCTTTTGTTTCCTTCATGTTCAGTTTCTTTGTAACTTTTGATCCTTGCTTCCCATGCAAGAATCTTTTCCTGAACACGAATAGGCAATGTGTCAATGTTGTTTTTGAGCTTTCTCTTCATCAAGCTATCTTGTACACATCGCGGGGTCATGGGAAAACTAATCTTTCTTTTTCCTGATTTAAGCTCAATTTCCCTTTTTTCATACCTAATAACAGCTCGTGCGGTGGTAAGGAACGGTGCTCTGAGGATTATTGGCATGCATCCACCTCCTTTATCATCAATGATCTTGAAATCAACGGGATACATAAATCCTGCAACATTGACCAGTACATCCTCTGCAATTCCCAAAGGGTACACATAAGAGTGTCCAGCGAAGGATAGCCTAACGCGGGTGGTAGCTGGCATTTCTGATGTTAGTTGGGTGTAGACAGTTAGGGGCATAAGATTTACTTCCGATCCTTGGTCGGCGAAAGCATTCAGACATTGCAGATTCCCAATGCTGGCCGGTATCATAAAGTTCCCACAAGCCATCTGCTTTGTAGCTACTTTTTGTACAAGTAGTTTTTCAAATACCGGTCCCCCAGGTAATATATCATACTCATTCTCCCCCTCTTTCTCCTTCTTTGAAACCTGTTGGGAGAATTGGTTACGCCCGTCACCCTTTACCCAATTTGTTATGGTGTTCTCATTTATATCATGTTTTAGGTAGTAACCTAATGATAGGGATTTTGGCGGTTCCTCAATGGTTAGTTCACTAGGGGTTTCTTTTTCCTCATTATCCTTGTGGACAATTGTGATGGAATTAACAAACTGGGTAGTGGGGGTAACGCTTTCTTTCCTTAGTAACATCATTTCTGGGGTTTTTTGGTTTGCGTACTCCTCCACTAGGCTCATCATCTCCTTCATTTTCTCTTGCATCTCCTCCTTTTGTTTATAAACTGCTTCCTCGAATCTAGCAAGTCGCTCAGAATGGGTTGCCATATATTCTCTCATTCGAGCTTCGAAAGGTTTTCAGGAGGGGAACAAGGTGGGGCAAAATTTTGAAAGGTTTCAACATTCTCCCTAGAAGGTGACTCAGACAACGGCGTTGGAATCATTTTTGAGATAGAATTGATAGTTGCCCGTCTAGGACTAAAAGGTCTCTTTTGTTTTTCCTCGAAATAGTCAACCTTTGCCTCAATCTTGCAAAGGAGTTCTTCGTAGATTTGATTGGTCTCTCTGGTGTCGAGATTGCGTTGATGGCCGCTTCTATAGTGTGATTAAACTCCCATAATTCTTGATTGTCGGCGGCAAGTTCGTCAATAATTTCCCAAGATTCCTCGGCGTTCCTATCACGTAATCTACCTCCTGCGGCTCGATCAATGGTACGTTTGGTGTGAAAGTCGACATGATCATAGAAGATTTGAACTAATAACCAAAGGTTTATACCATGATAAGGGACTTTCTGGAGTAGGTCCTGGAAACGAGCCCATGCTTCGTAGAAAGTTTCACTTTGACGTTGTTGGAACATCAAGATATCAATCCTAAGCATCGCAGTTTTCCCTGGTAGGAAAAATTGAGCAAGGAAACGAGTGGTGAGATCATCCCATGAGGTGATGGATCCCGTGGGTAAACGTTCAAGCCATTGACTAGCTTGATCTCGTAGAGAGAATTGGAATAGGCATCATCGGGTCGACTCTCTAGTTGTAACATCAAGGTCTATGGAATCTACGATTTTAAGGAAATCCTTGAGATGTTGATTAGGATCTTTGGAACGAAGTCCATGGAATGCACATCCGCTTTGCACCAACCGGATGGTGTCGGATCGCAAGGGGAACACATTGGCTCCTTGAGTGAGCTCAATGGTGTTTCGATAGCCTTGGTGGCTAGGACGGGGATACTCTCCTAGGGTTCGGGGCCTAAGAGGTTGGTTTGCTAATGGTGGGTTTTGTGGGTGGTTTTGTTGTGGTGGGTTGATGGGTTCAAAGATGTTACCACCTTCCATGATGTCGGATGGTAAAGATTACGAAAAAAGACACGAAGAAATAAGATAGACTAAAGAAAACCTAAAAATAAAAAATAAAATCTTATTAGAAAGGAATCTAGCAAGTACACCTAATAAAAAGAAATCCTAACCTAGACAATAACTATTCCCCGGGCTGCGGCGCCAAAAACTTGATACGTGGAAATCGCACCAGGATTTACCTCTCGAGGGATCTCGAGAAGCTTACAACCCCCGCCAGGCAGTGTACCTGATCGTTGTAGTATAGTATAGTGACAAGTACCGGGGGATTGATCGTTCAACTCAGGAATAATGTCGCTAGGATTAGAAAGCCTAAAAACTAGGTCTAGAGGTGAGAGATGATTCTTTTTTGTATTTTTATATTTTTATAAAAGCAAATAAAATCTCGGGTTTTTGGAAGAGTGGACGGAATTAGTTGCTAATCAACTAACCCAAATACTAAGATGCAATCAAAATAAAATAACAGAAATGAAAATAAATCTGATTACTAATATGGTGTGAACATAATTTTTTATTACGTATTAATATCGATTAAGATTTTGTATAAAAATTTGTTGAACGAATGATTTGAGTTTGTTTAATTGGCATCGTGTTGTGTTTATATTGTTTAAATTTAACTATTGATATTTATGTTTAAGACATTATGCGTGTTCAATAGCACGTAATGATCATTAAAAAATATTTTTTTTTGGATATCCTTATTTAAACTTTAAAGAGTAATACATGCGTCGTTGCTACATGCACAATATCGTGTATATGTTTTCATCTTATAGTAACCTTTGGGGTCGTGCCTTCATTTGATATTTAATTCATGTAAAATGTTAATAGAGTAATAATTTTAGAAGTATTTAATTTTTAAACATGTGTACGCGCGGGTTAAACTTATAAAGAAATATAACATAAGTAGTTATTAAACGTGGATATAAAACTAATAAATAAATAAATAACCTTTGTTGACATAAATAATGTCTAAAAACATTGTTAGCATATTAACAATATCTCTATGTTTTGATAATTACAAAGCATAAACTCATTAATCTAAAACTTATGACGTAAACAAGTTTTTAGTGCTTAATATTTGTCTTTGCATCCATATCACTTAAGGTATGAATAAACAAAGTGTTTATTGCATTTCATGATCAAAGGAGATTTTTCTAATCACTAAAATTTTTATAAAATGTATTAAACATTCTATATCTTTTACAAAATTACTTTTGAAATTAAAAGAATATGTTTAATTCATTATAAATATATGATTTCAAATTTCCAACCAAAAATAGCAAATTTTATCCAGAAAAATTTCCCTCACAAAAGGACAAGAAAATCCAACGTTCAGGAGGGCGGCCCCCTTAATTATACTAGGCGGCCCCCTTAATCATTAAGGGGACCGCCCCCTAATTAAGGGGACCGGCCACGCTCCAGAACAGTAAATTTTCTCTCTATAAATACTGGTTCATCCCACAGAATTTTCTCACCTTTTGCACTCCTAAACTTTTTGTTCTAGATCCCCATTTCTATTCTCTTATTCCTTTGATCATAAATACATAATTCTTTGTTTCAAAGTGATTCAAACATCATCCTCTCAAGTGCAAGAGAAGAATACTTCTATCTTCCAAGACAAGAAGTATTACAACTTGTTGTGATCTCCACATCCAAGTTGTTGGTGCATCATCAAGATTATTTACATAATTCTTTGTGAAGATTGTTGTGAATATTTGATTGTAGATAGTTGTGCTAGGTATTTTGATTGTGTGATTAGTTAGTTGTTTGGCATGAAGAAGAAAAGTTAGGAATTAGATTGTAGTGAAGAAGCTAGGTGTGAAGTTGTTAGTTGTGAAGTAAATTTGTGTGAAGAAGATAGGCGTGAAGTAGTTAGTTGTGAAGTAGATTGGTGTGAAGAAGTTGTGATTTAGGTGTGAAAAAGTTGTGATGTGTAAATTGGTGTGTAAGGTTTTCTCCGCCATAAGGGAGCTTGTTGATATAGTGAAGAAAACTCTCGAGTTAGGTGCTCGGGGAGTGGAGTAGGGCAAGGAAGGTGTCCTTGTAGCCGAACCACTATAAATCTCTTGTCTCGCGGTTCGATCTTTCCATCTCTTATTTATTTCTTTACTTATCATTGCTATATCTTACTGATGAGTGTGTAAATACTCATCATTTTTACCAATTCTGAACTGCCAAAACATCCAAAAACACTCAATAATGAATCAAAATAGTGAAAATATCCCAGGAAAGTGTTTTACATGTCTCAAATGCAAAAATACCAAAAACAGATGAAAAACGCACAAAGTTTGCATAATTGGCAGTTTCAGTCCCCCAACTTTCAAAAGTTGTCAAATCTAGTCCCTGGTCATTCTAAAAACTTGAAAAAGTCACCAAAGGTCCTTATAAATCAAAAAGTTACATAAATAGTCCTTTGGTGAAAAGTTTCACAAAATGTCAAGTTTAGTCCCTGAACTTTGAAAATTGTCAAAAATGATCCCTGGGATATGAAAAACTTTGAGAAAAACAAATTTTGTCCTTGCACTAATCTCTTATGGCAGGTGTGGTCCCTTGGTAGAAAGTTTGGTGGAATTACAAGTCAAGTCCCTGAAGTTTGGTGAATTGGCAGGTTTAGTCCCTGGGGTTTTAAAAAGTAAAAAATTCAAAATAAAACCTCATACTATTCATCATTGGCATATTACACCCTTGAAAACAAATTAAGAAAATGCCAAGTCTACACCCTCAACTTTCCTAAAATTACAAAAATGGTCCTTGTAAAAATAAGCTAAATCCGGACCATAAATAAACCAAAACCAAACCACTAAACCTAATAAATCCAATCCATGTGCAATTTGGGCCCAAGTCAAAACCAGTCCACACCCTTAGCCCAAACCCAAAGTATTAAATCCGGGTCAACGTTGACCTGGTCAACTCCCAGTCAAACACCACCCTCCTTCTCCCCTTCCCTCTCAGACATCCCCCACAACTTCACCACTTGCTCAGCCTCCCCTCTCCTCCAATCACAAGCCAAAGCCCCCCACAATTAATGCTACCATCCCCCTACACCTACCTTTTCACACCACAATTAATGCAAAGCCCTCCCCTACATGTTATCAGAGAACAAATTGCAAAAATCTCTTTCCCGCCAAAATACGTGGAGGCATGAGAGTGGACCAAAAGTTATCAGAGGAGGTGGGAAATGATGGCAATGCATCTGGGAACCCTAATCAAGGGCTATATATAGAAGAGGAATGCAAGGAAGTTAGTAGTAGTTAATTTAATTTTAGTTCATGTCGTTTAATTGCAATTTTCAATTCTAGGGTACACCCAAGCTCTTAAGCAGTGGTAACCTTCTTTTTATTGTATTGTAACTTAATTTCAGTTATTAATTTCAAGCTTCCTTTATTATTTCATCTTATGCAATTTTAATTATATTTCAATATCTCATATTGTTCAATTGTTGTTTTAGTATTATGTATTGGACTCTTAGATACATATAAGCTCCTAAGTAGCTTATTGAAGCTATTAGTAATAACTTAAAACAGTTTAGAAATAAAAAAATTCAAAATACCAAAAAAGTCAAAGAAAGTCAAAGTCAGTGTTCTTAGTGATCATAGCTGGAGCAGGGTATAAATTGGATGCCCCTGGTTTAGAATCCCATGGGGGATGATAGGGTTTGATTCTTGGTTCTTTGTTCATGAGCTTGGCTGGAATGGAAGGCATTTGTAAGTTTTTCATTTAAGTTTCATTCTCTTTTTGTATTCTGTTAGTTACTATTACCTTAAATTGTTCATAATTAGTCTCCTAATAGCATTAGATAAGTAATTGGATCCTTAAGTTTGAATTTGGAGTTTGATTGCATCATTTCCCTCACTAACTGTCACTTAAGGGTGTGTTTGGTTTAGTGCAATCTGTGGCATTAGAGTGGATTAGGGTTGTTACTTTTTGTTTACACAAGTCACACAGGACCATATAAGCTCAGAATACTCATAATAACCAAGGTTCATTCACAAATAAGTCAAAATCCTTCTTAATCACACCTAAGTAGCCCACTGTTAGGTTTTAGTGTTCCAAATCTCATCTAACCTTTGCATAATTAGTTGAGATAGTTAAAATCAGTTTCATACTAGCTTAATACTTCATCTAGGATCATTTAGAGTCATTAGAATTTGATAAAAGTCAATCTAAGTAGTTTTCATAAAAAGTCAAAAAAGCTCATCTAGGCAGAAACACCAAAATGGCATGATTTTTATAGAATTTAGGACAAGGAATTAGGACTTGAAATTTCTCAGGGTTGTAATATACCACCTAGGATTTAGGAATCAAGGCTTGTTAGAATTTTGCAAATTTTCTTTAAGCTTCTACAAGCTGTTGAAGTAGGCTGCAGGGTAAAGGTGTGCCCTGCTCACATCAGACCTCCACCACACCACCACCTTAAGTGGTGGCTGCAGCCCACCACAGTGGGTTCTAGTGGTTCAAATTGGTTTCCCTCAAACCCCCTCCTACCAAGGAACAACCATTGACTTTTTGTTTGACCTCCAGCCCAGTGGACCCCACCTAGTTTAGCTCCAAAAGTTTGTCCCCAATCTGGTTCAATCTCAAAAGTGCAAAGTGCTTATTTTAGCTTATTCAGCTTATTTGAGATCAAGCATTGTTATTTCTGGCTTATTTGTGTTTGTCAATCTTGTTTGTACCCTTTTTAACCAGTGTGGACCCCACCTTAAGCCATTTGACCACACAGTCAACATAAGTCAACTGTGTAAGCCAAGGGGGTGTTTACAGCTTATTAATAAGCTAATTTTAAAAGTGTTTTCATAAAAGTTTGTCATTCTAAGGTATAAAGTAGTTCTGAAAAAGAAAAATCCAAAAAAATCAAAGTTAAAGTAAGTGATAGTTTCTATTTAATTCAAGTTAATTTTAATTTTCATTTTTATATTTTAATTAAGTCACTAGCGTTTTTATATTTTTATTAAATACCTTATATAGTAAAGTAATTTTGATAATTTTTTCAGATTTTTATTTTGTCATTTAGTGTTAATTAGATTTAATTTTAATTTTCTTTATTATTAATTAATATCAAGTATTAAATAGCTCAATTAGTTTTTATAAGGTTAAATCTAGTTTTTATAATTTTCCTAGTTCTAATATAGTATAATAAGTTTTTAGAAAATAAATTTTGAGATTCTACTGTTCATTTTCTATTTTTCTTATTTTATTTGTTTAAAATAGACTTAAGTTAATTAAAAGGGAAATAATTAGTTGTTTAATCTTAAAACATAATTTTTAGAGTTTTTATAATTTTGTAGGATTCCAGTGATGGTTAAGTAATTTTATAAATTTTATCTTAATTTTCTAAGTTAATTTAGTATTAATATAAATTAAAAGTAGTTTAATTAAGTTAAATAGTTTTTAATTAATAACAAAACCACAAAAAGACAAAAATATTATTTTTAATTTTTTATACTTTCTTCAAGTTCTAATTTAGGTTTAGAAAATATTTTGGTTAAATTTTAGTTTAATTTAAATCATTTGTCATTTTTAGTTTATTTAAATTAGATTTTAATTTAGATTTTAAATAGTTTAATTAATTAAATAATATTTTAATAGTATTTTAATCACTTTTATAATTTCTTTTTCATTTTTAATTTTAAGTTTGAAAAAGTGTCAAAAGCACCCCCTGTAGTTTGATAAATACCAAAAACCCACTTTTCCAGTCCGATACGTGATCTTAATTGTGAATTTGTGCATATATCTGGTATCTGATTTTTGTGAATATTATATCTATGTACCAATACCAAAATAACAGCAGCAAAATCAATTCCATATCATCTGGGTTACTGTCCTCAGTCCCACTCACTCATAAACGATTCCAAAAGCACCATTTCAATCTCGTCGGGACATAACGACCCGGGGAAACACTACACTATCACCGGAGTATTGATTCTAGGCTGTCTTTGACTTGTTGACCTTGGTCAATAATAATCTGACGGTTCGGGCTCAATCAAAATTTGGCGCCGCTGCCGGGGAGGTTGTTGCGTGTTTTATAAAATCGTTTTAAGTTTAGTGGTTTTCACAACCCTCCCTGTACAAATTTCACACAAATTTGTAAAAAGTTTTGTAAAAATATAATCATATCAGAAAAAAGTTCATTAACACTTCTCCTGAAGTGTTGAAAACACCAAAAAAATTAAAAACAATCAAAAACAAACTGTGAAGTTAAATTACTTCGTGTTCTTTAAGATTACAACCTGAAACAGTTGGTTTAAGGTAAGTTCTGACATTAAATTGCGAACTGAAGAGGAAACCTATTTACTTCCTCCCGCCAGCCTGCGAGTAATCTTAAAGGGACGATTTCGGTTAACGAATCAGTTCCAAAAATATTTCCCAAGTTTTCTGCACACACACCCATAAGCCTAAAGCAGTTTTTCAAAAATCAATTAATAAACCCATAATAAGTTCCCAAACTTAAGATTAAAACTTGCCTTTATATCCCTGTGAGTGGTGTACCTTTTTCAAAGAAGCCATTCACTTGTGATTGCTGGTTTAAGTTCACAGTGGTTTTGCCTCGAACTTGTGTTGAAAAATTGTTTTTAGTGCATGCGCACTCGGTCTCAAGCAAAGAATAAAAAACAGAAAGACGTACCCGAGCTACGTTCTAATACAGAAACCGAAATGGCCGCTGGGCCACCACCACCACTATTACCACCCCCTGACCCTCCTAGAGATGAGCCAGCTCCCGATCTCCGAACGATGGAGGAGCTGTGCCAACCTACCATGCAAGGGCGGGGTGGGCCTATTGCACCACTCACTATTGGGGCTGCGGACTTTGGCCTCAAGCATCACATGATCCAACAAGTCCAGAATTCGTGTCAATTTCACGGATTACCGGGTGACGATGCTAACAAGCATCTTGACAAATACCTTACCGTCACCCAAAGCATGAAACAGCATGGTGTCACTGATGATGCCCTCCGGCTGTACCTCTTCCCCTATTCTCTCACTCATCATGCCACTGCATGGTTTGACCGACTCCCAAAGAATTCTATTCGAACCTTTGATGAAATGGTAACCAAGTTTCTAGCAAAATATTTTCCACCATCCATGGTTACCAAGTTACGAAATGATATCAGCAACTTCCGGCAACTTCCCGATGAGTCTCTTTTTGAGGCTTGGGAACGTTATAAGCTAGCCATTGATCGGTGCCCTAACCACAATATGTTACAAGTTACCATCATAGATACCTTCTATAATGGTCTGACATTGAGGCACCGAGACATTCTCAATGCTGCTGCTGGTGGGACCTTTATGAAAAGGCGTCCCGAGGAGTGCTATGACTTAATCGAGAACATGACTGCCCATCATAACTTTTGGGATTCCTCTGCGGAGAGGGAAGCGTCATGTAATTCCGTTACTCCCTCATCATCATCTCCTGAAATAATCGCTCTTACCAAAAAGATGGATGATATTTCTACGGCTGTGTTGAGAATGAACCAAACGATACAACATCAGGTTCAAAATCAACAAGTAAAAGCCGTGGCCCGAAGTTGTGAAACTTGTGGGGGCCCACATCTGTATTCCGAGTGTCCAGCTACTGCTGAATTTCCTCAAGAGAACGTTTATGCTGCTAACGGTTCCTACAACACGGGAGGTAATTCTTACCAACCGCAAGGGGACCGTAATCTCTTAAGCTATCGTTCCAACAATTTTCTCGGACCTCCCGGTTTTAACCAAAATCAAAACCGTAACGCGAATCAGAATTTTAACCAAGGTCAAAACTCAAATTTCCAAAACCCGAACCAAAATCAAGGCCAGTTTAATCAAAACAATTTTCAAAATGGCAATCAAAACCAAGGTTTTCAAGGAAATTTTCAAAGAAACCAGAATCAAGGGAATTACAATCAGGGTAATTTCAATCAGAGAAACAATTTTCAGGGTAACAACAATCAAAACCAAGGGAATTTTCAAAACAACCGTGTTCAAAATCCCCCTGTTCAAAATCAAAACGTTGTTCCACCCCCGTCTTCCTCCGATGCTGAAATTAAACAATTCATGAAAGCACAAGAGGAAACAAATCGGTTATTGATCAAGATGATCTCTGAACTTCAGAAGTCTTTAAATGATCGACCCTCGGGCCCGGGTACATTACCGAGCAACGCGATCGCTAACCCGAGGGGCGATGTCAAGGCGATCACTACCCGAAGTGGGGTATCATACAATGGACCCTCGATTCCTTCTACCTCTTCTTCTCCTCCTAAGGTAGCGGAACATGAACCTGAGGTCACTACGGACAAGGTACTTCCTACTAATAATGGAGGTACCAACAACGTCCACCCTCAAGTTGTCCCGGTCCCGGCTCGTAAGCCGAAAGTTGTATTTGATCCTCCTGTGAGTCCTGATGAAATTCCAAAGAATGATCCTAAGCCTTCAATTCCATATCCTTCACGTGTGTATGATCAAAAGAACCGCGAAAGAGCTAACCATCAGATGGAAAAATTTTATCAAAATTTCCAAGAATTACACTTTGATATTAGCTTCGCGGACACTCTTCTTCTCATGCCTAAGTTTGCTTCGACAATCAAAAATCTGATAAGCAACAAAGAAAAACTTTGTGAGATGGCAAAAACTCCTCTTAACGAGCATTGCTCAGCAGTGCTCTTGAAAAAGCTTCCCGAAAAGCTTGGAGATCCCGGGAAATTTCTCATTCCATGTATTTTCCCTGGGATGGTTGAATGCTTTGCCTTGGCCGATCTTGGCGCAAGCATTAACCTGATGCCTTACACAGTCTGGAAAAGACTCTCACTCCCTGCTCTCACTCCGACCTGCATGACACTCGAGCTTGCAGACCGTACCATATCCCGTCCTCTCGGCATTGCCGAAGATATCTTCGTGAAAGTAGGAAAGTTCCATTTTCCGGCAGATTTCGTGATTGTTGATTTCGATGCTGACCCACGAGTCCCTCTCATTCTCGGGAGAGGATTCTTAAGAACGGGTCGTGCTTTGATCGATGTATTCGAAGAAGAAATCACTCTACGTGTTGATGGCGAAGCCATAACATTCAATCTTGATCAGACTTCAAGATATTCCTCCAATTATGACGCTGAAACGGTTAACCGTATTGACATCATCGATATTGCGTCGGAGGAATCGTCCCAAGAATTCCTTGGTTTCTCATCCAGTGGCAGTCTTTCTACTGACCCTATCATTTCCGACTTTTCCCCTTCCCTCACTCTGTTTGAGGGAAGTGACTTCCTTTTGGAAGAGCTCGAGGCTTTTCTTGCTCAAGATAGCTCAATTCCCGATGGAGTTGATAAAAACTATCTTGACCCGGAGGGGGACATTCTTCTCCTTGAAAGATTGTTAAATGACGATCCTTCACCCTCTCCGTCTCCACAAATACTTCATAAAGCGGAAGTCAAAAATGTTGAAATAACTGAAGACTTCCCCGAGGTTGAGCTCAAGGACTTGCCTCCTCATCTAGAATATGCATTTCTGGAGGGTGATAATAAATTACCCCGTCATTATTGCCAAAGACTTAAAAGATGAGGAAAAGGCTGCACTCCTAAAGGTTCTTAAGTCAAACAAGCAAGCAATTGCTTGGAAACTCTCCGACATTAAGGGCATAAGCCCGAACTTTTGTACTCATAAAATATTAATGGAGGATGACTTTAAGCCAGCTGTGCAACATCAGAGAAGGGTAAATCCCAAAATCCACGAAGTTATCAAACAAGAAGTTCTTAAACTTCTTGATGCGGGATTGATTTACCCTATATCTGACAGTCCTTGGGTTAGCCCAATTCATTGTGTTCCCAAAAAGGGTGGCATTACCGTTGTCACCAACGAGGATAACGAGTTGATTCCAACTCGTTTGGTCACGGGTTGGCGTGTATGTATTGACTATCGAAAGTTGAATGAAGCCACCCGTAAAGACCATTTTCCTCTCCCTTTTATGGACCAAATGCTCGAAAGACTTGCGGGGAATGAATACTACTGCTTCCTCGATGGCTTCTCGGGTTACTTCCAAATCCCCATTGATCCCCAGGATCAAGAGAAGACTACCTTCACATGCCCCTACGGAACTTTTGCTTACAGACGTATGCCTTTCGGCTTATGTAATGCACCAGGCACGTTCCAGAGGTGCATGATGTCTATATTTTCCGACATGATCGGGAAAACTATGGAGGTATTCATGGATGACTTTTCAGTCATCGGGGATTCATTTCAGACTTGCCTCTCCCACTTGGAACAGATGCTTAAACGTTGCAAAGAAACGAATCTAAGTCTCAACTGGGAGAAGAGCCACTTTATGGTCAAGGAGGGCATTGTCCTCGGCCATAAAATTTCAAAAGACGGGATTGAGGTTGACAGAGCTAAAATCGATGTCATTGCCAAATTACCTCATCCCACCACCGTAAAAGGTGTTAGGAGCTTTTTGGGTCATGCCGGCTTCTACCGTAGGTTTATCCAAGATTTTTCTAAGATTGCCCGGCCTATGACCCATCTCCTCGAGAAGGATGCTCCTTTCATCTTCTCTCCTGAGTGCATCGAAGCTTTTGAAACATTAAAGAAAAAGCTTACCGAGGCACCGATTCTTGTTGCCCCCGATTGGGACCAACCTTTTGAGCTTATGTGCAATGCTAGTGATTTTGCCATAGGAGCGGTCTTGGGGCAACGAAAAGCAAAATACTTACAGCCCATACACTACGCAAGCAAAACTATGACTGAGGCTCAAGGTCATTACACCACCACTGAAAAAGAACTCCTAGCTGTGGTGTATGCCTTCGAGAAATTCCGGTCATATTTAATCTTGACTAAATGCGTAGTGTACACAGATCACTCGGCTTTGAAATACCTATTTGCAAAACAAGATGCAAAGCCGAGGCTTCTCCGTTGGGTTCTCCTCCTTCAGGAATTTGATATCATTATCCGTGATAAAAAAGGAGCCGAGAACCTTGCTGCTGATCATCTCTCACGATTAGAGAACCCTCATCAGGATGTGTCCGAGAAAAAGGAAATAAATGAAACATTTCCTCTCGAGACACTTAATGCGGTTGCTTTTCGTGGTGACTCTACTACCCCATGGTTTGCCGACTTTGCAAATTACCATGCGGGTAACTTCATAGTGAAGGGGTTAACGTCCCAACAAAAGAAAAAATTCTTCAAAGACGTTAAACATTACTTCTGGGACGACCCCTTCCTCTTCAAAATCTGTGCCGATCAAGTCATCAGGCGATGTGTATACGGACAGGAAGCCACTGATATTCTCAAGGCTTGCCATGCTGGACCCACCGGGGGCCACCATAGTCCTAACTACACCGCCAAAAAGGTGTTTGATTCCGGTTTCTATTGGCCCACAATCTACAAGGATGCCCACGAGTTAGTCAAAGCCTGTGATGCTTGTCAGCGTCACGGGAATATTTCACAAAAGAACGAAATGCCGCAAAATGCTATTCAAGTTTGCGAAATCTTTGATGTCTGGGGCATTGACTTTATGGGGCCATTCCCATCTTCTCATGGAAACAAATTCATACTCGTGGCTGTTGACTATTTGTCAAAATGGGTTGAGGCTAAAGCCTTACCCACTAACGATGCCCGAGTAGTTGTGAAATTCTTGAAATCCCTCTTTGCTCGTTTTGGAACCCCACGTGCCATCATTAGTGATCGCGGTACTCACTTTTGCAATGATCAATTTGCAAAAATCATGCTTAAGTACGGTGTTACTCATCGTCTTTCTACCGCGTATCACCCACAAACAAGTGGGCAGGTGGAGGTTTCCAACCGTGGTATAAAACGGATTCTTGAGAGGACAGTAGGTGAAAACCGTGCTTCCTGGTCGGATAAACTAGATGATGCACTCTGGGCCTTCCGTACAGCTTACAAAACACCCATCGGGTGTACTCCATACAAGCTTGTATACGGGAAGGCGTGTCATTTACCGATCGAGCTCGAGCACAAAGCCTACTGGGCCTTGAAACATGCAAACTACGACCTTCATAAAGCGGGTGATCACCGTAAGGTTCAAATCAATGAATTAAACGAACTTCGTGATCAAGCCTACGAGAACTCTTTGATCTACAAAGAAAAGACAAAGAAGATTCACGACTCTAAGATTAAGAACCGAGTTTTCAACGTCGGTGACAGAGTCCTTCTTTTCAATTCAAGATTAAAGATCTTCTCGGGGAAATTAAAAACCCGATGGACCGGACCATTCACTATTGCTAAAGTATACCCATACGGGACTGTTGAGTTATCTCAACCCAAAGGTCCCAACTTCAAAGTGAATGGTCATAGATTGAAACATTATTTTGGAGAGGACACACCACCCATGGTTGTCCCGGATCTCCAAACTTTCCCCATGGACCAATGAATTCGGGGATCGAGTCAAGCTAGTGACTCGGTGAACAAAAATTAGCAGCATATATGGGTTTTCACCCGTATTTCTGACTTCTTTCTACTTTCTACCACCCTAGTGTGGGGGAGTGGCCATCCCCCACCGTTTCAAAAGTAAATATGTTTCAAAATTCAATAATCATGTTTTGTATGTATATTATATCAACTCCCGGGCTGTCAGGGCAAATTTATTACAGTTAATCATTCACAAGTGATTAGCTAGCGCGGTAAACCTGACACAAGCCTGGGAGGTGTACGTTTATTATATTTTATCATTCAACTCCCGGGCTGTCAGGGCAAATTTATTACAGTTAATCATTCACAAGTGATTAGCTAGCGTGGTAAACCTGACACAAGCCTGGAAGGTAGTGATTAAAAAAAAAAAAAAAAAAAAAAAAAAAAAAAAAAAAAGATTGTATGTATAGATAAAATAAAGTGAAAAATAGAAATTTCCACAGTTAGAATCGAATATTAGCTTTTCCCGTTCAGAGATTCGGCATAATAGCCGGGACTTTGAATATTGAGGACAATATTCAGTTCTAGTGTGGGGGGGGGGGGGGGGGGGAATTCTTACGAATTTTATCACAAAACTTTCCAAGTACCCCCATTTTAGGCCAAAATTTTTCAAAATTTTTCACTTTATTCCAAAGTTTTTGTGGTTATCAGTCCGCCAAAGTCTAAATGACAAAGGGATTGGCTAGTCCAGGAGCAAACGGCTCTTGGTAAAGACATCTCAAACCCGTTGATGGCTGGCAGTTTGCCAAAAATTGCATGGTTCCTCAGCTCCCCCGCATCCTCATAAGCAAATGAGTTGGCTAGCCCACAAGATTATGGCTAGCTCACCAAGATGTTGACTTAGTCCATCAAGATGCTGGCTAGTCCAGAAGCAAACGGCTTTTGGTAAAGACAAATCAAATCCGTTGACAGCTGGTGGTTTGCTCAAAATCACACGGTTATCAGGTGTGCCACAGTTCTTACACCTGGCTACTCCAGAAGTGATGGTTTTTGGTAAAGAGTTTCAAATCCATTAAGTTTTTCTCAAAAGATTGCTAGGGACTAGCAATGTTTTAGTGTGGGGGATTGATGAGTGTGTAAATACTCATCATTTTTACCAATTCTGAACTGCCAAAACATCCAAAAACACTCAATAATGAATCAAAATAGTGAAAATATCCCAGGAAAGTGTTTTACATGTCTCAAATGCAAAAATACCAAAAACAGATGAAAAACGCACAAAGTTTGCATAATTGGCAGTTTCAGTCCCCCAACTTTCAAAAGTTGTCAAATCTAGTCCCTGGTCATTCTAAAAACTTGAAAAAGTCACCAAAGGTCCTTATAAATCAAAAAGTTACATAAATAGTCCTTTGGTGAAAAGTTTCACAAAATGTCAAGTTTAGTCCCTGAACTTTGAAAATTGTCAAAAATGATCCCTGGATATGAAAAACTTTGAGAAAAACAAATTTTGTCCTTGCACTAATCTCTTATGGCAGGTGTGGTCCCTTGGTAGAAAGTTTGGTGGAATTACAAGTCAAGTCCCTGAAGTTTGGTGAATTGGCAGGTTTAGTCCCTGGGGTTTTAAAAAGTGAAAAATTCAAAATAAAACCTCATACTATTCATCATTGGCATATTACAACCTCGAAAACAAATTAAGAAAATGCCAAGTCTACACCCTCAACTTTCCTAAAATTACAAAAATGGTCCTTGTAAAAATAAGCTAAATCCGGACCATAAATAAACCAAAACCAAACCACTAAACCTAATAAATCCAATCCATGTGCAATTTGGGCCCAAGTCAAAACCAGTCCACACCCTTAGCCCAAACCCAAAGTATTAAATCCGGGTCAACGTTGACCTGGTCAACTCCCAGTCAAACACCACCCTCCTTCTCCCCTTCCCTCTCAGACATCCCGCACAACTTCACCACTTGCTCAGCCTCCCCTCTCCTCCAATCACAAGCCAAAGCCCCCCACAATTAATGCTACCATCCCCCTACACCTACCTTTTCACACCACAATTAATGCAAAGCCCTCCCCTACACGTTATCAGAGAACAAATTGCAAAAATCTCTTTCCCGCCAAAATACGTGGAGGCATGAGAGTGGACCAAAAGTTATCAGAGGAGGTGGGAAATGATGGCAATGCATCTGGGAACCCTAATCAAGGGCTATATATAGAAGAGGAATGCAAGGAAGTTAGTAGTAGTTAATTTAATTTTAGTTCATGTCGTTTAATTGCAATTTTCAATTCTAGGGTACACCCAAGCTCTTAAGCAGTGGTAACCTTCTTTTTATTGTATTGTAACTTAATTTCAGTTATTAATTTCAAGCTTCCTTTATTATTTCATCTTATGCAATTTTAATTATATTTCAATATCTCATATTGTTCAATTGTTGTTTTAGTATTATGTATTGGACTCTTAGATACATATAAGCTCCTAAGTAGCTTATTGAAGCTATTAGTAATAACTTAAAACAGTTTAGAAATAAAAAAATTCAAAATACCAAAAAAGTCAAAGAAAGTCAAAGTCAGTGTTCTTGGTGATCATAGCTGGAGCAGGGTATAAATTGGATGCCCCTGGTTTAGAATCCCATGGGGGATGATAGGGTTTGATTCTTGGTTCTTTGTTCATGAGCTTGGCTGGAATGGAAGGCATTTGTAAGTTTTTCATTTAAGTTTCATTCTCTTTTTGTATTCTGTTAGTTACTATTACCTTAAATTGTTCATAATTAGTCTCCTAATAGCATTAGATAAGTAATTGGATCCTTAAGTTTGAATTTGGAGTTTGATTGCATCATTTCCCTCACTAACTGTCACTTAAGGGTGTGTTTGGTTTAGTGCAATCTGTGGCATTAGAGTGGATTAGGGTTGTTACTTTTTGTTTACACAAGTCACACAGGACCATATAAGCTCAGAATACTCATAATAACCAAGGTTCATTCACAAATAAGTCAAAATCCTTCTTAATCACACCTAAGTAGCCCACTGTTAGGTTTTAGTGTTCCAAATCTCATCTAACCTTTGCATAATTAGTTGAGATAGTTAAAATCAGTTTCATACTAGCTTAATACTTCATCTAGGATCATTTAGAGTCATTAGAATTTGATAAAAGTCAATCTAAGTAGTTTTCATAAAAAGTCAAAAAAGCTCATCTAGGCAGAAACACCAAAATGGCATGATTTTTATAGAATTTAGGACAAGGAATTGGGACTTGAAATTTCTCAGGGTTGTAATATACCACCTAGGATTTAGGAATCAAGGCTTGTTAGAATTTTGCAAATTTTCTTTAAGCTTCTACAAGCTGTTGAAGTAGGCTGCAGGGTAAAGGTGTGCCCTGCTCACATCAGACCTCCACCACACCACCACCTTAAGTGGTGGCTGCAGCCCACCACAGTGGGTTCTAGTGGTTCAAATTGGTTTCCCTCAAACCCCCTCCTACCAAGGAACAACCATTGACCTTTTGTTTGACCTCCAGCCCAGTGGACCCCACCTAGTTTAGCTCCAAAAGTCTGTCCCCAATCTGGTTCAATCTCAAAAGTGCAAAGTGCTTATTTTAGCTTATTCAGCTTATTTGAGATCAAGCATTGTTATTTCTGGCTTATTTGTGTTTGTCAATCTTGTTTGTACCCTTTTTAACCAGTGTGGACCCCACCTTAAGCCATTTGACCACACAGTCAACATAAGTCAACTGTGTAAGCCAAGGGGGTGTTTACAGCTTATTAATAAGCTAATTTTAAAAGTGTTTTCATAAAAGTTTGTCATTTTAAGGTATAAAGTAGTTCTGAAAAAGAAAAATCCAAAAAAATCAAAGTTAAAGTAAGTGATAGTTTCTATTTAATTCAAGTTAATTTTAATTTTCATTTTTATATTTTAATTAAGTCACTAGCGTTTTTATATTTTTATTAAATACCTTATATAGTAAAGTAATTTTGATAATTTTTTCAGATTTTTATTTTGTCATTTAGTGTTAATTAGATTTAATTTTAATTTTCTTTATTATTAATTAATATCAAGTATTAAATAGCTCAATTAGTTTTTATAAGGTTAAATCTAGTTTTTATAATTTTCCTAGTTCTAATATAGTATAATAAGTTTTTAGAAAATAAATTTTGAGATTCTACTGTTCATTTTCTATTTTTCTTATTTTATTTGTTTAAAATAGACTTAAGTTAATTAAAAGGGAAATAATTAGTTGTTTAATCTTAAAACATAATTTTTAGAGTTTTTATAATTTTGTAGGATTCCAGTGATGGTTAAGTAATTTTATAAATTTTATCTTAATTTTCTAAGTTAATTTATTATTAATATAAATTAAAAGTAGTTTAATTAGTTTAATTAAGTTAAATAGTTTTTAATTAATAACAAAACCACAAAAAGACAAAAATATTATTTTTAATTTTTTATACTTTCTTCAAGTTCTAATTTAGGTTTAGAAAATATTTTGGTTAAATTTTAGTTTAATTTAAATCATTTGTCATTTTTAGTTTATTTAAATTAGATTTTAATTTAGATTTTAATTTAGATTTTAAATAGTTTAATTAATTAAATAATATTTTAATAGTATTTTAATCACTTTTATAATTTCTTTTTCATTTTTAATTTTAAGTTTTAAAAAGTGTCAAAAGCACCCCCTATAGTTTGATAAATACCAAAAACCCACTTTTCCAGTCCGATACGTGATCTTAATTGTGAATTTGTGCATATATCTGGTATCTGATTTTTGTGAATATTATATCTGTGTACCAATACCAAAATAACAGCAGCAAAATCAATTCCATATCATCTGGGTTACTGTCCTCAGTCCCACTCACTCATAAACGATTCCAAAAGCACCATTTCAATCTCATCGGGACATAACGACCCGGGGAAACACTACACTATCACCGGAGTATTGATTCTAGGCTGTCTTTGACTTGTTGACCTTGGTCAATAATAATCTGACGGTTCGGGCTCAATCACTTACTTATTGATAGTTGTTTATATTGTGCAAGACTTGAGATCACATATTATCGAATCTAAATTTTAAAAACTAAGAAAACACTAAAACTATCTTTTATAACGAATTAAAAAGACGTAAAACTATTCAACCCCCCTTCTAGTTTTCCACAACCTTTTCTTACATTCTTACTTAATCTAATAAAGAGGAATAACATGAGTTGCTCGTGCATGTACAATATCGTTTATTCATTTAAGTATTACAATAACTCATACTTTCATTTTAATATTGAAATTCCTTTCATAAACATTAATTTAATATATAATGATTAATAATATTTATAAATAATGACGACATATATATATTATTTTAGAAAAAGAAATATAAAGTCTATGGGTTATAAGGTGTATGCGGTGTTTATTAAATTTATAAAGTTATTAAAACACATGAAAACCGATAAGTGTACTTAAGTCCATATAATTTATTTAAAATTTAACAACTAAAGTTTTATTAATTATCCATTTTTTTATACATAATCGATACATGTATTTTTATACATATTTTTTTTGCTAGGTGAAATTTATATGAGATTGACTAAATTGTTTTGATTTTGATTTTCTATTGTTCAACGGGATGACTCTATTTATCCTACATGGTAAAATTAGCACTCTTATTGATCCAATTTTAGTTGCTCCAACATTCTTTTTTCACTTTTCAGAAATCTATAAGAGATGTGAAAATGAAAATTTGACGCAGTACGTGTTGGTATAGGATAAGTAAATGGGAAAGTATTTTAATTACGTTAAGAGTCTTTGTTAAATTAGGATTATATTTATCTTTTGTTAGTTTAGTTTTCAGTAATTATCTTATAGTTAGAGTCCTAATAGGTTTAATATTAGTTTCTTATAAATAGGGTGCGTTGTTTAGGTTTTTGTGTCTTATGTGTTTTCTTCCAGAATTTGATATTAATGAAAAGAGTCTGAGAAAGGTTTTCTCAAGTTTTGTGTTTTATCCTCGTCAGGTAAACGATATTACCCCCTTTGTTTGATAATACGTTAATTATCGACGTCCGGCAATACGTGTATCCTAATTGCCTAAATCTGTAGCAACTCGCTACATCAGTTGGTATTCAGAGCCAACGATCTAATCTATCTCAACTTGATTAGTTGGGTCTCTCCCACTTTTCGATTTAGATAATATACTGCACAGAAAAAAGAAGATCCAAGTTTCTGTTGATCATCAAAACAAAAACATTGTCTTTTTTTATTGGTTTTATTGATTTATGGTCCCCTTGTCATCTGCAATTCAACCAATCGTTACTTTCTTTAGTGGCAAAGTTTTCACTTGAATTTTTGAGTCACATATATTGTATTCCCAAATCTTGTTTGTTTGTTCAAACGTTTTACCTAATATACACAACTTTTTGCTCACCACCTGGTCACCTAGTGATGTCTTTCTAGGAAGTGTAAGCCGTCAAATATTTTTATTAAATCATGGTCCTTGTTCTTAATCAGGAACAAGTTGATCGAGTCGATCAAACCGAAAGACACAATCTGTTTCGGACACGTTGTATTGTGGAGCACAAGATCTTTGATGTTGTTATTGATGGTGATAGCCATGAAAATTTTATCACACGAGATATTGTCCATCAGTTAAATTTATCCACCGAAAAACATCCATTACTGTATAATTTTGGCAAATTTAAGGTTACCGAATGTTGTAGCATTTCGTTTGCCATTGGAAAATACAAGGACGAGATGTTATTTGATGTTGTTGACACGGATGCTTGTCACATTATTCTTGGGAAACCATGGGTGTACGATCTTAACGCAATTTACAACATTGAAAACAACACTTATAAGTTTCAACATAATGGTGGTAAGTTTATTCTAGTGCCATTGATGGAAAGCAACCAGGTTTCTGAACCGAAAGTGAACAATTCATTCATCATGGGATATCAAGACTTTGAGGAAGAACGAAAAGATGAACTTTTAGTGATTTCGACTATTACAACAACAATGATTCAAGATGAAACATTGAATAAGTTCCCTGAAAAGCTGAAATCAATAGAAGAAGAATCACTAGCTCTCATTCCAGATAACCTCCAACTAATATTGTCTCCGGTGCAAGATATTCTTCCACTACCAAATTTGCCAGGTTATAACATTGAAGAAGAAAACATGGTTCAGAATATGGAGGTCATACAAGGTGTGGAAAAACATAATGTTGAGTTCGGCAGTGCTGAGTACAACATTTTTGGTAACAAACATTGCCCGGTAAAGAAATTTGAGGTTGGTGATCTTGTTATGGTAGACATGCGAAACAAATACCCAATAGAGACTTATAACAAGCTTTAAAGAAAGATGGTTGGTCGGTGCAAAGTGATTGGGAAAATTGGTAGCAATGCGTATGTGGTTAGTTTACTTATTCATCTCTTAGTGTCTCCAATTTTCACAGTGGATGATATGTTTCAGCTTCAACAAGATGTTCCATTCTTTCTAGGTGAAAACTCGAGGAAGAGTTTTTTTCAAGAAGGGGAGAATGACGCAGTACGTGTTGGTATAGGATAAGTAAATGGGAAAGTATTTTAATTACGTTAAGAGTCTTTATTAAATTAGGATTATATTTATCTTTTATTAGTTTAGTTTTCAGTAATTATCTTATAGTTAGAGTCCTAATAGGTTTAATATTAGTTTCTTATAAATAGGGTGCGTTGTTTAGAATTTTGTGTCTTATGTGTTTTCTTCCAGAATTTGATATTAATGAAAAGAGTCTGAGAAAGGTTTTCTCAAGTTTTGTGTTTTATCTTCGTCAGGTAAACGATATTACCCCCTTTGTTTGATAACACGTTAATTATCGACGTCCGGCAATACGTGTATCCTAATTGCCTAAATCTGTAGCAACTCGCTACATCAAAATTTTAATCAAGTTTGTCATATTATCTCTTCTTGAAATTGTTATTACTAACTTTATAGTAAAAATATTAATTAATTGGTTAAAGGTAAAATTTGTCATTTTGAAAAAATCAAGTAATTTAGATTATGTTTTCTATGTATGTGAAGATTTTTGAGAAAAAATAATTTAAGACGAAAGGAGTATAAATTTTGTGAACTTACAACCTAACTTCGAGACATCGTATACTTATATAGATCAACGTTTAATAATATTAGACAACAATAGATCGATTAAAATCCATTTACTAAATCTAAACCTCTTTATGACTCCGTCTATGCGTTATAGCTTTATGTAATAGTTTGCGCATACCGAAACGTGCAATATAAAGGAGTCGTTGAGTAAGTTCAAACGTCGGCTTCAACACACTGTTACTAGAACAAATTTGTAATTGATTAGCCTTGATAACTAAACTAATCATTGCTCACGTTACCACTTATCAACGTACACCAGACTCATATAATAATTTGCATATATTATCGCCTTCGTAGTATAAACGAGTCGTTAAGACAGTTCAAACGTCATTCTAGTTATCAACGTCCACCACAATTATAGAATAGTTTGCGTATATTGACATGTTTGCAGTAGAAACTAGACGTTGAGTCAGTTCATACGTCACTTTCTATATATTGGATGTCACTGGAACAAATACGTAAACTAATCAATATCATCAATTACACTAATTAGTACATAATTGCTAGCTATCAACATATATTGACAAATGAAATGGGCGAAAGGGTAAACGGATGATGTTTTCATTATTTAGGTTATGTGGGAAGAGTGACCTTTTTAGTTCTCTTGTACACGGTCTAATTGTATGATCGTCATGACCGTTTCAAACTATTTCTATTATCATCTCAAAATACATATCTAGTAAGGTTTAAACCCTAAACCTGCTCAGTATATGAGAGAAATGGAGACTTGACACAAACAATTATAATAATTAAAAACAAAAAAAAAAGTAAAATGATAGCACAAACCTTAAAAGGTAAAATTGTTACGCATTATCTTTTTTGAACATGTTACACATTATCTCACACCAGCAAATCTCCAAAAGATATGTCATAATCCACAAAAAAAGCATCAAAAAACACATGACCCAGTCAACAAAAGTCATATTTTTCTCCTTTTAGTATAAAAGCCGTGTAATAAGATTAAAAAAAAAAAAAAAAAAAAAAAAAAAAAAAAAAAAAAAAAGTTTTAAGCTAAATATAGCTTTTAGGAGTTATGTGCAAGAAACAAAAAATATGTATTTATATGTGGTACATAAAGTCACTCGGGAAAGTTTAATAAAAAAGTGACCAATTAATATTTAATATATAAACAATTAATGCATGTCTAAATATGTTAAATGTAACTATTAGTGGGCTACACTTACAATATGTTTGGCAAAAATAACAGTAGCGACACAGTAATAGCAAACAATTATGGACCCACGATTTTTAAAAAGGTGTTCCACAAAAGAAATGTTTGACTAACTAAAGTTACACCGTAAGAAACGAAAGTAGCAAAAAAAAAAAAAAAAAAAAAAAAAAAAAAAAAAAAAAAAAATTGCACACACCACAAAAACGGCAGTTTTGAAATCTTTTGCATTTCATGACCTAAAGTCGGGTGTAGCCCGTACCACACCCGGCATATATGTGAGTCCATCCATGATAGAAATAGTAACAGGAATCAGTAGTTGTTTCTTTGATCATCTCAAAATACATATCTAGTAAAGTTTAAACCCTAAACCTATTCTAACATATGAGAGAACCTGAGCCTTGACACAAACAATTATGATTAACCAAAAACTAAAAAATAATAATAAAAAGGTCACACAAAACTTTTTTTTTGAACAAAAGTCACACAAACCTTAAAAGCTAAAATTGTTGCACATTATTTTTTTTTAACATGTCACATGTTATCTCACACAACCAAATCTCAAAAAGATATGTCATAATCCCATCAAAAAGCATCAACAAAAACATGATCTAGTCAACAAAAAGTCTTATTTTTCTCCTTTTACTATAAAAAGCCGTGTAACAAGATAAAGAAGAAAACAAATGTTTTGCTAAATATAGCCTTGGCGTTAAGAGCTATGTGCAAAAAAAACAAAAATATACATTATTTGTGATACATAAAGTTTGAGAGAGTTTAAATGTAAAAAAAATGAATGATTAATATTTAATGTACAGACAATTAATGCATGTCTAAATATAGTAAACGTAACCACTAATGTGCTACATTGTATGTTTGGCAAAAATAGCAGTAGCGACACAATAACAACAGGCAATAACATGAATCAGTAGCTGTTTGTTTTAAACTTTTAATTACTACGTAAAAATACATTGGTGATAAATGCTACTAAAAGTAGCATTTTGATTTGTAGAGTTTAAAAAAAATTAGTAATACTAGTTGCGTGTTGCCAAAAAAGCATATATATATATAAAACTATATAAAACGCTAAACGCTAGTTGCTTCTCGGCATACTTTTAACTCCCTCATTCCCAATTTAATTGTCCATGTTTTATTTTTAGTATGTCCCAATTTAATTGTCATGTACTAAAAATAGATAGGTTGGTCAAGTTTACTATATTACCATTAGTTGAAATTAATATTACAATTTTAAAAAAATGTTAATTAATTGGTTAAGGGTAAACCTGTCATTTGTTTCAAAATTATCGTTATGAGAGAAATCACAAAGTTTAATTAAAGTGAGGTCATTTTAATTTTTTAACAACTAAAATGGAATATTCTTTCACTAAATTTTCTAGTTTTTACTTAATAAGTAAAATGGACAATTATTTTGAGACATCCTAAAAAGGAAATATGGACAATAATTTTAAGACCGAGGGAGTAAGAGAGAAAGCAGTATTAATCAGGGATCTAAATAGCGTGTTATAGCGGCGCCATAGCGCGAGGCGTGGCCTCCACGTTACGAAACAGGTTAAGACGTCGTCTTTAGGCGTAACGTGCAATAAAGCATGATAAGGCATGATAAAGTGTGCTATAGTGCAAGGCGTAGCGCATTTTTTTTAAGCTTTTAAGATTTTATTTTTATTTTTTAATTTTTTTAAAAGGATTTATTGGACTTGAGCTTATTTACAAGTATATATTGGGGCTTAGTAAATCCATAACTGAGTTTTAAGCCTATTAGCTAACTAATATTGACAACTCTATAAATATTTTTTGCCACTTTGAATCACGCCTTAAAAACGCTATGACGCAATGCCTCACTCTAAAGCTTGATGCTTGGCTATACCGCTACGCCACGCTTCACACTATTTATAAATTTGGTACTACCTCTGTCCCAATTTTATTATCCACTATTCATTTTTTAGATGTCCCAAAATTATTATCCACTACTAAAAATAGTAGTTACATTTGTTTAAGTTTACTATATTGCTCTTAATTAAAATTGATATTTACAAAACCAAATGAACACATTAATTGAAGAAAGATCATTTGAGGACCAAACTTTTTTTACATACCAATGGACTAATCTTTACCCTACATCTTTATTTGATCTAATGGATGAGATTAATCCCAACAAGTTAAAAAACACACTTTCATCCTTTTTTTCAAATATTAATATCTTTCAAACCGTTAATCTTTAATCAGAAAAATATACCGTTACGATGAGCATTTAATTATATTTATATAGATAGACACTTTGACATATTTTCGACAAATTTTTTTTTTTCGTTTTTTTCATGGCCGAAAAAATCATATGTGGTATTACATATCACATGTGATATTACACTAATATCACATGTGATTTTTTCGGCTACGAAAAAAAAGTGAAAAAATCAATTTTTTTTGTCGAAAGTATATCATAGTGTCCGTCTATACAAAGATAATTAAATGCTCTTCGCGATAGTGTAATTATTTTCGCTTAACGATTAACGGTTTAAAAGATATTTAAATTATAAAAAATGATTGAAATATTAAAATGTTTTTAATCTCAAACATTGAGGGTCCGCTTGGTTCAAAGTGGGGAAAGGGAAAGGGAAAGGGTAAGGGTAAGGGAATGCAAAGAAATGAGTGAGGTGGGTAATCAATACCTTACCCCCCAATTTACTCTATAATGGTTGATTACCCATTACTGGGTAATCAATCCCTTACCTCTAACTAACCAAGCACAAGTATTTGAGGGAGGTGGGCCCAAATCAATACCTTACCCATTCCACACCTCCTCTTAACCCCCCACCAAGCACCCCCTGATTTCTTTTTATATAGATAGTGGGGATGAGTCCCTTGGTATGTGAGGAATCTTTGATTTTTAAAATAACTCGACTCCACATTAATTAATTGTCGAAGGTTAAAATTGTCTTTTGTTTGATTTCGGCTATGTTTGGCAAAAGTAGCTGTGAGCAGTAGCTGTGAGTAGTAGCCAAAAAAGCTCACAGCTTCATAAAGAAGCATTGGGAAAATGAGATTTCCTAAAAAATAGCAAAGCCCACAACTCAAATGCCAAACGAATACTAAAAATTAAAAAGCTCATTGTTCACCGCTCATTGCCCAAAAAAGCTCCAAAGAGCTTTGTGCAAAACATAGCCTTCATAAAAACCAAATCAGTAATTAATACACTTTTCTTAAACTGTGTATACAATAATAATTTTGGGAGGAGGGAGTATTAATTATGGAGAGAGTATAAAAATAGAAAAAGAAAAAAGAAAAGAATATTGGTTGAATGAAAGAAATGTGACTTGAGAGATACTGACTGGACTTGTTCGGGACTCCCTCACTATAAATAAGAGCTCTTTATTCATTCAATAATTCATTCATTCATTCTCATTCTCATTCTCATTGATATTGTAACTAAAGTAACTGATTGACAGTTAGTTTGTTATAACAGAATGGGCAACTGTGGTACTCGTGAGAAATCTGCTGCTAATGCTAATGCTAATGCTAATGCTAATGCTAATAATAAAAACCAAGGTATAAATTTATAATTTATAAACTTGGTGTTGTGGGTGTTTTTTAATTCTAGATCTAGTTTATGAATATACATTTTTTTAATTTATTCTTTGTTGTTTTGATTGAAATTTTGCAGATTCTGATTGATTTTTTTTTTTTTTTTTTTTTTTTAATTATTTGCATTTGTGTTTGTAATGCTGATTGATAACTAGATTATTTATATGTTGAATTGAATCCAACCATTGGGGTGGGGGTGTTTGTTTAAGCTTAAGGGCAAATGACAAAAAAATCATCGAATTTGACAATTTTTGTGATTGTGTGTAACCAACTATTTTTTTTTATGTACTGAAATTTCAAATTTCAATCATTGTGTGTATTTTGTGACTATTTTACCCTTAATTTTTTCAAATTTCGAAGGGTAAAATGGTCATTTTACAATAGTCACAAAATACACACAGATCGAAATTTGAAAGTTTAGTACACAATAAGAAAAAAATAGTTGGCTACACACAATCACAAAAAGTGTCAAGTTCGATCCATTTTTTTGTCATTTGTCCTTAAGCTTATAGCCTTATAGGGCTTATGGGTTATGTGGGTTTTGGCTTATGTTTGATAAGCTTATTTTTTGTGGCTTATTTTGAAACTTTTCGGCTTATATAAGCCCGTAAGTCGCAAAAATAAGATGAAAAAATGGGGCTAATGAAATATAAGCCGAAATTACATAAGCCCGTTAGCCCACAAATAAGGTTAAACAAACACCCCTTTATTTATTGGCTTACGGGCTTGTCTGTTTTCGGCTTGTATTTCATAAGCTCAAATTTTTTTAGCTTATTTCGAAACTTTTCGGCTTAGATAAGTTTGTTATCACATCCTTATATAACCCCAAGTCCAAAAAAAAAAAAAAAAAAAAAGAAAAAAAAAAGGCGTTTGTGTTTGTAATGCAAGTTATGTTGAATTGTAGATTCTGATTGATTTTTTGAATATTTTTAGGTGTTATTGTTTTTGTTTTTATGTTTATAGTTGAAGCTACATTTGTATTTGAATTGATAGTTGATAAGCAATTTTTTGTTGAATCGGTTTTTTTTGAAAATTTAGGTTTAATTGTTGTTATTATTGTTGTGTTTACGACCATTCAGTTTCATATTTTGGGTTAGTTTTGTTGTTTTGATTGAAATTTAATCTGCATTTGTGTTTGTAATGACTGTTGAATTGTAATCGGATTTTAAAATTTAGGTTTAGTTGTTGTGTTTAAAATTTCAATCAGCATTTATGTTTGTGATGATAACTAATTCATGAGGACTAAAATACGCTGAATTGTGAATTTATATATATATATTTGTAGTTGATTTCGGAAATTTAGGTTCTCTAGTCGTTGTACGGTTTGTTGTTCATCCTGCATTTGTTTTTGTAATGATATGTGATCTGGAAATAATTCGCGTTGAATTTTAATCGGCAGGTCAGCAGCAACAGGCTGTATCTGGAACTAATTCGGGTTTGGAGAGGAGGCTAAGCCGGTCTAGTTCCGGTGTGAGCAATCCTTCTACACCTCGTACAGTTAGTATTGAGGATTCAAGGATCAATTCGTTGCTTTATACTCATGTGATTGCGTTTACGTTGTTTGAGCTCGAGACCATTACTAAAAGCTTTAGGTCTGATTACATTCTTGGAGGAGGTGGTTTCGGGACTGTTTACAAAGGCTATATTGATGAGAATGTTAGGGTTGGTCTTAAGTCTTTACCCGTTGCAGTTAAGGTTCTCAACAAGGATGGTCTTCAAGGCCACAGAGAATGGCTTGTGAGTTATTGTTTAGTTGGTTTCCGTTTAATTTTCCTTATTTGTTTGAGTGCATTTTTCTATTGTATCGGTTATTTGATATGTAGAATTGATTTTGTTTCGTTATCATTGTATGGCAGACCGAAGTTAATTTCCTGGGTCAACTGAGACATCCAAATTTGGTGAAGTTGATCGGATATTGCTGTGAGGATGATAACAGGTTGCTTGTGTATGAGTTCATGTTCCGAGGAAGCCTAGAGAATCACTTGTTCCGAAGTATGTTTATTCGTTCATTTCATATGCCATTTTTTCTTAAATTTGCTGATCTATTATTGTTCTACCTTCCATTCTAGTACGTTTATATGGTATATAGTATTTAGTATTATATGAAAGTTGTGTTCGTGCGTTGATAAAAATAGTAATAACATTGTTGGATTTTTAAAACTGACCTTTCTGCCGGTAACCTAATCATCACCAACATTGTTGGATTCATATACTACAACAACGGCATACACTACCAAGCACGTTTTTGGTATGCAAACATTTTGTCGTCAAGCATGTTAACCATCATTGATTCCTTTTGTCCTCGAGCGTTATAGTCAATATTACATTTTCTTTCTTGCACGTGCTATCATCATTATTGAGACGTTTCATCTTATTTAATGATTTCATTATTTTACCTATTCCATCATTCACTATGTCCACAGTTGCTGATCCAACGTCAGCTTAAGCTTATGTTTTTGCTTTATGGAAACACCATCACTCTTCTCAAAAACTTGCTACATTTGATTTCGAACTTAGTTTCGCTAAATCGTTGACTTTTAGTCAAAAAACCTAAATTCCTCTTTTATGAAGATTGAATAAGAGAAAACTCTGCACCAAAATAGATACTATGTAATATGCTGTTATTATGACAATTGACGAACAGGTTATTTGTATATTAGAATTTTCTAAATATATTTTTTTCAATTCGTGTGAGATGGATAGGTATCATTCGTTACCAAACATGTTTCTTCAAATCTACAAGCTTCCTTTCGTGTACGATGTTCTGATAATTTACTATTATCGAATGCTTGAATTTGCAAATAGCTGGAATCTTGCAAGCTTAGCTAGACAGAGTACCATTTAGTCTCTTATAAATGCATTTATTTCTGTTTTAACCTAACTTAATGCGCTTACTTGAGGATTTCAGGAGCGTCTACAACGTTGCCATGGAGAAAGAGAATGATGATTGCTTATGGAGCTGCAAAAGGTCTTGCCTTCCTACACACTGGTGAACAGCCTGTAATTTATAGGGACTTCAAAACTTCAAACATTTTGTTGGATTCGGTTAGTTCACTTTATCATACATTTTTTCCCTGCACTTTAGCTCTTCTGTTTGAAATCAAATACATTAAGCAGTTATTAGATGGATAATAAGTAGTGTGAACCTACAGGATTACACAGCTAAGGTATCTGATTTTGGGCTTGCAAAAGCTGGACCGCAAGGGGACGAGACCCATGTATCAACTAGGGTTATGGGTACACATGGTTATGCTGCTCCTGAATATGTTATGACTGGTTCGTCTTTCACTCGCTCTTCTGTTGTAGCTCGTCTCTTCAACATTGATTTATATATGTCCTTACTTTGGAGTTTGGAATTTAGTAGTTGTTACCAAACCTCTAATTATAAACATGAAATGAGAAATTGTGTAATGGGTCAAAACTCGTTATATAAATAAAAGTGATCCTTTAAAGGAAACATGCAATAAAATTGGCCTTTTGTGCATGCATGAAATTTTGCTTGCCGTTTATTAGAGGTGACAAGATATGTGGGTAAGGTAACGGGTCGTTCAGGCCAGATTAGGTAAGCAAACACTTTTTTTAGCTGTTATATCTTAGCTTTTGTATGACTAACTAATTTGTTAATTATGATTACAAATATAGCTTATATAGATAATATCCTAAATCTTTCAGTTTAAGCATTAAAAAGGCTGTTTGCTCTAACAAATAGACTTTGGACAACGCTCAACCTGTTCCCATTTTAGTTACAACTTTTGAATTGACCCGTGTGATATACAACACAACTGAAATCTACCCATTCATAAGATTAAGTCTAAATTGCTACCCGCGTCTTTTATTATAAACCTGACACATATTCTGGTATGCTAAACAGGACATCTTACCGTAATGAGTGATGTCTACAGCTTCGGGGTTGTTCTGTTAGAGCTATTAACTGGGAGGAAATCGATCGACAAAACAAGACCCACCAAAGAACAAAGTTTGGTGGATTGGGCTCGACCAAAATTAAAAGACAAGAAAAAATGGTTGCTAATTATCGACCCAAGGCTAGAAGATCAGTACTCGCTGAGAGAAGCTCATAAAGCTTGCAGCTTAGCATACTACTGCTTGAGCTACAACCCTAAAGCAAGACCATCAATGACTGATATCGTCGAGACTTTAGAGCCTTTACAAGGCAACACAGGTGATGCTCCAATAACGTTCATATCTCCCTTGACTGGACGTGGCAGCTCAAGTGGCGGCGGATACACAGAATATCAGACGGGCCGCAGGTATGTTCGGACGGTCAGTAGTAGTGGCGGGTGTCGCTCCCGTAACCCGAGTTGTTCTCCGGGATCCGCTGCCTGTCGGGTTAGATAGTCAAAGTCATACAAGTGTGGTCCATGCGGCGGCGGTTGCTCAGAATCGCTTTCCTGTAACTACTGCAGCGTGTTAAGTTAGACGCGGCGATGGTTACTCAGAACAATGATGACGGTGGCGGGTGTGGGGCCCAAAACTGGAATTGCCTTCCTGTAACCATCACAGCATGTTGAGTTAGACGTGACAGTGGTTACTCAGAATACATGATGACAGTAGCGGGTCTGGGGCCTGAAACCGGAATCACATTCCTGTAACTACCGCTACGTGTTGAGTTAGACATGGCAGTAGACACTCAGAATACATGATGGTGGCGGCTGTGGCACCTGAAACCGGAATCACCTTCCTGTAGCTACCGCAGCAGTTTGATTTAGATTCAGAAACATCAAATACAATATCTGGTTTTGTTGTTCAGTTTACATGCTATAGTTGATGTTTGTAGATAGTTTCATAATTGTTGTGTAGGCTTCTGATATGTACCTGTGTACTTTTGTGAAAATGCTAATGCAGGTTGCTCAGTTGCAATTTTCTTTTATATGTTTTTACTTGATACTTATGCCAGATAAATCATATGTTTTAAATCTGGTGGCTCGTGTGGGTTAGAAATAGGGGTGGAAATGAGCCAAGCAATTTGTGAAAAGCTCGGGATCGGATCGGTAAAAGCTCAGAACGAGCTGAGCCTCATTTAAATCGAACCCGAGCTTTATATATAAAGATCGACTAAGCTTGCGATCCTAAACGAACCTTAGATATATATACGTGTATATATTGTGTATACGTATATCTATGTTTAAACGAGCTTAAAATATATATTTGAACTTGAGCTAGGGCTTTATAGTTATAAACGTGCCGAGCTTGATCCTAAACGAACTTTAGATATATATACGTGTATATATTGTGTATACGTATATCTATGTATAAACGAGCTCAAAATATATATTTGAACTTGAGCTCGGGCTTTATAGTTATAAACGAGCCAAACTTGAGCTTTGGTAGGCTTCGACTCAACTCATTTCCACCCCTACATATAGTCTACTAATACTTGAAAGTTGAAACAGTTAAACATAAAATGAAATATCATTTTCAAAATTAATGCTGCCTTGAAAAGATTATAAGCTTTATATTTCATTACAATACCACCTATGAATGATTCTGACCGGATGATAATCCCGGAAAAATGAAGACAATCCCAAAAATAGTGCATACATAATTGACACTTGATTGTGATTGGTTAATAAAGTTTCTTAACCACAACATTTAAGATTGTGGTTAGCAAAACCTAAATAAATATAACTACAAATTGTATATTCCATCTCTCTCACCTTACATTAGTGTCATCTCCTATTGGCAAAGAAGCAAGTGTCTCAACGACCCTGTATCTTTATGATGCGTTACTTTGCAGCTAGAATCTATTTGTGATGTTAATTCATAAATAAAGAATATTAAAAGGCTAGACGGACTTGGTCCAACAAATTATACTAATCCACCAACAATGAGCAGTAGCACTAAGCACTAGCCATTATGAGCAGTAGCGGTTTTTTTGTATGAAAATATTTGGCAACATAGTTATAGGTGTAATCATAATGTGTAAAATATTTTTTTTTTATTATTATTATTATTATTATTATTATTATTATTTATTTATTTAGAAAGACAATGTGTAAAACAGTTAATAAATGCTCAACGCTCCTAAGGCTACTTCATGAAGCATTAAAATTCTGAAAAAATAGATAAAAACTACAAGATGTTTGTCAACGAGCATTAAAGATTACAACTCTCTCACTATTTCAAAATGCTCCCTAAACAATTGTATTTTAAAGGGCCACGTTGAAAATATTGACAAAAAGTTAGAAATGTATATAAATTTTCAAGATTGGTATAACTCAATACTAAACTAGTATTTCTAGGATTGAGTTATTCTTCAGTCTCGAAGACATAATACTAATCTAAACTCAAATAATCCGAGTACACTATAGTATATAAAGTAGCAATAATTTGTTTATTTAACCTATGTGGGATTGATTTTAAATCGGTTTTCACAAAATAAATATGTTAAGATAGCACTTCTTCTAAACATCATATGTCACATGGCCGGGTTGTCAATTCATTCTTGTACATCTGATAACTTTAGAAACAAAGAATTGATATATAGGTTACTTGCACTGTATTTCTAACTTTTATTTGGATATCTACCCATACACTTTCATAAATATGGAATTCAGTTATATACTTCTTTCATAAAATGTTGCACGTAATTTGTTTACATACTCTTTTTAACAAAGTCCATTTTTAATAGAATTATAATTGAAGTGATTAATAATAATAATAATAATAATAATAATAATAATAATAATAATAATAAAATCATTCTGCAATATCTCTACCAAAATGATAGAAATACAGCTAGCTAGGACTGTAAACGAACTGAAGATTTCATGAACCGTTCGGTAAAAAGTTCGTTTATGTTCGTTCGTTTATTAAATGAACGAACATGAACAATATTTTACGTTCGTTTAGTTAAATGAACGAACATGAACAAAAGTCTTGTTCGTTCATTTATGTTCATGAACGTCCGATTAGGTGTTCGTTAAAGTTCGTTTATGTTTATTTATCTATTTATGTTCATATATCATGTCTTTTAATTTTATAATTTTAAAAATTGATTTGTTTAAACAAAACAACACTTATAATACAATATATTGTGAAGAATTCAATAAAGTTTATGTTTGTTTGTCTATTTTCATTTATGTTCGATCGTTTATGTTCGTTTAGTGTCTTAATTAACGAACATGAACAATTCATTTTCTTAATAAACGAACATGAACAAAAAAAAAATTCGTCCGTTTAAGCTTCCGTATCCGTTTATTTGTTCGGTTAAAATTAAATGAACAAACATGAACATGACTCCGTTCGTGTTCGTCCGGTTCGTTTACAGCCCTACAGCTAGCCAAATTACACTACTCATTTCTCCATTAAATTCTCTTCAATTCTCTATTTTTTTTTCTTTATATCTATCTACCAAATAATTGAAATTAGTCATTTCTCTTTATTTCTTTTCCTCAGCCAAACACATCTTTATAGTTGTGTAATCAAGTTTGCCTCTTTTATTTTATTTTTATTATTAATTTTTAAATAGAGATGCGGTACTTTTATTATTATTGATGAATTTGTTATATATATATTTTTTATCAGTAACAGTCAATTGTATAAATTATTACTTTGCTTATTATAGCTCAAAGATCATATAGCTTAACATATGTTTTTATAAAAAGTTTGCTTATTACTCTGAAATTTCCAGAAACTTATCGACAACTAATACTTTATTAGCATGTGTATAATGTTTACTATTGTCTTTAAAGGTTTCATTCTCTTGAATATATAGTTTAGTATTAGTGTAACAATTTTCGAAAAATGTTAAATCATGTAACAAGGTTATAGTTTACTATCACTTTTATCTGAATTCTATTATAAATGAAGCATTATATTCTCCGTCCCAAGTTATTTGTCCACTTTTGACTTTTAATGTTTTTCTTTTTTAACTTTGACCTTAAATTTTTTTGTTTGGGTTATATAATATTTGATAAAACTTATACATAATGAAAATTTATTTAAAAACTCAATCTATTCATATATTTTGCCTCAAGTTTTAAATAACACAAAAGAAAATATTTTTGGTCAAAGTCGTAAAAGAAAGACTTCAAAAGTCAAAAGTGGACAAATAATTTGGGACGGAAGGAGTATCATTTAGCAAACACAAAACAAAAGTTTGAAGATTAAAATGCATGTCTATTGAATATAGGAATGAAAACTTTACCTTCCTCATTGCATACATGAAAGCAAATGTATCTCCAAATGATATATTAAGTCATATCTATATACATCACATCGAATGTAAAAGGAATTTGTGTTCTCAAAGATTATTGACTAAACATGTGTATTTTAAGGGGCCAGGTTGAGGATTATTGACAAAAAGTTAGAATTGTATATAAATTTTCGAGAGACACATACCTCAAACCTAAACAAGTGTTTCATTGTTTAGGCTTCAAGGAGGTCATCTTTCGAAGACATACTACTAACCTACACTCAAATAATCTGCATAAACTATAGTATATAAAGTAGCAACAGTTTGTTTCTTTAACCTATGTGGGATTGATTTTAACTCGGTTTTCCATAAGAAATTCACCTGGCCGGGTTGTCAATTCATTCTTGTCCTACGTGCGTCCGATAACTATAGAAACAAAGAATTGATAATGCTAGGTTACTTGCACAGTATTTCTAACTTTTATTTGGATATCTAACCATACACTTTCATAAATATGAAAATCGGTTTAATATATAAACTTCTGTCACACACTCTCACACTCATGTTCAATGAAACACTGCATTGGCTCATTTATAGTTGATCTTGCCGGCCCACTGGTCCGTGGATACTGCGCCGCCACCACCACCACTTCTTTGCTCCGCAAAACCACCACCGGATGAATCCTCCATTTTTACCACTTACTGCGTTGCACCATCACAACATTCCCGATGTTCAAGTTTTTTCTTAGGTTAATCGAACTCCGTTTTTTTTTTTGCCTTAGTTGTTCAATTTGTTTTTGTGAAAATCTGGGCAAAGGAAAAGACATTTATATCCCTGTTTTACTATTCATTTCATATGTGTGTGTCTCAAACACAATAGTAGCACAATCAACAAATAAGGCAAAAAGCTGCCTTATCAAAGGTGTATATATATATATATATATATATATATATATATATAAAGCTTTATTTGGTTCATTATTACAAAGACAACATAATCTTTGGGGATTAAAAAAGAAATAGCCCCATAAGAAAGCCAGTTGTAGGGTTAAAATAATCTACATAAATCCTACATGCAGTCACGATTTCCAACTACCAAACTCTCGATGCCATGAAAACAAAAATGTATTGGCGAGATAAGCTTTTCACTACTCAGGTACATAAATACCTTTAAAATCTGATTTCATGAGTATCTATGTCGCGGAGTCATAATTTAGTCATAATTTAATCACCCGACACGTAACTCTTACCCTCGTAATACCTTCTTTCACTTTCTCCTTTCCTTTCATTACGTTTCTGAACCCAAAAAAAAAAAATCAACAGTTAGCATAAACTATCAGATATTTATATTTATTGATGATATGAAATAAGAGTTGTAACATCACTGCAATAAATTTGATAACTAACACCCGTTTCTTTCTTTATGTCATGTTATGCAAAGATGGTAATTTAGATTCATTAATCTAGAATGAATCGATCTGGGTTGTATTCTACTTATAAAAGTTTCCGTTTCATCTCATAGTAATCTATGACCGTTTTCATTAGAGCTGGCAAATCGTGTCTTAACGGGTCTTAACAGGTTCGGAACGTGCGAATAACATAAGTTTCAAACATGAAAACGACTCGTTTAACACTTGGTTTGGTGGTTTGAGTATGACAGTTATACGTTTTATGTATCAAAAATGTTAAATATTGAACCCTAGAATACTAAAAACAATTATTTTAAAAAATAAAAAAAATTGCATAGTACATTTTTTCCCTTAACAGGTTTTAACAGCTCCTAACAGGTACCCAATTTGCCAGCTCTAGTTTTCATCCCACCAATGTAGCCAATTCTATGCTTGCTGCACAAATTTCTTGCAGTGATTGCTTACAAAGAGATATCTTAAATAGAAGTTAAAGAACCTGATACGCTTCGTGATTTGATACAATCCTCTTTATTATTGTGCTAGTAGTGATGTCCAAAGGACTTTCTAAAACTTTAAATATCTCCATACTTTTCGGAACCTCATATGGATCACGCTCATCCTGGGAGGTCAACGACAGAATGTCAGCGAAGCAAAAGATTTTTAAACCAATCTTAAAAAGAAATAAAAAAACAATGTTAGCAGCAATAAATTTTAGTATACCTTTTCAAAGTCATCATCTTCTGCCACTGTCCCATGGACAACCAATGAGATGTTAAAGGTTGTGATCTGCATATTGATTTAGAATAAAGAGTTGTTACAACTTAATTTTGCAAGATATGAAGCTCTGAACACCATTCATCTTGTGGACTAAGGGAACATGCGGACTACTATAAATCCTACTCGTAGTTGCTAATCAACAAATAATTACTTTTGAATACAAATCTTTCCAACAAGAAGGAAACATTGCTTTCTCTCGGGACGAAATATACTAATGGAAATTTTTGGAATACGGTGATCATTCCTGTTAATGGATTAAGTAACTAAATATTAAGTAATATGTACATGTTTGGGTCTTGCAATTTTATGATCTTTCTGGTTTCATTTTTAGACAACCACACCTACATTGAGATTTAATATAGAAAGAGTTGATTTTATAGTTATAGTACTCGTAGTTTATTTACGATGTTATTTACCATAATATTCTTTATGGTTGCAGTACATATTTGAACGAAATCTTTTGGAGTTCTAACATGTAACAGAATTCTTACTTATTTTAAATAATTGCGTAATATTTTGACTACCAAAATCAAAGGCGCAACTCTGTTAAGGAATGATACGGAGTAAATGCTCTCTCTCTTATTATAAAAGCAAGTAAAATTTCTAAATTATGATGCAACTCACCATATCCTTTGAAACCTCCCATGGAGCACCAATAATCACCTCATCCACATACCGACAAGCCAAAACGCTAAGACTTCGTTCATGGAGATTCATGATTGGGCGGTGCGCTCCTCTATTGGCACTGAAAGAGCAATTAAACAACAAAACAGGGTATGAAGAAAAAAATATTAATAGCTTATACAACACTTCATGAAAATTTCGTAGCCAAAACGAAGATGCCAAGCAAATGCAAAGTTCGGGCACAGGGTATATACTGGTTGATTTAGATGTAACTTTGACCCAGTTAGTTATAAATGGGTCAACTTGAATTAATAAAGTATCTTCTACCTCAAACTAATCAAAACCTGTAACCTAGTTTTATTTAATTTTACGCGGTTATAGACAGTAACCTAGTTCCATAATCAGCCTCCCCCTCATGAAAGAAAGAAGCACCGATTAAAAAGTTAAATGGTTTGTGATTTTTGTATGTCTTCCCAGAACTTGACAAAGCATGTTGTTTCTTATCCTATAAGTTTCTCAATTACCAGGAGATAAGCCCATCGAAATGTTACAACTTTGTAAGAAACTAAGAAAGAAAAATGAAACACTACGTAACTAATACTGGGGTCTCTTTTTAAGAGACGGGAGAAGAGGTTCATACCTCACAGTTTGATCAGTGTGAATCCCAACAAGTAGAAAATCTCCAAGCCCACGAGCGAGTCTTAGAATCTGTAAAACAAAAGATGCAAAACATGTCAAATATGACTTTAACCAATAAATCATTTTGTAAAAATATTAACTAATGGTTGCCCTGCTTATACTATATATGTAGCCATGTAGTATCAAAAGTAGTTGCGCGCATTTATTGGAATGTATGTATAGATTGAAGAGGAGGTTAGCATTCACGAAATCGTGCATTAAATCTGCCAAACACTGTACAGCAATTTTAGCAAGGATATATGCAATTGAGACATGTAAACGTGTGATACAATAATTTAGACCAGCTGGTATAAAAACTAAAGTTATCATCCTACCTCCACGTGTCCAGCATGAAAGAGGTCAAATGCACCATCTATATAAACTATGCGTGAGTTCGGTTCAGCTGCCTGTAAAAATAAAATATATGAGCAACAATCAAAAATGTATTGTAGGTGTGCACATTAAAAGAATCTCCAAGCGACACTAATGGTAACAACAAAAATCAAGGTTTGTACAATGTTTATGAAAGTATCAAGTTATTTACAGCCTCAAGTTATATGTGCCCAGTGCCCCTAATTACTGCAACTATAAAGGATAACTTATGAACCAAAAATGTGCCCATAATTAGTCAGAGAAATACTTATAGCTAAAGTCTTATGACCTAAAAAGAACGAACTTCTTGTCATGGGAAGCTGACATATACACGATAAAGAGCTTATTGAGAATCACATAACCTTGCAAGGTATCCCAATAATTATAAATCCTTTACTTTTTTGGACATGGTTGATGGTTCTAATAATAGCAAATAACTACAATTATTTATGATACTTTACTTTCTTGGCACATTTATAAACACTTTTATAACTACGACAGAAAACAAAGAAAGCCCATTACCTATAGGTCAAGGCATAATAACATCTGGAAATTAAGAGTAATCCTATTAAAGCTATCAGAATCAGTTATAAGAACTGGAAAACAAAGAAAATTTAGCACCTTCTCATTAGAAAACTGAACAATCCTGCGAGATGTAGGAAGAAAGTGAGACACACGGGTTCCACTGCGAGGGCCACCATCATCATATTTCTTGCTGTGACCAGAGCTAAATTGTCTTTGCAAGGAAGCATGACTAGGGCTCTCACTAGTGGTCCTCTCCCTTACACAAAGAAGCATCCGCCCTGTAATTGTGACATTCATCAAACAATTACGTATAAATTAGAAACAGTGTGATAACTGCTTTACTTCCAATTTGAGCGCTGATCCGATCAGCCTTGACACCAAAGTAGGTAAGTAGACTAGGATCGAGTGAAGCCCGTTTGAAATTGAAAAAGTGGTCTTCACTTAAATTGATTACCCAGCATATTTTAAATACTCGCAACGAACAAACAGAAAGGCGTTTTGCATATGAATGTTGAACTTAACTTAATATTAGAAATTTATTCACATAAAAAAAAAAAAAAAAAAAAAATGAAGCAACAAAAAAAGGAAAACTTTAGCATACATAATGTTTGATAATCTATATACCTACTATTGACACGAAAACAGTCTTCTTTAAATTCAATCTCATAGAGCCAGCACATATCTAGAGAAACTACGGTCATTCCATAAGTCCATTCCACTTAGTTTAATTTATCATTTAGTGGGACCGTTTCCATGACGTGATAGAAAATTGAGATTGGAACATTAAATGAAGTTGAGATAAAGATGAAATAAAGGTCGTTACTCCCGCCTATTGCTTGATTATGGTGCAAGTCATATCCCACAAATTCATTGTTAATTTCAATCAGATTCTAGACCTAGATTAATATACAGCATAATACATACCAACAATGTCTGTGCTCGACACTCCTTCTGTTCGCTTGATTTGCTTATAGCGGCCAGCTTTTTTTGCAAGGGCATATGCATCAGTTCCATCAGGCATAATGCATGGATCATCTCCATGTATAATATAATCTATATTGTACTCATCAAACAGTTTCCTCATGAATTCTTCAGTTATAGCATAAGGTGCATCAGGAATGACTTCATCAACCCACTTCACAGCACTGACCATAAGCATCCTAAGATAAGAAAACCAACGTCAATACCATATACTTAATGTATTTGATGTGTAAACTCGATATAACCATTTATATTGATAAACAGATAAACAATACTTGTATTTTTATCTGTATGGGTGCATAATAGTCATTTTTCTAACTTCCGTACAATCGTACTTGTATAGAAAGTATAATTGGATTTAGAATAATCAATCAGAACCTTGAAAAACACACAACATCGTAGAAGTAAATGTACAAAGAACTTAGAGAAAATCTTTACATCCAAAAAATTCAGCATCATCATATAAGTTTATCCCATCATGTAGCAGACTGTTGAAGTTTTAAGACCTGAATGCGGCACTAGAACCTTTAATGCTTTTTTCTTACCCTATTTATTGTTACTACTTTTTCAAATCCCACAGTTATATTCTTTTTGTCGTCATAAGTGGAAGGTAAACGCAAAAAGATTCACGTGGTAGGTTGTTTGACCTTTCATACACAGCTAAACCAAATTAGATTCCATGTTAACATTCTAAGAAGAAACAGCCTATCATTATGGATCAATGTGATTATGAGTATGATCCAAAATTCCAAAGTCTAAACGTATAAGGAAACAGATATCGGTTAGGAGCCATAAATTTATCCTCTAAGGGGCCATGGATCCTAACACTTAAATTTGACTTCTACATACATTGTATCTCTACTTGTCAATGAATACTTTGCAGTATAGTCATTCGCCAACATAGAATACGTGACACACACCCAAAGTGTAGCCCAGAAACTTCCCCTTTCACTACTCACCTACTCCGTAAATAACATAGAGAGAATCTCAAAAAGCTTTAGTGATTGCCATTTATGGTGCTATCTTGAATACTCATAAAGCCTGTGCTTTATGAGAATTAACCTAAAATAAATTTCAAAACGCTGCCTAACAGCAAAACCCGTCACTTATTCAATTCCAAGTTTAACCTACCATATTCCATCTAGTAGGTATGCTTTTCGAAGCTTTTAGCTTTTAAATTCAGAAAAATTGCTTCTATTTAAAAAATCTCCTTTTTTGTTAAAAACTTGGAGCTTCTGAACTTCTATAATTAAGTTCCTAAATATAATGCTAGATGGAGGACCTTTTTAATACAAAATTACACAAATACTCTTTAAATAATTCTGTTTTTAAATTAATTTTTGAATTCTCTGTCTGTTTATGTAAATTTATGTAAATCCCATCATTTCACACATGCACCTTAAATCAAAACACTAAACCTAACAATTACAGCAAATACAATGATGCATGAACAAAAAAAAAACATCATAGTTTAGCCTTATTACCTAATTCAAATTAAATCAACATTCACATCAAAATCTTAAAATTAACCACACAAACAAACGTCACATTATATCATTTATGGCCGACACGATCACGTCTCCCGTGTTGTCAGCGTTTATGGCCGCCGTTGACACAAAACAACTATGTGTTACGTGTGTGCACCTATGTTTTGGCGACTACAGGTAAAATGTGATTCGGTGTTACGCTGATGTGGCACCTGCTTTTACAACTATTCATCAACAATATATAACTTAACCTAATCACCGAATTCAAATCACATAAATTAAAATCCTAACAACTTTTCGTAAAGAGGAGTAACCAATACACGTAAAACACAATTCAGTGTTATTCGCAATGTTATGCTGATGTGTCACCTACTTAACCTAAAAATCACCTAATTCAAATCAAAATCACAACAAAATGATGATGACATCACCACCACCTTTCATGAAGAGGAGTAACAGACTAACAGGAGGTCCTTTATTATGTGTTAGTGTTGCGAATGCAGGTAAAACGTGGTTCAATGTTATTCTCGGCGTTATGCTGACGTGGGGCACACGACACCTGGTTCTCTAAATACAATTATTCATGAACAACGTATATAACTTAACCTAAAACACCTAATTCAAATCAAATCAACATTCACAACAAACTAACAAATCCTAACAACCGTCTTTGGAGAGGAGTAACCACTACACATAAAACGCAATTCAGTATTATACTCGATGTTACACTGACGTGTCACCTACTTAACCTAAATAAATCACCTAATTCAAAATCACAAAAAATTGATGACATCACCAACTTTTCATTAAGCGGAGTAACACAAGGTCCTTCATAACGCGTATATTTTAGCGGTCAGTTTTCACTGTTAGTCAGTGTTACGACTACAAGTAAAATGTTATGCTGATGTGGCATCTATTCTAACAACCTTTTGTGCAGAGAAGTAACTACTACGGATGAAACGCAATTCAGCGTTATTCTCAGGCGTTACGATAACGTTGCACCTACTTTTCTAAATACAATTATTCATCATCGTCATCTTATAACTTAACCTAAAAAAATCACCTAATTCAAATCAAATTCACAAAATCATAACAAACAAAACGATAACGTCATCACGTCTCCGGCGTTATCAATGCAACTACTCGACTGTACTACTTATTCCCAGCATTACGCTGACATGTCACCTACTTTTCCAAACACAATTATTTAACTTAACCTAAAAAAATCACCTACTAATCAAAATCAAATCCACGAAATCATAACAAACAAAATGACGATGACATCACCTACGTAACCTACAAATTATCTATATATATATATATATATATATATATATATATATATATATATATATATATATATATATATATATATATATATATATATATATATATATATATATATATATATATATATATATATATATATATATATACACTACTATATAATGTATTTGGGACTATTCTATAATTAGAAAGGCTTAAAATTCAGACTTTTTTCTTGCTTATTATGGAAAGATTTCAAAATTAATTTGTTAGGAAGCAGGTTGGTTAGGAAGTTTGTTAGGAAGCGGTTGGTTGTTCAAACTAAAATTATTTGGCTTAGCCATCTCTAATATCTCTACTTATAAAGCATGAAGACAACTAAACGTGTAACCAAATAACGCAAAATATAATCACACGGTACCCGCCGCAGCGTTGCGCAGGTACCGTTCTAGTCTAATTAAATGGAACTACGCTGACGTGGCACCTACTTTTCTAAAAAAATACCTCACCTAATTCAAATCAAATTAAATCACAAAAATAAAAAAATTAAAAAATTAAAATGATGACGTCACCAACTTAACCTACAAATTATGTAATTAAAAGGTATGCTGACGTGGCATCTAACACTATTATTCATCATCAACATCTTATAACTTAACCTAAAAAATCACCTAATTCAAAATTAAAAAAAAAAATAAAAAAAAATGATGACGTCAGCAATAGGGACCTTTCATGAAGAGGAGTAACAGGAGGTCCTTTATTAGCAGTAATCTCCGCATCACTAACAACTCCAACAATCAACTGATCTCCAACTCCACGCGCCTGTCTAAGCGCGTTACAATGACCGTAATGCATCATGTCGAAACATCCGTCCATATACACTCTCACCGGCCTCTTTTTCTTTCTGTTTAATTTATTCAACGGCGAGAGGTCCGGCCAAGCCGTGTGTAACGCCGCCGTTATTGAGATTCCGGCGACTAGGCCGCCGATTAGCCATGTCGCTAGGAACCGTTTCGAACCTTCCGATTCGAGGCCTGGATTTGTTAGAGGCATTTTGTGTTTTGGTGATGTGAAATGAATTTGGGGGAGTTTTTTTTATTTGTTTTTGTGTGTTTTGGGGTGTTTGGATTTGAGTTTTGTTGGTTTTTTAAGTTTTTAAGATGTGTGTGGTTTAGCTTTTGTTTTGTTTTTATTCTTTTTGTACTTTTTGACTTTTGTTTTGTGTATATTCTCTTTTACTGTACTTTATATATTTTTGGTGATTTAAGTGTACTTCTTTTCTTTCTTTATGTCTTTTTCTGTAAACGTCTAGACTCTAGATAATTGTATACCATATTTTCTCCCTTCTCTGCTTGGTGAGTTACTCACCATAGAAGATAATAATTATTCATTCACTATATTTGATTTTTTTTTTTTTTTTTTTTTCAATCGACTTTATGCACTACTAGCTATAAACGTTGCCTTCAAAACTCATTATTGGCAGTAAAGGTTAGTTTGTGGTTTTGCTTTGGTTTTATTCTTTTTTACTTTTTGACTTTTTTTTCCCCTCTTTGTGTATATTCTTTCTTTCACTTTACATTTTTGATGTTTAAAGTGGAGTTATTTTTTACTTTCTTATGTTTTAAAATTCATTTTCTCTAAACGTCTAGATAATTGTGCTATCACTACTAAGAGTATACGATGCACTATTTATCACTACTAAGAGTGCACGGTGCACTAGTGTTATAGGCACGTTATAATGCCAAAATAGCGCCTATAACGCACGCCACCCACCAACACTACACCATGCTTTCTCGATGTAGGTGACAATGTGATCCGGACAATGAGCATTATAAGACTGTACGGTGCACTAGTTATCACTACTAAGTGTTTTTTTTTTTTTCTTTTTTTCGAAATGTGAGTGGGGTTTTTTGGTGGTATGTTATAGTAAAGTTGATGTGATCTATTGCTTATCGCAACTAGCATTTTAAAGTTGACCTGTTTGTTAGGAACTTAAGTACTGTAATTATCTTCACAAGATATTTTACGTTCAAAACAACAAAATATACATTTCTTGTAAATTTGTGTTAAAAGATTCACATTGTGCGGGTAACTTGAATAAATAAAAACCTCATCCGTTTATCTGCTTTGATAATCATACATGAACGAAATGTTTAGGGCTAGTTCATCGTTACTTGTCGTTATTTCTTATCATTCTTTGATATATGGTTGAATCGTTATCTCATATGTTTGTCTCAAAAATGGGTTATTTTTCCATATGTTCTGTTTCACGTTTTATCGATTTTAATTCTTTGAATACGTCTCTTACAAATTCGGTAAACTGTGAAATGACATAATAGATAGAACAAAATGTCACTTTTAAGAGGCAGATTATAAATGAGTGTGTTCATGAGTGGTAGAAATACAAATTTCTCAAAGAAACAACTGAAAAATTAGATGGCCATATAATCCCAACACACAGACCTAACGAGCAGCCTTGTTTGGTTCACCATCAAACTTGAACAAAATATTATGTGCACTAGCTTGTTCATCTACTTGATTGTATTTCTTTCAACTCGAATAATTTAACACGATTACACGTAATGCAAGCGGTCCTAGATCTGGTGACTGGTCCCTATCTAGACCAACCAAATCTTAACTCTACTTCAATATTACAAGACCAATTAAGGATGCACGTTTTGTGACAAGTCTAGATCAAATCAAAAAGAAAACTAGCTCGCCCAGATCATAACCATACTTCAGTTTTACAAGACGGTTTAAGCATACACGTATCTTGACTAGCGTCTCTAGACCAGACCCAAAATCGAAGAGTATCTAGATGTGGAAGATCGACCCTACTCACTCTTCAACCCATCCTATGGTACATAAAACCTGTTCGGTGTGACATGGTTTGGTCACAAACCGGCACCAATTTTGGACATTTCATCCACCTTGCATCAATCCAGTATGAGAAACTTATTATTCAAAGAGCATATATTTGTTTACGAAAATTAGACTTGAAAATCAATTACTGATAAAAGTAGGTGCCTAGTAGTTTCAGATTATGACAAGAAAGTTATCTACTTGTAACGAAGAACTGCTAAACAAATGAGGGTAGTTACACTTTCACATTCTCTCACTCTAACACTTGGTGTATTACAACAATTAACTTAATACCTAAAAGCCTTCAAGGCCAAAAGCTAAAAGGTACATAAGAGTAGCTTGTCTAAAGTAATCGGATTGTTGTGCTATCCCTAATGACATGAATACAGACTACAAAAAAGAATATATTATAACAATCGTGAAAAAAAAAAAAAAAAAAAAAAAAAAAAAAAAAAAAAAAAAAAAAGAATTTAGAGTAACGACTCGCCTATCTACTTTAACACCATAAAAAAAGTAGAAAGCGGCTCTTCAGACTCCCTACCAGAAATTGCCCACTTTAACCCATTGACCGACCCGTCCATTTTGCCATGTCTCTAGCTAGCTTCTGTCCTATAATAAGGAAAGCAACAAGGTCAGTCCATAGACCAAGGTTCCTCAGCCTTCTAGTAAGATGGAGAAAGACTTACGAGTGTTCCTCAAACAAAGTTGGATATGACTCCATAGTCATCCAAAAGTGACGCAAGCCTTGAGAGTCCAAAATCAGCAACTTTGGCAGTGATTTTGGAGTCAATGAGAATGTTTCTTGTTTTAACATGAAGGTGGAATATGACGGGTTGGCTTGGGTGTGACTGAATATAGAATGTGTTTGGCTGAATCCAATGCTACAGGTAACCTCATTCGGAAGCTAAAGGACACAAACTGATTTAAGTAAATCTGATTTCATGTGGTTTTGGAATCTAATTCTGGATTACATACTATATATGCAATTGAAGGAAGATAACATAAGGGGAGGACCGGGTTATGAACATTTAAATGAGCAAGTGCAGGAGATAATCGATAATCTTAAACCAGCGGTATGTTACTTAGAGATTACTGTCTTCACTCTTTACTAGTTGCAGCATTTGACTGTTAAAAAAGTCAAACTTGTGACAAATGTCATAAGTTTTTAATATTGTTCTTTTGAGTTTTGACATCTTTATTTTCTAGTTATCGTACTACTTGAGTTGTTTGCCCACATTAAAACTAAAAGCACAGACAATAGCATAAACATATGGATCATTTGAAATACAGATGGTCTTCTTTTGCTTCAGTTTTGGTGATGATTTCCTGAAAAGCAGTCTATTGACCTCAAAAAGTCAAATGTTTACAAGTAAACTTCATGAGTTGAAGCAATTGGGGCTACATATGTATAATCTAATTGAGAAATAAAATTAACAAATTTTTTCCAATTCAGGTTTTTCGGTTCAAAACCTAAACCATACCGAATTGGCGGATTCAAATTCAGTTATCGCTATCGGTTTTGTTTGGTCCACTTTTAATTCAGTTAAGTTTTGCCTTCAAAAATTCTCAACCCGAATAATCTGAACCATATAACCCGAAACATGAAATGACGAACACCCTTACCGGTCCATACCCGATTGATGTCTCAAAAGGGCCACGATCGAAAGGATAGCACAAACAGTCACACGGTATGCTGTCGGGTACTCAACGTGGCGGGCAGATATTACAGCTACAACATTTAAGAGCACAACTTCAAGAAATAAACGTATCAGTTGACTCTATGAATCAAAGGATCGTGTTTCCATTGCCTAAGCACAAACAGGGTTTATATCCAATCTTTTGCACCAGTTTTCAGCCTGCCGTGGATGCTATTGAACTCTGTGGCATTTGTTACTAGTGGATGTTAATTTACAAGCATGTCTCTAATGAACATGGTTAGGATAAACCCCATAACCCAAAAACATTTTCATATAGACCAGGTAAAACATTTGGCACAACGAAGGACTGATTCTGTAATTGAAAGGTTTCCAAACACAGAAATTCTATCATAATATCCAAAATAAGCCTCGAGAGTTACCAACTATTGTTGGATCGTTAAGGGAAAAGTGGGGGAGAACTTATGCTGAGCCAAAATTGTTGAACTTCAGTTACCATCATTTATGTTTCCCAAGAGACTTGAGCATACAACGAGTAGGTTGACATGAATCATTGATGCATGATTGCATTGCAGCCTCCCTAGTGATACTCAATAGGAAACTTTCAAAGGATCCATACCAGCAGTACCAGTACCACTGTACCAGTACCAGTAAAGGACAAGGAAAATATCCTTATAGAGCTAGTATCAACACCGCAGAAACCAAAAGTAAAACTCCTAAAGAAAGTTACCTATTGCAAGGGAGAAGAGGATTAAACAATGCAGAGTTCAACACCAAACACTCCCTGCGTTTGTGGTAACAGAGCAACAGCTCATTAATCTCAGAAACATTTCTAGCTCAAAACCCATTCAAGATCAAGAAATAGCAAACTCGGCCACTTAGGTACAGAAAACTATCCTTATCGAGCTACTATCATTAACTACAAAAATCAACATACACCAAATGAATGTCACCTAATCTTTTAAGATACACAATCATAAGGGAATGAGATCCCAGCACAAATGAGTTCAAGACCAAGATACATAGCCATCTGACCCACACAATACAAACTTTTGATGGTATATTTTGCCTCGCAACATGCTACACTTTCATGTTTTATATGCTAATGCTTTCACTCCTCTAATCCTGAGTTAAAGTACATGAATATTACTTCTTGTTCACACATAAGCATTTACACATTCAAATGTTGCATATTCAATGATTATTCAAAATAGACCCAAAGCAAAACGAGAGGTAACGAAGCAAAGGACGCTAACAAGATTTCAACACGTAACGAACATCTAAAAGGCTTGTTCATCATTTTTTTACACAAGAAATAAGGCATCTATAAAGGACATTCCTTCTTCTAAAAAAGTCATCAAAGATAAGAAGCAGAAGCAACACTATCCATGGAATAATAAAAATCACATTAAACTTGATAATACCAATTTCACTAACCTTGCTACAAAGCACATATTTGAAAATAATTGTAGCATAAGATTCCATAAATGACATTACTTAACATCATTAAATCAGTGATAAAAAGCTAAAATAGTTGAAAGTGATTTTTCCACACCTGAACTACAAAATAGGCCCCTTGAAATGTGGCAGTCATCATTTTGATCAATTATTGTCCTAATAGATATGTGAATCCAAGTGATCAAGCAAAAGTAGTGATTCCTTGTAAGAGTCCATGAAGAATGAGTCCCCTATTCCAAAAGTCCCAATATTCTTGTTTTGCTGTGAGTATGGGTCGTAAACATCAAGTGTGGTAAACCTTGTGTCCTCCCCCGCAATTTGAGTTTTAATTATAGTTTCACCATTCTTCTTAAACCCCAATATTTTATCTACTGTTGTGCCAATTGTGAATAGCTTTCTAAAAGACGAGTCATGGTCCATCACCCATACACCAGAAGAAACTTCTCCTCCCTCGGACTTAACGTATCCATACACAGCAAGAGACTCCCCTAGCTTAGAAACGAAGCAAGAGCGCAACTCCTTTGTTAAGGAATCCGGTAGGTCTACAACTTTAAGCTCCTTGGTAATCAAATCAAATGACACAACCATATACTTATAATGAGGTACACCATCATTAGTCAAAGTCTCGTCACAAGCAGCCCAATAGATAAACCTATCTATAAAAACCTGAGTTGACCTATTAAGTCTAATTGATTGACGAGGCAAATTACCAGTTGGAATCACATTCCAAACCCCCAAACTCAATGTAAAAATTTCAACATGCCAAGGCATGTTATCCTTACATAAAATCTTCACAACGGTAGGATCTCTAGTGTCAGGACACACTCCGAAACCAAAAACAAGACCGTAAAAAACAGGGACAGCAATACCAAATGATTTTCCGATAGAATGGTTCCAAATAACAACCATCGATTTCTGATAACCTTTATGGAAACCATAGAAACAGAGTAATCCATGACACGCACCAACAACCTTAAAAACAGTACATTGTTTAAGCAAAGGAGACACAACAAAAGGCGGAGCCAACTCTTTTACATCAAGAGATTCAATATTATCATCTACTAGAATTATATTACCCTGATAACCCGGTAATAAACTTACAATACGGCTACGTGGCTGCGTGTGGCGGGCGCCGTAACCTTTGATAAACTGAGAGCTGTCAATGAAAGACTTCCAAGGTTTAGAAACGGACCTGAATCGAATCAATGACTTGACATCATAAACCTTCTTAATGATTTCGAGTTGGATATCAAAAGGGATGTTGTCTGACATTATGTTCTAGGGTTTATGTAAAGTTTTGAAAAAGGTTGAATTAGTGAAAACTGAAAAGTGGGTTTTGGAGATGAGGTGATTTTGGATTTGGGTTTTGAAGGCCGTCGTGTGCCGTCGCCGGAGATGTGGTGGGTGTTTGTTTTGGAGCGCTGCCTTTAGTGGGTGTCTTTTTTTTTATGGTTTTTTATTTATTTATTACGAGTATTATAACTTTTTTTTAAGGGTTAATTCCAACCAAATTTTATAATGTTATACTGTATATATCAAATCAAAACATCAAATTTGTCATATTTTCCTATTATACCCTTTAATAAGAAGTTTGCTTCGTGATTAGTTTAAAGTTGTTTGTAGCTTTTGTTACTACAAAATACTAATTCATTTGATATGATTTTGTATAAATGTCAAATTGTACTAATTGCACATGGTTAACAGAAAAAAAGAAAGTTAATCTGAAAGGAGCAGGCGGTAGGATTTCATTTTTTGTCTTTCACATTTTGTTCATGTAATAAGCAAAAGCAACGAGCAACACAAAAGTATTTTCCTTTGTCTTTACAACTGAGAAATCACGCTTTTTGTTTTCTATCATGTTTCATATTTCATGTTTGGTCAGTTGATTTTAAATGCTCCATTTTATTTTAGTTCATCCTTTCATGAAGTATAAGAATACCTTGCATGTTTGAAATAGTGGAATAGATAGTCATCATGTAAGACTACAAAAGCTTAATTAATCATCACAACAACAACAAATCCAATCCCGCCAGTAGTTATATTCTGCTAACAAAATTAATATGTGACAAACATAAAGTGATCATACTAATTATATTATAGTTTAAGACTATAAGGCATAACAGATGAGCAAAGATGTTACAAAAGTATATATGTGGATTGTTAAAAGGGTAGAATGGAAATTTGATTTTATGGATTCATTTCAAATTGGTTTTATAATCAAATGGGTATATATAACATTATAAAATTTAGTTGGGTAAATATGGCATTTCATTGTTAAAATGGGGATATAAGGGAATTAGAGTTAGGATCAAATGAGAAAATAAAATTAAAATAAGAATACCGCACATTTCATATGCACCTACAAACATAGATGCATCTCCAATCGACTATGATATTTTGTTATGCAAAAATTTAACCGGATCCAAAACTTCATTGACAAACCAACAAATTCAACCGCAACAAAAGTCCTGGTATGGAAAACCACACATTCCGTTACGTGTTCATAGTGGTAGAAAAAACAAACCACCATCAAGTTACGTTGAACAAAATATATTGATGGCATGGCATGTTCATAGTAGTTCATACACCATTAAATTAGAATGGATACACCATTAGTCATTATCTTTCTTTATTTTTATCACTATTCAGTCGCTAATTAATCATTTTTATTTATTGTTTTGCTTTTTTCTTTTACAAAGTTGATTAAAAAAATATATATTTGCAGTTTTTAAAATAATCATAATAAAAAAATGCAGCTTTTATAATATTTGTAAAATCTAGTTTTATATAAGAGTAAAAAGTCTGTACTTTGAAAACGATTATTATAATGTGTATTAGTATTATGACATCTTTTCAAGAATGCACTCAAGCTTCCGGACCACATCTAACATTGTTAGCTTATCATTTGCAACACAAAAGAGCTAAAGATACAGACTTTTCAGTACGTTCAGAAGGGTATGAAATGATTTTGTTACCTGCGTATGAACACATTTTTCGGGATTGATTAGTTGTCTTCACCAGGAATAAGAAAAACATAATTTTTTTTTATCATACAAAGTTTATAATAAATCCATGATTTTTTAGAGGTAATTTCGAACCATATGCTTATGTTTTATCTTTAGCATGTGTAAAAGTCACCCAAAGAAATAATGTATGCATAAACCATTTGAAAGCCATTTTATACTAATAACTAGATTATTGTTGTAAAAATATGAACTTTATGATCATATTTAGCGACTCACTAGTTATAAAAACAAAATTTCGTCTTTGGATGAAAAAGTGTTGCGGGTGAAACCAACACCATACCAAAAAAGGTACCTATTTCAATGGTCGAGTAATATGGATGTATTAAGGTAAAGAGAAAAAACAAAGGATACCTCATGGACGATAGTTTTTCCATGTGATATTGATTTCATACTTGTTAAGATCTCTAAAGTACAACTCCGTGACGTTTTATAAACGTCACTCTTGTCCCTCAGCTTATGGGTCGATAAGTATTTGGAATCAAGGTAACCTTGCAAGATATTAAATTCTTTTAAAGAATGACGTTGAGAAAACTAAACAACTAAGCAATATTTTTTATTTAAACATTTGACTCTTTATATAAAGCCCGTCTTGACTCCCTGCCAGAATTTACCCATTTTGACCCATTACCCAACCCACCCATTTTGCCATCTCTTCTAGCTAGCTTGTGTCCTGACTCCTGAGTCAAGAAAAGCAACAAGGTCCGTCCATACACCAAGTTTCCTCAGCTAGAAAATAAGATGGAAAAAGACTTATGGGTGTTCCTCTAACATCGGTGGATACATAGTTAGGACTGACTCCATAGTCATCCAAAATTGGTGCAGTGAGTTTGGAATCAATCAGAATGTTGCTTGTTTTAATATCACGGTGAAATACTGGTGGGTTGGCTCGGGTCTGAAGATATCGAGTGCCTTTGGCTGAATCCAATGCTACATGTAACCTCCTTTGGAAGCTCAAAGACTTAAACTGATTTAATTAAATCTGATTTCATTTTGGAATCTAATTTTGGATTACATATTATATGCTATTAAAGGAAGACCGGGTTATTAGCATTTAAATGAGCAACTTCACATCTTAATCGATGCTGACTTACCACCAAGTGTTGTTTATTTAAGGCTGAGGCAAGCGCAGGAGATCATCGATGAGCTTCTCAATCCAGTGGTATGTTACTTATAGATTAATGTCTTCACTCTTTACTAGTTGCAGCATTTGACACCTTTGTTTTCTACTTATTGTAATGTACTACTTAAATTGTTTGTTCGCATTAAAACTAAAAATACAGATGCTAGTATAAACACATGAATCAGTTTCTGTACTTTGACGTTTGAAATTTAAATGGTCTTCTTTTGCTTCAGTTTTGGTAATGATTTATGTAAAGTAGTCCATTGACCACAAAAAGTCAAATGTTTACCAATATACTTACTGCGAACCTCTTTACTATAAAATTATCTTGTTGCACATTTTTCTTATCCATTTCCTCGTTATTGTTCTTTTATTTACAGGATGAGTTCCAAGATTATATCAAAAGACAGGCAAGTAAAAGAGCTAGCTATGCTAAATTTAGATTTCAGAAAAGAGAGTCCTGGCCCAAGTGGCAACGTGTCACCATTCAACACAAGTGGCACGAAACGCCCAAAAACCAAGCGTTGAAAAGGATATGAATCCAGGGGTTTAAACCAAAGTTGCCTAAAGGAGTGTATCTAGAATGCATAAAACCTTTTTATTAAACAATTTTGACTATTGCTGAAGCTACAGAAATTTTGTATTCATGATTGACACAATGGTTATTTTATACGAGCATAAACTAAGGAATTTGGACAAAAAAGTGTTTAGGGTCAACCCGGCCTATGCTACAAAATACTCTTTTTGGGCTGATCTTATTTTGACCCATTACCCAACCCGTCCTTTTTGTTTCTCTAATTCAAAGAAACTTTTTTTTTTTTTTTTTTTTTTTTTTTTTTCATACACTATAACTTCTTACTTTTATAGAAATCTTGCAAGTTTCTACTATATTGTCAAGTCAAGGGTTCAATGAGCTCGACGGGCTGCGACATAGAATCCCGAGCCGCATGGCTTCTGCAAGTCTTACTGGCTGGAGTGCTTTCCACAAGAGGTGTTACATTTATACAACATTTAAATTTAGTGTACACTCATAATAATGATAGCACACTTGTAATAAAGCTACAACAGGTTAAGTGGGGCCTCCGAAATGGAAATGGACCGGCAAGGAGCTCCAGATAGTCCTAGTTCATACACAGTGATGCGAATCTTGCGGTTTGACATTCCTGTTGATTCTTTCCCTAATGTCTGCTTCAGGAAGATGCACATCTCTATTCGGAGGATCTTTTCACATAACACACGTTTTCATCAATTATGTTTTAGTCATTATACCTTGTTTTTGTCATGTTTTAGTCATTATACTTCTTTTACTACATCTCATTCATTAAGATGGCACATTCTTTTTTGGATTTTGGTTTAACTTGATTTGCCGGCTTCTGGAACCTAGAGGCAATTCACTAAAACGTATTGAAAACAAACAATTTAACATTAGTACATACATTGTGAGTTGAATTAACACCCCCTAATTCTTAAGGGAACCGAGTATCAATTTAACATTTGTCAAGTAGATATGTTGACCGAAGAAAATCGCAACAATCTTATTATCTCTTATGAACCGCAAAGCTAAACTAACACCCCCTAATTCTTAAGGGAACCGAGTACCATTTTCTGATCACTAGGCTCTCGCTGTTGTCATTGTGAAGATGTTATATTTTGCTTGTATCACTGACCTCATATGTTGCAACACTTGATCTTTTTTGTTGTGACAAGATTAGCGCTTATGATGGATTTAGAAAAGCCTTCGGTTTTATAAGTTTTTAGGATAGATGTATCAAGGCATGACTAGTAATGCTAGAACCACAAAGATTTCACGCAAAACTTTTATTAAAGATAGAACCATTAAATGAGAGACAAAATGATAATGCTGGATGACTGAAACAACTAGAAGACCTAGTTTCATTTATTTGCTTTGTTTTATGAGAGTCGTGAAATTGGATCAAAAACATTGTTTGCTGCTTAAGTTTTATGTACTCTCCATTCTACTCGGGTATGATTTTGATGAGAGGTCTCAACTTGACCTGTGGGTCTGTTCGGATTATGTTTCATCTCTAGAGGGTCAACAAGGCACAATATTGTAAAAGTAAACAGGCCAAATGGATTAAAAATCACCCACAGGGTACTTAGAAATTGTTAAGCTGCTGGGTAAATGAAAAAAAACCAACGTGATTCATGCCAGATAAACCCATTTTGGCCCGTTACCCAACCTGTCCATTTGTTTCTCTAATTTATAATATGTTATTTATTTCTTCTAGTCATTAACAATAATTCTTTTTTTTTAGAAAATTTGCGGGTTTCTGCTATATTGTCAAACCAAGGATTTAATGACCTCGACAGGCTGCCACATAGAAGCTTGAGCCTCATGGCTTCTGCAGGTCTTACTGGCTGGAATGCTTTTTCACAAGAGGTATTTTATTCATACATAACCAAACTTAAAGTGCATTGATACTAATGATAGCTCACTCGTAATAAATCGTGTGTTATGGCAGAGGTTAAGTGGACAACGGCAATGGACTGGCAAGGAGCTCCAGCTAGTCTATTCATGTTGATTCTTTCCCTAATGTAATGTTTCAAGAAGATGCAATAGATATACATTTTTATTCTTAGTGCTTTCTCCATAAGATAACATACAATTTCATTTGTCACATTTTAGTCATTATACTTTTTCTTTGCTACATCTCATTCATCAAGATGACATATTCATTTAGGATTTTAGTTTAACTTTACTGGCCGGCTTCTGGGACCTAGAGGCGACTCACTAAAACGTATGGAAACTACAACGGGTTGTCATGTATATACGAGGAAAAGGGTCAATCAAGGATCCCAGTAAGGTTCTATAAATCTATAACATAAAGATATACTTGATCTGATTTCATGTGGTTTTCATATCTAGTTTTTGATTAATAATTATATGCAAATTAGAGAAAGATAAGCTAAGGGGAAGACCGGGCTATGATAACTTAAATGAGCAATGTCTCTTTGTTTGTCAATGTGCACTATGGAAACTGATAACTATAGATACTTAAGTCCATGTAAACCAATTTATGAGGTCGATTACGGTTTGGACTTCCGTGACAAAGGATGCAACGGGGTCGCCACTGTTAGGATAATCCCATAACCCAAAAACATCTTCATATAGACCAGGTAAACAGCTAGCGCAACAAAAAGTTGATTTGGTAATTGAAAGGTATCCAAACAACAGCAATATCCATTCCAGAATCACAGAACTTTCTATATGAATCAAATGTTAGAGTGGGGGAAAACTTATGCTGAGCCAAAATTGTTGAACTTCAGTTACAATCATTAATGTTTTCTAAGAGACTTAAGAATATAACAAGTTGGTTGACATGAATCAAAGAAGCTCTTGAACCTAAAATCACTATTCTGTGTTGTAACCCACTGGCAAGAAGTCTAATGTAGGTGCAATGTTAGCTTATTCGCACAGCAGCCAACCTTGTTGTACCCAACTGATGTAAGCATTGTTAGCCGCAGCTCTGTTCCTATCACCCTTAACACCTTTTTTTTTAAAAGAAAAACTCATGACTTTCTGTCTCTCCAAACATCGCCTAACCACAACTAATGCCTTTACTCCTCTAATCCTGAGTGTAAATGAATATCATTGCTTGTTCACACATAAGCATTTACACGTTCAAATGTTGCAGATAAACTCATGTTTGTATTTACAGATTATTCAAAATAGGCCCCAAGCAAAACGAGAGGAGAATGTAACGAGGCAAAGGCTTGTTCATCATTTTTTTACACAAGGAAAAAAGACATCTATAAAGGATTAAAGACAAGGAGCAAAAGTAACACTATCCATCGAATAATAAAAATCACATTAAACTTGAGAATGCCGATTTCACTAACCTTGCTACAAAACATAAATTTGGAAGGAAAAAAAAAATGTAGCATATAGTGTATCTACAATATTCCATAAAAAACTAAAATAGATGAAAGTGATGTTTCCACACCTTAGCAACAAAATAGGCTCTTCCTCCTTAGATAATTTGTACTTTATTAATCTACACCTTAAAATGTGGCCTTCATCATTTTGATCAACTATCATCACAATAAATATGTAAATCTGAGTGATCAAGCAAAAGTAGCGATTCCTTCCAAGAGCCCATGAAGAATGAGTCCCCTTGTCGAGAAATCCCAACATTCTTGATTTGTTGTGAGTGGGGGTCGTAAACATTAAGTGTTGTAAACATTTCGTCCCCCTTTTGAGTTTGAAATATAGGTTGACCACTCTTCCTAAACCCCAATATTTTATCTACTTGTGCGCCAATTGTGAATAGCTTTCTAAAAGACGAATCATGCTCCATTATCCATACAACGCAACAACGGTTTGTGTTGTTGACAAAAATAAATCCATACACAACAAGAGACTCCCTTAACTTAGAAACATACACAAAAGATCTAGTTAGCTCGTTGTTTAAGCTATCCGGTAGGTCTACCACTTTGAATTCCTTGGTAATCAAATCAAATGACACTATATATTTTGCACCAGAAGTCATATCATAAGCACCCCAATAAATAAACCTATCTATAACAACCTGAGTTGACTTATTAAGTCTAATTGATTGACGAGGCAACTTACCAGTTGGAATCACATTCCAAACACGCGAGCTCAATGTAAAAAATTCAACATGCCAAGGCTTGCCAACTCTCCAAATTATTTTCACAACAGTAGGATCTCTAGTGACGGGACAGACCCCGAAACGATAATGAATCTGATTAGAAATGTGAGGGGCAGCAATACCAAATGATTTTCCAATTGACGGGTTCCAAATAACAAACATCCATTTATTATAACCTTTATGGTGACCATACAAACACAGTAATCCATGACATGCACCAACGACGTATGAAACATGATATTCTTTAAGCAAAGGAGACATAATTAATGGAGCATGCTCTTGTTGTCGTACCTTAAAACAAATAAACCTGTCCACAGAACCGAATGATCTTCTTAGAATGCAACTATGTGGCTGCGTGTGGCTGTCGTCGTACCCATTGACAAATTCCGAGCTGTCAATGAAAGACTTCCAAGGTTTGGAAACGGACCTGAATCGAATCAATGACTTGACATCATAAATTTTTTTGATGATTTCCAATTGGATTTCAAAAGGGATATATTTGTCTGACATTTTCGAAGGGTTTTTTCTATGGTTTATGTTGTCTGACATTTTTCAAAAATTTTTTTTTTTCACTTGCAAGAGTTGATGAAATTTGGGGGTGTTGTTTTTAGATATCGGAGACATCAATTGGGTATGGACCGGGTAAAGTCCACATTCATGTTCCACATAATTTTAGTGGTGATATTGTTTTTTTTTTTTTATTTATTTTTTTTTACTAGTTATAATAACTGCTCACACGCGGGTTTTTTATAAAGTTTTTTTGATAATATATTTTTATTTATTTAAAAACAAATAATTTAATATTTTTTTTGTTTGGTTTATGAGTTTTAATTTAATCATAGTTTTTTATTATTAAAGATAATAATTTAAAAGGTTTAATTCTAGTTGCATCTTATTTATATTTTTTGTATTTATCTTCTCTACTTGTGTAGTATATCAACAAAACGAATTTATAAATTTATAAATTAAAGAATAATAATTAAAAATTTACCTAATAAGGAAATAATCTTTTTTTAAAGTCCTCACTTGTGGTTTTGTTTTATTATATAAAAGATTTACAGATTTATTTATTTATTTTATTATTATTTTTTTTGAAACACTCTTTATTTATAGATGGTCAAAGTGTATTTTGATACCTCAAATTTGGTTAACTGGGTTTTTATTACTCTAATCTTTTAATGGTGCGGTGTAGTACCTAGAACTTGTAAACTCAGTTATAAATGGGCCTCGACTCAGTCACATGATGTCACGTGACTAATAACTTGTTGGTCTTTGGTTTTTGTTTCGTTGTATCTGCTTGTAAGGATATTATATCATGCATTTCATAAAGATTTTAATTAATCGCTTGTAAAAGCACTACATTAGATATTCCTATAACATGTTGGAGCTTTCAAAACTAATGTTTTTAATATGCTTGAGAAATAATAACTTTGTTTCAATTTTAAAGGACAGTCTTTTATTCTACAAGGATGAACTCCTTAACAGAATATGTGAAGTAAAGAGGCATTGTTATTTGCATATTTTATGTCGTATTACATTAACTACCATTCAAACCATCAAATATGAACACAGGTTTCTTGGTAAAATATGTTAAACCATGTTGTCATATGCTAAAGCCAAAACAATAGACTTTTAGTTGAATAATATTCATTATATAATTCACCTGAATCACATATTTATCTTGAGAATGAGTAAGTGGTAAAAACCTAAATCTCATTTTCTTTCGTTAAAAAACTAACAATAGTTAGTCATTGATAACTATGTTCAAAAAAAGTTAGTCATTGATAACATATGACTGACTAAAGGCCTAATGATAAACGGGTTTACAAGTTCAAGGTACTACAGCGCACCACTAAAAATTTAGCGTAGTAAAAAACCCGGTTAACTAAGTTTGAGGTATTAAAATACACTTTTATTTATATTATTTATCTTATTGACTAGTTGACTAAAAAAACTAAAATGACATTTATACCCTCATGTGCAAATCACATGGGAGAATTTAACGGAAAATTAACAGACGTTTGAGATAAGGATCAACAACGTGCAATATTTAAACCATAAGGATTAGTCAAGCAAAAAAAAAGATCAGGGACTGTGATAGGGATTTGGGCTAATCCACAGAGACGAACGATGTAATTTACTAATAAGTTTAGTACGAAATAGTATCTTAGAGCATAAGTGGGTCAAGAATATATGCAGTGACCAGTAGATGAGGGTGTAGCTGTAACTAGTAGATGTGAGCAATAGTTGCATTTTTTTATAAAAACATTTGGTAATGTAGCTGTAGTTGTAATTATAATATGTAAAACAGCTTTTAAATGCTCAAAGCTCCAAAATGCTACTTCCTAGAGCGTTGAAAAAGGAGCATTCTGAAAAAATAGATAAAGCTACTTGTTTGTTGTTAAACGAACATTAAAAATCACAACGTTTAATGCTCACCGCTCGTAAATGCTTTTAAAAACTATGCACTAAACACATCCTATGTTAAAAAGGTTGATGGATTGTTGAAAAAGATTAGTGTTATTGGAATGAAAGGATGAAAATTGGTTGATGAATAAAGAGTATAAGATATCTCGACCGGTTGAAAATTTGTTTTTTACGTGTGATGAACGAGAGATAATAGTTTGATAATCAGTAAAACTCAATTGAAAAAAATAACCTTTGTAACTTATGTCTCGAGAAACGTGTCAGAATAGAAAAAAAACACTATTTTGAGATGATGTGTACACATGTAGATGGGATATGCAAATAAGTATTAGATAGGTTAGTTGGCACAAATCTAATATGGGTTTGGGTCCATAAGGTTTCGGGTTTGGATTATGTTGCTTATTATCAAGGTTATGTATTTAATATCTATCTCATATGTAAGTCATTTAGTAAATAGAACTATTTTGTTATTTTACAATAACTACAACGCCTTTTTTTTTTTTTTTTTTTTTTTTTTCAATTTCATATGAAAATCTCATATTTTCCCAACACATGCTTTTAAAGGCATTATACTTATGCATTGAAAACTTGTGTTTGAGGAAATATGAAATTTTAATGTTTTGGTCGGATAAATATTTAATTTGATTCTCTTGTTATTTTGAGAAGCCATAATTTTAAAGGAAAAGAAATCGTTCTAGTGATTTTCAATCTAAGTATCTTGTATTTATATATAGTAACTATCTTGCGAAACTAGCTTCAGTAGTTTGGTATATCCAACCTATCATGTTTGTATCATTGTATGTGTGTTTGCAACATGGTTTGTTTATAAGAGAAAGTAAGCGAAGTGCGTTTATTTTAAAATAAAACCATCTTGTTATATTGTTCTTACGTGTTTGTCAGACATATGGTTAACTGATCTTTGTATCATTTAAATCATAATAAACCAAAGGGAAAATAATCCCTGCTGCAAACAACATGGATTATTCGCTACTGCAAGGATAAATCAGGGGCTATTTTTGCTGCAAAGTGAACAATCAGGGACCATTTATTGAACTATCAGAGATCATGTTTGCTGGTTGCAGCAGGTAACTCCTTGCTGTTTGCAGATGAATGTTATCCCCTAAACCAAATGGACAAAAGAACTCAGACAATATCCCTTTTGAAAATCCAAAAGGAAATCACAAAAAGACTTCAATTATACAAAACTATGAAAGCTTTTCAACAACATCTCAAAGATTCACAGGTTAAACATATTCAGGTCTTTTATTTTAAGAAAAGTGTAATATTCTAATTTAGTCACTCAAACTTTTTATTAACAATAAAAAATAAATAAATAAATAAATAAAAATCTAATATTATTTTTCATTATTATGTAAATGTCCAACCAAACATGCATTATTCTGTTGTACCTTAGTATAGACATCAACCCATTAATGATAACCACTTTCAAACCAATTTCATGTGCAACCGCCTTGAGCAATTTTGAAAAGATAACATAAGTCACGAAATAAGGACCACTTTCTGTGACATGCATGTCTACTGACTAGATCACAGCCATACTTCAGTTTTACAACTAAACTTAATGAGTACCTAGTTGCCTACTGACTAGATCATAGAGGATCGACCCTAGCCTATCTTCAAGACTTCAACCCATCTAAGAGTTAAACCGTTCATAGATTCGAAACATGTTTGTTTAGTCGATACATGCATTCAAACACACCTATTTGGTGCTTGATGAACTTGGTCCCAAACTAGCACAAATTTCTGGCATTTCTGTCCGACATGCATCAACCATTTATAGGAAATTCATTAGTTATAAACGAGGTTTGTTTAAAAAGGAAGACTTGAAAACCGGCAACTAGTGAAAGTAATGTCTAGTAGGCGGTTGTTTACATGAAAAGAACTGCAAAACAAAATGAGGGTAGTTACAGTTTCACATTCGCTATGCTAACACTTGGTGTATTACAACAATTAACTTAATACCTAAAAGCCTTCAAGGCCAAAAGCTAAAGTAGTTCGTCTAAAGTAATCAGATTATTGTGCTATCCCTAATGCCATGAATGCAGACTACCAAAATAAATATATTATAACAATCGTGAAAATAAAAAAAGAATTCAGGGTAACGACTCGCCTACCTACTTTAACACCATACAAAAAAGTAGAATGTGGCTCTTCAGATCCCCATCAGAAATCTTCTCAAATCTATAACACAATTGCAGCCTGATCTTTATCGACAAATTGTAGTCCCCTTTCCTTGTCTGTCAAATGACTATAAATACATGGAGATCGTCATATGCAAATCCTCGTCCTCTAAAACCAGGTCAAGATGTCGTGCCCCTTTTTTCCATTTAAAAAATTACAATTCTTGAATTTAACAAGGAACCGCAGATTATGGATTCACATTGCAATCAGTCAAGAAATGGTTATCGTTGTTGAGAAACTTTCTCCAGTGAGATTTATAGCTCGAAATGCCCAACTCAAGCCAGGGTTTCAGGTTGCCATTGAAGTGTAATACAGCTGCTTTGTTAATGGCTTCATTGACCTAATCCGGATAACACCCATGTGTCATCAAGAGCAACAAGTAACCCTTGAAAAGTGAGCATGGTTGCTCCTAGTGCCGTTGTTTCGCTCAATCGCCGTTCACAAAAGGAAAGGTGATTGTCAACACATAATGTAGCTATAACATAAACGCAAAGCTATTAAATGTCACAAAGGTGGGCACGCAGCAATTTTAACCCATTTACTTACAAAGTTATAAATGGGTCAATTCAGGTTATGTCTTATCTCTAACGGGTCAAAGGTATAAAAAGAAAAGATAACCACAATTAACCCACTTAAATAAATGGGTCAAAATTGCCACATCTAAACCATTCCGAATTGGCGAATTCAAATTCAGTTATCTGTTTCGTTTGTTCCACTTTGAATTAAGTTAAGTTTTGCCTTCAAAAATTCTCAACCCGAATAATCTGAACCCAAAACATGAAATGACGAACAACCTTACCCGTCCATACCCGATTGATGTCACAAAGGGGCCACAATTGAAAGGATAGCACAAACAGTCACACTGTATGATGTCGGGTACTCAACGTGGCGGTCAGATATTACAGATCCAAATGTTTGATGGTATATTTTGCCTCGCAGCATGCTACACTTTCATGTTTTATATGCGAATGCCTTTACTCCTCTAATACTGAGTTAAAGTACATGAAAATTATTTCTTGTTCACACATAAGCATTTACACATTCAAATGTTGCATATTCAATGATTATTCAAAATAGACCCAAAGCAAAATGAGAGGAGAATGTAACGAAGCAAAGGACGCTAACAAGATTTCAACACGTAACGAACATCTAAAAGGCTTGTTCATCATTTTTTTACGCAAGAAATAAGGCAACTATAAAGGACATTCCCCCTGCTAAAAAAGTCATCAAAGATAAGAAGCACAAGCAACACTATCCATGGAATAATAAAAATCATATTAAACTTGATAATACCAATTTGAAAATAAAAGTCGCATAAGATTCCATAAATGACATTACTTAACATCAATAAATCAGTAATAAAAAGCTAAAATAGATGAAAGTGATTTTTCCACACCTGAACTACAAAATAGGCCCCTTGAAATGTGGCGGTCATCATTTTGATCAATTATTGTCCTAATATATATGTGAATCCAAGCGATCAAGCAAAAGTAGGGATTCCTTATAAGAGTCCACGAAGAATGAGTCCCCTATTCCAAAAGTCCCAATATTCTTGATTTGCTGTGAGTATGGATCGTAAACATCAAGCCTGGTAAACCTTGTGTCCTTCCCCTTAATTCGAGTTTTAAATATAGTTTCACCATTCTTCTTAAACCCCAGTATTTTATCTACCGTTATACCAATTGTGAATAGCTTTCTAAAAGACAAGTCATGCTCCATCACCCATACACAGGTAGGAACTTCTTCCTCGGGCTCAACGTATCCATACACAACAAGAGACTCCCTTAGCTTAGAAACGAAGCAACATGAGCGCAACGCCTTTGTTAAGGTATCTGGTAGGTCTACAACTTTAAACTCCTTGGTAATCAAATCAAATGACAAGATCATATCCTTATAGTGAGGTACACCATCATCAGTCAACGTCTTCTCAGAAGCAGCCCAATAGATAAACCTATCTATAACAACTTGAGTTGACACATTAAGTTTAACTGATTCATGAGGCAAATTGCTACATGGAATCACATTCCAAACCCCCGAACTCAATGTAAAAACTTTGACATGCCAAGGTTTGTTATATTCATATAAAATCTTAAGAATGGTAGGATCTCTAGTGTGAGGACAGACCCCGAAACCGAAAACAAGACTGTAAGAAAAAGGGACAGCAATACCAAATGATTTTCCAATAGAATGGTTCCAAATAACAACCATCTCTTTCTGATAACCTTTATGGAAACCATAAAAACACAGTAATCCATGACACGCACCAACAACCTTATAAACACTACATTGTTTAAGCAAAGGAGACACAACAAAAGATGGAGCCAACTCTTTTACATCAAGAGATTCAATATTATCATCTACTAGAATTATATTACCATCCTGATAACCCGGTAATAAACTTACAATACGGCTATGCGGCTGCGTGTGGCGGGCGCCGTAACCTTTGATAAACTGAGAGCTGTCAATGAAAGACTTCCAAGGTTTAGAAACGGACCTGAATCGAATCAATGACTTGACATCATAAACCTTGTGTCCTCCCCCGCAATTTGAGTTTTAATTATAGTTTCACCATTCTTCTTAAACCCCAATATTTTATCTACTGTTGTGCCAATTGTGAATAGCTTTCTAAAAGACGAGTCATGGTCCATCACCCATACACCAGAAGAAACTTCTCCTCCCTCGGACTTAACGTATCCATACACAGCAAGAGACTCCCCTAGCTTAGAAACGAAGCAAGAGCGCAACTCCTTTGTTAAGGAATCCGGTAGGTCTACAACTTTAAGCTCCTTGGTAATCAAATCAAATGACACAACCATATACTTATAATGAGGTACACCATCATTAGTCAAAGTCTCGTCACAAGCAGCCCAATAGATAAACCTATCTATAAAAACCTGAGTTGACCTATTAAGTCTAATTGATTGACGAGGCAAATTACCAGTTGGAATCACATTCCAAACCCCCAAACTCAATGTAAAAATTTCAACATGCCAAGGCATGTTATCCTTACATAAAATCTTCACAACGGTAGGATCTCTAGTGTCAGGACACACTCCGAAACCAAAAACAAGACCGTAAAAAACAGGGACAGCAATACCAAATGATTTTCCGATAGAATGGTTCCAAATAACAACCATCGATTTCTGATAACCTTTATGGAAACCATAGAAACAGAGTAATCCATGACACGCACCAACAACCTTAAAAACAGTACATTGTTTAAGCAAAGGAGACACAACAAAAGGCGGAGCCAACTCTTTTACATCAAGAGATTCAATATTATCATCTACTAGAATTATATTACCCTGATAACCCGGTAATAAACTTACAATACGGCTACGTGGCTGCGTGTGGCGGGCGCCGTAACCTTTGATAAACTGAGAGCTGTCAATGAAAGACTTCCAAGGTTTAGAAACGGACCTGAATCGAATCAATGACTTGACATCATAAACCTTCTTAATGATTTCGAGTTGGATATCAAAAGGGATGTTGTCTGACATTATGTTCTAGGGTTTATGTAAAGTTTTGAAAAAGGTTGAATTAGTGAAAACTGAAAAGTGGGTTTTGGAGATGAGGTGATTTTGGATTTGGGTTTTGAAGGCCGTCGTGTGCCGTCGCCGGAGATGTGGTGGGTGTTTGTTTTGGAGCGCTGCCTTTAGTGGGTGTCTTTTTTTTTATGGTTTTTTATTTATTTATTACGAGTATTATAACTTTTTTTTAAGGGTTAATTCCAACCAAATTTTATAATGTTATACTGTATATATCAAATCAAAACATCAAATTTGTCATATTTTCCTATTATACCCTTTAATAAGAAGTTTGCTTCGTGATTAGTTTAAAGTTGTTTGTAGCTTTTGTTACTACAAAATACTAATTCATTTGATATGATTTTGTATAAATGTCAAATTGTACTAATTGCACATGGTTAACAGAAAAAAAGAAAGTTAATCTGAAAGGAGCAGGCGGTAGGATTTCATTTTTTGTCTTTCACATTTTGTTCATGTAATAAGCAAAAGCAACGAGCAACACAAAAGTATTTTCCTTTGTCTTTACAACTGAGAAATCACGCTTTTTGTTTTCTATCATGTTTCATATTTCATGTTTGGTCAGTTGATTTTAAATGCTCCATTTTATTTTAGTTCATCCTTTCATGAAGTATAAGAATACCTTGCATGTTTGAAATAGTGGAATAGATAGTCATCATGTAAGACTACAAAAGCTTAATTAATCATCACAACAACAACAAATCCAATCCCGCCAGTAGTTATATTCTGCTAACAAAATTAATATGTGACAAACATAAAGTGATCATACTAATTATATTATAGTTTAAGACTATAAGGCATAACAGATGAGCAAAGATGTTACAAAAGTATATATGTGGATTGTTAAAAGGGTAGAATGGAAATTTGATTTTATGGATTCATTTCAAATTGGTTTTATAATCAAATGGGTATATATAACATTATAAAATTTAGTTGGGTAAATATGGCATTTCATTGTTAAAATGGGGATATAAGGAATTAGAGTTAGGATCAAATGGGAAAATAAAATTAAAATAAGAATACCGCACATTTCATATGCACCTACAAACATAGATGCATCTCCAATCGACTATGATATTTTGTTATGCAAAAATTTAACCGGATCCAAAACTTCATCGACAAACCAACAAATTCAACCGCAACAAAAGTCCTGGTATGGAAAACCACACATTCCGTTACGTGTTCATAGTGGTAGAAAAAAGAAACCACCATCAAGTTACGTTGAACAAAATATATTGATGGCATGGCATGTTCATAGTAGTTCATACACCATTAAATTAGAATGGATACACCATTAGTCATTATCTTTCCTTATTTTTATCACTATTCAGTCACTAATTAATCATTTGTATTTATTGTTTTGCTTTTTTCTTTTACAAAGTTGATGAAATAAATATGCAGTTTTTAAAATAATGTTAATAAAAAAATGCAGTCTTTTATAATATTTGTAAAATCTAGTTTTATACTGTATAAGAGTAGAAAGTCTATACTTTGAAAACGATTATTATACTATGCCTTATAACGAACTCTCTTTTTTGGTAACGAGATGGGCCGAGGGCACTCAGATTATTTGCTTGAGGGCACCTGACCAATCTTCCGTGAATTTGACCATTTTTACTACGTGTTTCGTATGTCTGCAAGAAGTTGGTCGGGGCATCTCCCCCCACTGCTATCAAAGTGGCTCCGCCCCTGGATACACCAATATTAGGGGGCGTTTCTTTTTCTCTTAAATTATCTTAGTGCTAAAGGAAGTGGGCCCAATCAATATTTTAATGTTATTTTCTTGTTAAATAGTCTATATCTACAAAGCAAATAAAACTGTCCCCTCCCCATTAAGAGGCATTAAGAGAAAGGGACTCACATGAACCCTTAGCTAACAAAAAAAATAAACAACCCCTTAGTCATTATCTTTCCTTATTTTTATCACTATTCAGTCACTAATTAATCATTTTTATTTATTGTTTTGCTTTTTTCTTTTACAAAGTTGATAAAAAGAATAAGGAAAACGATAAAAAAAATGCATCAAACTTGACACTTTTTACCATTGTATGGTGCCAACTATTTTTTTTTATTGTAACACAAAACTTTTGATTTTTTCTCATTGTATGTATCCACGTCAGCAAAGCGTCACATACAATGGTAAAAAGTGTCAAGTTAGATGCATTTTTTTTTATCATTTTCCCTTTTTTATCGTGACGTTTTGCTGACGTGGATACATACAATGACAAAAAATCAAAAGTTTTGTGTTACAATGAAAAGAAAAATAGTTGGTACCATACAGTGGTAAAAAGTATCAAGTTCAATGCATTTTTTTATCATTTTCCCAAAACAATATGCAGTTTTTAAAATAATGTAAATAAAAAAAATGCAGTCTTTTATAATATTTGTAAAATCTAGTTTTATATAAGAGTAGAAAGTTTGTACTTTGAAAACGATTATTATACTGTGTATTAGTATTATGGCATCTTTTCAAGAATGCACTCAAGCTTCTGGACCACATCTAACATTGTTAGCTTATCGTTTGCAGCACCAAAGAGCTAAAGATACAGACTTTTCAGTACATTCAGAAGGGTATGAAATGATTTTGTTATCTACGTATGAACACATTTTTGCGGATTGATTAGTTGTCTTCACCAGGAATAAGAAAAACATAAATTTTTTTATCATATAAAGTTTGTAATAAATCCATGATTTTTTAGAGGTAATTTCGAACCATATGCTTATGTTTTATCTTTAGCATGTGTAAAACTCACCCAATGAAATAATGTATGCATAAACCATTTGAAAGCCATTTTATACTAATAACTAGATTATTGTTGTAAAAATATGAACTTTATGATCATATTTAGCGACTCACTAGTTATAAAAACAAAATTTCGTCTTTGGATAAAAAAGTGTTGCGGGTGAAACCAACACCATACCAAAAAAGGTACCTATTTCAATGGTCGAGTAATATGGATGTATTAAGGTAAAGAGAAAAAACAAAGGATACCTCACGGACAATAGTTTTTCCATGTGATATTGATTTCATACTTTTTAAGATCTCTAAAAGTACAACTCCGTGTCTATAAACGTCACTCTTGTCCCTCAGCTTAAGGGTCGATAAGTATTTGGAATCAAGGTAACCTTGCAAGATATGAAATTCTTTTGAAGAATGACGTTGAGAAAACTAAACAAGTAAGCAATATTTTTTATTTAGCAAACATTTGACTCTTTATATAAAGCCCGTCTTGACTCCCTGCCAGAATTTACCCATTTGACCCATTACCAAACCCACCCATTTTGCCACCTCTTCTAGCTAGCTGTGTCCTGAGTCAAGAAAAGCAACAAGGTCCGTCCATACACCAAGTTTCCTCAGCTAGAAAATAAGATGGAAAAAGACTTATGGGTGTTCCGCTAACATCGGTGGATACATAGTTAGGACCGACTCCATAGTCATCCAAAATTGGTGCAGTGAGTTTGGAATCAATCAGAATGTTGCTTGTTTTAATATCACGGTGAAATACTGGTGGGTTGGCTTGGGTCTGAAGATATCGAGTGCCTTTGGCTGAATCAAATGCTACATGTAACCTCCTTTGGAAGCTCAAAGACTTAAACTGATTTAATTAAATCTGATTTCATTTTGGAATCTAATTTTGGATTACATATTATATGCTATTAAAGGAAGACCGGGTTATTAGCATTTAAATGAGCAACTTCACATCTTAATCGAGGCTGACTTACCACCAAGTGTTGTTGATTTAAGGCTGAGGCAAGCACAGGAGATAATCGATGAGCCTCTCAATCCAGTGGTATGTTACTTATAGATTAATGTCTTCACTCTTTACTAGTTGCAGCATTTAACACCTTTGTTTTCTAGTTATCGTACTACTTAAATTGTTTGTTCACATTAAAACTAAAAATACAGATGCTAGTATAAACACATGGATCAGTTTCTGTACTTTGACGTTTGAAATTTAAATGGTCTACTTTTGCTTCAGTTTTGGTAATGATTTCTGTAAAGTAGTCCATTGACCTCAAAAAGTCAAATGTTTACCAATAAACTTACTGCGAACCTCGTTACTATAAAGTTATCTTGTTGCACATTTTTCTTATCCATTTCCTCGTTATTGTTCTTTTATTTACAGGATGAGTTCGAAGATTATATCAAAAGACAGCAAGTACAAGAGCTAGCTATGCTAAATTTAGATTTCAGAAAAGGGAGTCCTGGCCCAAGTGGCAACGTGGCACCATTCAACACAAGTGGCACAAAACGCCCAAAAACCAAGCGTTGAAAAGGATATGAATCCAGGGGTTTAAACCAAAGTTGCCTAAAGGAGTGTATCTAGAATGCATAAAACCTTTTTACGGAGTATTAAACAATTTTGACTATTGCTGAAGCTACAGAAATTTTGTATTCATGATTGACACAATGGTTATTTTATACGAGCATAAACTAAGGAATTTGGACAAAAAAGTGTTTAGGGTCAGCCCGGCCTATGCTACAAAATACTCTTTTTGGGCTGATCTTATTTTGACCCGTTACCCAACCTGTCCATTTTGTTTCTCTAATTCAAAGAAACCTTTTTTTTTTTTTTTTTTTTTTTTTCATACACTTTAACTTCTTACTTTTAAATCTTGCAGGTTTCTACTATATTGTCAAGTCAAGGGTTCAATGAGCTCGACGGGCTGCGACATAGAATCCCAAGCCCCATGGCTTCTGCAAGTCTTACTGGCTGGAGTGCTTTCCACAAGAGGTGTTACATTTATACAACATTAAAATTTAGTGTACACTCATAATAATGATAGCACACTTGTAATAAAGCTACAACAGGTTAAGTGGGGCCTCCGAAATGGAAATGGACTGGCAACAAGCTCCAGATAGTCCTAGTTCATACAGTGATGTGAATCTTGCGGTCAGACATTCCTGTTGATTCTTTCCCTAATGTCTGCTTTCAGGAAGATGCACATCTTTATTAGGAGGATTTTTTCACATAACACACGTTTTCATCAATCACGTTTTAGTCATTATACCTTATTTTTGTCATGTTTTAGTCATTATACTTCTTTTACTACATCTCATTTATTTAAGATGGCACATTCTTCTTTGGATTTTGGTTTAACTTGAGGCAATTCACTAAAACGTATTGAAAACAAACAATTTAACATTAGTACATACATTGTTAGTTGAATTAACCACCCCCTAATTCTTAAGGGAACCGAGTATCAATTTTCTGATCACTAGACTCTCGCTGTTGTCATTGTGAAGATGCTATATTTTGCTTGTATCACTGACCTCATATGTTGCAACACTTGATCTTTTTTGTTGTGACAAGATTAGCATTTATGATGGATTTAGAAAAGCCTTCGGTTTTATAAGTTTTTAGGATAGGTGTATCAAGGCACAACTAGTAATGCTAGAACCACAAAGATTTCACGCAAAACTTTTATTAAAGATAGAACCATTAAATGGGACAGACAAAATGATAATGCTGGATGACTCAAACAACCAGAAGACCTAGTTTCATTTATTTGCTTTGTTTTATGAGAGTCGTGAAATTGGATCAAAAACATTGTTTGCTGCTCAAGTTTTATGTACTCTCCATTCTACACAGGTACGATTTTGATGAGAGGTCTCAACTTGACCCGTGGGTCTGTTCGGATTATGTTTCATCTCTAGAGGGTCAACAAGGCACAATATTGTAAAAGTAAACAGGCCAAATGGGTTAAAAATCACCCACAGGGTACTTAGAAATCATTAACCTCCTTGGTAAATGAAAAAAACCAACCTGATTCATGCCAGATAAACCCATTTTGGCACGTTACCCAATCTGTCCATTTGTTTCTCTAATTTATAATATGTTATTTATTTCTTCTAGTCATTAACAATAACTCTTTTTTTTTTAGAAAATTTGCGGGTTTCTGCTATATTGTCAAACCAAGGATTTAATGACCTCGACAGGCTGCCACATAGAAGCTTGAGCCTCAAGGCTTCTGCAGGTCTTACTGGCTGGAATGGTTTTTCACAAGAGGTATTTTATTCATACATAACCAAACTTAATGTGCATTGACACTAATGATAGCTCACTCGTAATAAATCGTATGTTATATCAGAGATTAAGTGGACAATGGCAATGGACTGGCAAGGAGCTCCAGCTAGTTCTAGTTCATACACAATGATGCAAATCTTGCGGTTAGATATTCATGTTGATTCTTTCCCTAATGTACGGTTTCAAGAAGATGCAATAGATATACATTTTTATTCTTAGTGGTTTCTCACATAAGATAACATACAATTTCATTTGTCACATTTTAGTCATTATACTTTTTCTTTGCTACATCTCATTCATCAAGATGACATATTCATTTTGGATTTTAGTTTAACTTTATTGGCCGGCTTCTGGGATCACCTAGAGGCAACTCACTGAAACGTATGGAAACTACAACGGGTTGTCATGTATATACGAGGAAAAGGGTCAATCAAGGATCCCAGTAAGGTTCTATAAATCTATAACATAAAGATTTACTTGATCTGATTTCATGTGGTTTTCATATCTAGTTTTTGATTAATAATTGTATGCAAATTAGAGAAAGATAAGCTAAGGGAAAGACCGGGCTATGATAACTTATATGAGCAATGTCCCTTAGTTTGTCAATGTGCACTATGGAAACTGGCAACTATAGTTACTTAAGTCCATGTAAACCAATTTATGAGGTAGATTACGGTTTGGACTTCCGTGACAAAGGATGCAACTGGGGCACCACTGTTAGGATAATCCCATAACCCAAAACATCTTCATATAGACCAGGTAAACAGCTAGCGCAACAAAAAGTTGATTCGGTAATTGAAAGGTATCCAAACAACAGCAATATCCATTCCAGAATCACAGAACTTTCTAATTTCTATATGAATCAAATGTTAGAGTGGGGGAAAACTTATGCTGAGCCAAAATTGATGAACTTCAGTTACAACCATTAATGTTTTCTATGAGACTTGAGAATATAACAAGTTGGTTGACATGAATCAAAGAAGCTCTTGAACCTAAAATCACTATTCTGTGTTGTAACCCACTGGCAAGAAGTCTAATGTAGGTGCAATGTTAGCTTATTCGCACATCAGCCAACCTTGTTGTACCCAACTGATGTAAGCATTGTTAGCCGCAGCTCTGTTTCCATATTTTTTAAATCCTATCACCCTTAACACCTTTTTTTTAAAAGAAAAACTCATGACTTTCTGTCTCTCCAAACATCGCCTAACCACAACTAATGTCTTTACTCCTCTAATCCTGAGTGTAAATGAATATCATTGCTTGTTCACACATAAGCATTTACACGTTCAAATGTTGCAGATAAACTCATGTTTGTATTTACAGATTATTCAAAATAGGCCCCAAGCAAAACGAGAGGAGAATGTAACGAGGCAAAGGCTTGTTCATCATTTTTTTACACAAGGATAAAAGCGTCTATAAAGGATTAAAGACAAGGAGCAAAAGTAACACTATCCATCGAATAATAAAAATCACATTAAACTTGAGAATGCCGATTTCACTAACCTTGCTACAAAACATAAATTTGGAAGGAAAAAAAAATGTAGCATATAGTGTATCTACAATATTCCATAAAAAACTAAAATAGATGAAAGTGATGTTTCCACACCTTAGCAACAAAATAGGCCTCTTCCTCCTTAGATAATTTGTACTTTATTAATCCACACCTTAAAATGTGGCCTTTATCATTTTGATCAACTATCATCACAATAAATATGTAAATCTGAGTGATCAAGCAAAAGTAGCGATTCCTTCCAAGAGCCCATGAAGAATGAGTCCCCTTGTCGAGAAATCCCAACATTCTTGATTTGTTGTGAGTGGGGGTCGTAAACATTAAGTGTTGTAAACATTTCGTCCCCCTTTTGAGTTTGAAATATAGGTTGACCACTCTTCCTAAACCCCAATATTTTATCTACTTGTGCGCCAATTGTGAATAGCTTTCTAAAAGACGAATCATGCTCCATTATCCATACAACGCAACAACAGTTTGTGTTGTTGACAAAAATATATCCATACACAACAAGAGACTCCCTTAACTTAGAAACGGACACAAAAGATCTAGTTAGCTCGTTGTTTAAGCTATTCGGTAGGTCTACCACTTTGAATTCCTTGGTAATCAAATCAAATGACACTATACATTTTGCACCAGAAGTCATATCATAAGCACCCCAATAAATAAACCTATCTATAACAACCTGAGTTGACTTATTAAGTCTAATTGATTGACGAGGCAAATTACCAGTTGGAATCACATTCCAAACACGCGAGCTCAATGTAAAAAATTCAACATGCCAAGGCTTGCCAACTCTCCAAATTATTTTCACAACAGTAGGATCTCTAGTGACGGGACAGACCCCGAAACGATAACGAATCTGATTAGAAGTGTGAGGGGCAGCAATACCAAATGATTTTCCAATTGACGGGTTCCAAATAACAAACATCCATTTATTATAGTAACCTTTATGGTGACCATACAAACACAGTAATCCATGACATGCACCAACGACGTATGAAACATGATATTCTTTAAGCAAAGGAGACATAATTAATGGAGCATGCTCTTGTTGTCGTACCTTAAAACAAATAAACCTGTCCACAGAACCGAATGATCTTCTTAGAATGCAACTATGTGGCTGCGTGTGGCTGTCGTCGTACCCATTGACAAACTCCGAGCTGTCAATGAAAGACTTCCAAGGTTTGGAAACGGACCTGAATCGAATCAATGACTTGACATCATAAATTTTTTTGATGATTTCCAATTGGATTTCAAAAGGGATATATTTGTCTGACATTTTCGAAGGGTTTTTTCTAGGGTTTATGTTGTCTGACATTTTTCAAAAAAAAAATTTTTCACTTGCAAGAGTTGATGAAATTTGGGGGTGTTGTTTTTAGATATCGGAGACATCAATTGGGTATGGACCGGGTAAAGTCCACATTCATGTTCCACATAATTTTAGGGGATTTAGCCGTACAATAGCAACGAACTTTTTCAAATGTTCCAATCTAGTACGTGTACTATTTTTTGTTCCTCTTAATGTAACGAACTTTCACGTTTTGTACCATTCTACCCCACGAAACTTGTTTCACCGGCTAGCAAGTTTTTTTTCCACAAAAGCTGCCACGTTGGATTTCCACTATATACTATATATTTGTAAAAGCCATCAAATAGCCATATACTTTCTAAATTTTAGTCATATGGTACGTGTGTCGAAAATAACTAAAAATTTGGTTTTTTTAACGTTTTCATTCGTTTTTACACGTTTTCATCCGATTTGGACATTTTCGTTCGTTTTCAAATGTTTTTGTCCATTTTTACACTTTTTCATCTGTTTACACGTTTTCATCTGTTTTCCCACGTTTTCTCCCGTTTTTACACGTTTTCTTCTGTTTTTGCACGTTTTCACTCGTTTTTACACGTTTTCATCCGTTATTGCACGTTTTCTCCCGTTTTTACACGTTTTCATCCGTTTTTGCACGTTTTCATACTTTTGTACACGTTTTTGTTCAGTTTTACATGTTGTCGTCTTTTTTTCACGTTTTGTCTGTTTTTGCACGTTTTTCTCCATTTTTATACGTTTTCATCTGTTGTTACACGTTTTCACTAGTTTTTGCACATTTTCGTTCATTTTTATTCGTCTTCATCTGTTTTCATACGTTTTTATACAAATTAAAAATGGACAAAAGCGTGTACAAATGAACGGCAACGTGTAAAAATAGATAAAAATGTGAACAAAATGAACGGCAACGTGTAAAAACGGACAAAACATGCAAAAACGAATGACAACGTGTAAAAACGGACAAAAACGTGTAAAAACGAAAGAAAACATGCCAAAAACAGACTAAAATGTAAGAAAACGGATGAAAACATGTAAAAACAGATGAAAACGTGAAAAAAAAATGGATGAAAACATGTAAATATGGACGAAAACGTGCAAAAACAAACGACAACATGCAAAAACAAATAAAACGTGCAAAAACGAACGACAACGTGTTAAAACGGACAAAAACGTGTAAAAACGAACGAAAACATGCAAAAACGGACTAGAACGTAAGAAAACGAATGAAAACGTGTAAAAACATATGAAAACGTGTAAAAACGGATGAAAACGTGTAAATAAGGAAGAAAACGTGCAAAACAAATGACAACGTGCAAAAACGGACGAAAATGTGCAAAAACGAACAACATGTAAAAACGGACAAAAGCGTGTAAAAACAAATGACAACGTGTAAAAATGGACCAAAATATGCAAAAACGGAAAAACGTGCAAAAACGGATGAAAACATAAGAAAACGGATGAAAACGTGTAAAAATAGATGAAAAGGTGTATAAAAACGAATGAAAACGTATAAAAACGAATAAAAACTTATAAAAACGGACGAAAATAGTACGCGTACTACATCGGTACATTTGAAAAAGTACATTGCTATTTACTCTAGTATTAAATATGTCAAGTAGGCATTTTTCCCGGTTTTCAAACTTTTTTCCCGGTAACCGGTAACTTTTTGGTAGAATGGAACAAAAAATGAAAGTTCGTTACATTAAGTGGGACAAAAAATAGTACGCGTACTAGATTGAAACATTTGAAAAAGTACGTTGCTATTGTACGGCTAAATCCCTAATTTTAGTGGGTGATATTGTTTTTATTTATTTATTTATTTATTTTTTTACTTTTTTTTTACTAGTTATAATAACTGCTCACACGCGGGTTTTTTATAAAGTTTTTTTAATAATATATTTTTATTTATTTAAAAATGAATACTTTAATATTTTTTTTGTTTGATTTATGAGTTTTAATTTAATCATAGTTTTTTATTATTAAAGATAATAATTTAAAAGGTTTAATTCTAGTTGCATCTTATCGATATTTTTTGTATTTATCTTCTCTACTTGTGTAGTATATCAACAAAACGAATTTATAAATTTATAAATTAAAGAATAATAATTAAAAATTTACTTAATAAGGAAATAATCTTTTTTTAAAGTCCTCACTTATGGTTTTGTTTTATTATATAAAAGATTTATAGATTTATTTATTTATTTTATTATTATTTTTTTTTTAAACACTCTTTATTTAGAGATGGTCAAAGTGTATTTTGATACCTCAAATTTGGTTAACCGGGTTTTTATTACTCTAATCTTTTAATGGTGCGGTGTAGTACCTAGAACTTGTAAACTCGGTTATAAATGGGCCTCGACTCAGTCACATGATGTCACGTGACTAATAACTTGTTGGTCTTTGGTTTTTGTTTCATTGTATCTGCTTGTAAGGATATTATATCATGCATTTCATAAAGATTTTAATTAATCGCATGTAAAAGCACTACATTAGATATTCCTATAACATGTTGGAGCTTTCAAAACTAATGTTTTTAATATGCTTGAGAAATAATAACTTTGTTTTAATTTTAAAGGACAATCTTTTATTCTACAAGGATGAACTCCTTAACAGAATATGTGAAGTAAAGAGACATTGTTATTTGCATATTTTATGTAGTATTACCTTAACTACCATTCAAACCATCAAATATGAACATAGGTTTCTTGGTAAAATATGTTAAACCATGTTGTCATATGCTAAAGCCAAAACAATAGACTTTTAGTTGAATACTATTCATTATATAATTCACCTGAATCACATATTTATCTTGAGAATGAGTAAGTGGTAAAAACCTAAATCTCATTTTCTTTCGTTAAAAAACTAACAATAGTTAGTCATTGATAACTATGTTCAAAAAAAGTTAGTCATTGATAACATATGACTGACTAAAGGCCTAATGATAAACGGGTTTACAAGTTCAAGGTACTACATCGCACCATTAAAAATTTAGGGTAGTAAAAAACCCGGTTAACTAAGTTTGAGGTATTAAAATACACTTTTATTTATATTATTTATCTTATTGACTAGTTGACTAAAAAAACTAAAATGACATTTAACCCTCATGTGCAAATCACATGGGAGGATTTAACGGAAAATTAACAGACGTTTGAGATAAGGATCAACAACGTGCAATATTAAACCATAAGGATTAGTCAAGCAAAAAAAAGATCAGGGACTGTGATAGGGATTTGGGCTAATCCACAGGGACGAACGATGTAATTTACTCATAAGTTTATATGAGTTTATTACGAAATAGTATCTTAGAGCATAAGTGGGTCAAGAATATATGCAGTGACCAGTAGATGAGGGTGTAGCTGTAACTAGTAGATGTGAGCAGTAGTTGCATTTTTTTATAAAAACATTTGGTAATGTAATTGTAGTTGTAATTATAATATGTAAAACAGCTTTTAAATGCTCAAAGCTCCAAAATGCTACTTCCTAGAGCGTTGAAAAAGGACCATTCCGAAAAAATAGATAAAGCTACTTGTTTGTTGCTAAACGAACATTAAAAATCACAACGTTTAATGCTCACCGCTCGTAAATGCTTCTAAAAACTATGCACTAAACACATCCTATGTTAAAAAGGTTGATGGATTGTTGAAAAAGATTTAGTGTTATTGGAATGAAAGGATGAAAATTGGTTGATGAATAAAGAGTATGAGATATCTCGACCGGTTGAAAATTTGTTTTTTACGTGTGATGAACGAAAGCTAATAGTTTGATAATCAGTAAAACTCAATTGAAAAAAAATAACCTTTGTAACTTATGTCTCGAGAAACGTGTCAGAATAGAAAAAAAACACTATTTTGAGATGATGTGTAGACATGTAGATGGGATATGCAAATAAGTGTTAGATAGGTTAGTTGGCACAAATCTAATATGGGTTTGGGTCCATAAGGTTTCGGGTTTGGATTATGTTGCTTATTATCAAGGTTATGTATTTAATATCTATCTCATATGTAAGTCATTCAGTAAATAGAACTATTTTGTTATTTTACAATAATTACAACGCCTTTTTTTTTTTCTTTCAATTTCATATGAAAATCTCATATTTTCCCAACACATGCTTTTAAAGGCATTATACTTATGCATTGAAAACTTGTGTTTGAGGAAATATGAAATTTTAATGTTTTGGTCGGATAAATATTTAATTTGATTCTCTTGTTATTTTGAGAAGCCATAATTTTAAAGGAAAAGAAATCGTTCTAGTGATTTTCAATCTAAGTATCTTGTATTTATATATAGTAACTATCTTGCGAAACTAGCTTCAGTAGTTTGGTATATCCAACCTATCATGTTTGTATCATTGTATGTGTGTTTGCAACATGGTTTGTTTATAAGAGAAAGTAAGCGAAGTGCGTTTATTTTAAAATAAAACCATCTTGTTATATCATACATATGGTTAACTGATCTTTGTATCATTTAAATCAAAATAAACCAAAGGGAAAATAATCCCTGCTGCAAACAACATGGATTATTTGCTACTGCAAGGCTAAATCAGGGGCCATTTTTGCTGCAAAGTGAACAATCAGGGACCATTTATTGAACTATCAGAGATCATGTTTGCTGGTTGCAACAGGTAACTCCTTGCTGTTTGCAGCATAAATGTTATCCCCTAAACCAAATGGACAAAAGAACTCAGACAATATCCCTTTTGAAAATCCAAAAGGAAATCACAAAAAGACTTCAATTATACAGTTTCAAAACTATGAAAGCTTTTCAACAAAATCTAAAAGATTCACAGGTTAAACATATTCAGGTCTTTTTATTTTAAGAAAAGTGTAATATTCTAATTTAGTCACTCAAACTTTATATTAACAATAAAAATAAAAAAAATAATAATAAATAAATAAATAAAAATCTAATATTATTTTTCATTATTATGTAAATGTCCAACCAAATATGCATTATTCTGTTGTACCTTAGTATAGACATCAACCCATTAATGATAACCACTTTCAAACCAATTTCATGTGCAACCACCTTGAGCAATTTTGAAAAGATAACATAAGTCACGAAATAAGGACCACGTTTTGTGTCATGCTTGTCTTGCCTAAGAAACTAGATCGGAAAATAGATGGATTTGATCACAACCATACTTCAGTTTTACAACTAAGCTTAATGAGTACCTAGTTACCTACTAACTAGATCGTAGAGGATCGACCCTAGCCTATCTTCAAGACTTCAACCCATCTAAGAGTTAAACCTTATATAATATATTGGAAACATGTTTGTTTAGTCAATACATGCATTCAAACACGCCTATTTGGTCCTTGATGAACTTGGTCCCAAACTGGCACAAATTTCTGGCATTTCCATCCGACATGCATCAACCATTTATGGGAAATTCATTAGTTAGAGACGAGGTATCTTTAAAAAGGAAGACTTGAAAACCGGCAACCATTGAAAGTAATGTCTAGTAGTTCAAGTTGTCAGGTTGTTTACTTGAAAAGAAGAACTGCAAAACAAAATTAGAGAGTAGTTACAGTTTCACATTCGCTTACGCAAACACCCTGTGTATTACAACAACTAACTTAATACCTAAAAGCCTTCAAGGCCAAAAGCTAAAAGGTACATAAGAGTAGTTCGTCTAAAGTAATCAGATTATTGTGCTATCCCTAATGCCATGAATGCACAGACTACCAAAATAAATACAGTATATTATAACAATCGTGAAAATAAAAAAAAGAATTCAGGGTAACGACTCGCCTACCTACTTTAACACCATACAAAAAAGTAGAATGTGGCTCTTCAGATTCCCATCAGAAATCTTCTCAAATCTATAACACAATTGCAGCCTGATCTTTATCGACAAATTGTAGTCCCCTTTCCTTGTCTATCAAATGACTATAAATACACGGAGATCGTCATATGCAAATCCTCGTCCTCTAAAACCAGGTCAAGATGCCGTGCCCCTTTTTTCCATTTAAAAAATTACAATTCTTGAATTTAACAAGGAACCGCAGATTATGGATTCACATTGCAATCAGTCAAGAAATGGTTATCATTGTTGAGAAACTTTCTCCAGTGAGATTTATAGCTCGAAATGCCTAACTTAAGCCAAGGTTTCATGTTGCCGTTAAAATGTAATACAGCTGCTTTGTTAATGGCTTCATTACTAATATCATAGTTATGACCTAATCCGGATAACACCCATGTGTCATCAAGAGCGACAAGTAACCCTTGAAAAGTGAGCATAGTTGCTCCTAGTGTAGTTGTATCGCTCAATCGCTGTTCACAAAAGAAAAGGTGATTGTCAAAACATAATGTAGCTATTACATAAGCGCAAAGCTATTAAATGTCACAGAGGTGGGCACGCAGCAATTTTAACCCATTTACTTACAAAGTTACAAATGGGTCGATTCAGGTTATGTCTTATCTCTAACGGGTCAAACGTATAAAAAGAAAAGAATTGGCAACTGACCTGTTTCACCAAACTTTGATAGTTTCTAGTGATGTCTCGTTTTCTCCACTGACCCAAATCAATAATATTTAACCCCGACATCCATGTACAAGAATTGGCATCATACTTTTCGTTCCCCAAATAACTTTTAATTGCACCCAATTTCACTGCACAAAACTCCAATGCACCGATTACTTTCCCACCCATATCAAGACTCCATAATTCTGACAAATCACGCTGGACAACAATGTCGTCATCAAGAACAACAATTTTCTTCAAAGTAGGGAAGATCTTTGGAAGAGCATAGTGCCAATCAGAAAACACTGAGATATATTCTGTTCTGCTTTCAGAACTAGATAGGAATGAGACACGTAATTCTTGGGGCATTGACAAATGAGTTCTATCGTGACCACCTTCTTGAAGGTTAAGATCTTCGATGTTTAATACTTGAACTGTGGCATCTTTGTAAGTATTAGTAAAGAACCACATTTTCATGGAAAAGTAACTTTGCTTATCCGTCAACACATGAAACACCTGCTTCCCACTGGCCTGAAAAGAAATTTTAATGAGTACTTAAGATAGAAAGAGATGATAAGTTGTAGAAGTGGCAAATTTGACCCTTTACTTATAATGGGTCAATTCAGGTAATGTTTTGTCTCTCGTGGATCAAACAAGTTAAATAAAAAAGATCAGCTATATGAAAACATTATAGAGGCGAAAGCCGCCAAAAGTTTTTTGATGTGTAAAACCTAGTAAATCATATTGTTTAAAAATGTAACTAAAAATTATAGCTTTTGAACAACACAATGTTTATAATCATATTTACATATAATTACAAATATATAAAGTGTTTGTGGTTAACCAGATCCATTTTGACCAGTGACCTATCCCGCCTCACCTGCCCATTTTGCCACCTCGAATAAGTAGATAGAAGAACATAAGATAAAAGAACTTACTCTTGCATGCATAACAGTCGAATTAATTACTACAGAAGATGCAAGCACATTGCTGGAAAACAGAACATAGTGATGCAGCTCTGTATTTGTCAAACTGTCTGATAGATCGGCATCAACTGGAGAAGTTTTAAAATACTCGACTGTCAATCGCATTGACAGACAATGGAGACTCTTTGGTGTTGTTTGGACTGCAAGTTGGTAAAGGAAAGCACTCTGCTTCATATGAAAGTTAGATTCGTCTTCTGTAAGATCAGCTAGCTGTCTTAACTTTTGGCAGTGAGTTTGGACTTTGGAGTCAAATGAGAATGTTTCTTGTTTTGACATGACGGTGGAATATGACGGGTTGGCTTGGGTGTGACTGTGAATATAGAATGCGTTTGGCTGAATCTAATGCTACGGGTAACCTCATTCGGAAGCTAAAGGACATAAACTGATTTAATTAAATCTGATTTCCTGTGGTTTTGGAATCTAATTCTGGATTACATATTATATGCAATTAAAGGAAGATAACCTAAGGGGAGGGCCAGATTATGAACATTTAAATGAGCAAGGGCAGGAGATAATCGATGAGCTTCTCAAACCAGTGGTATGTTACTTATAGATTACTATCTTCACTCTTTACTAGTTGCAGCATTTGACTGTTAAAAAGTCAAACTTGTGACAAATGTCGTAAGTTTTTTATATTGTTCTTTTGAGTTTTGACACCTTTATTTTCTAGTTATCGTAATACTTGAGTTGTTTTCTCGCATTAAAACTAAAAGCACAGACAATAGTATAAACATATGGATCATTTGAAATTCAGATGGTCTTCCTTTGCTTCAGTTTTGGTGATGATTTTCAGAAAAGTAGTCTATTGACCTCAAAAAAGTCAAACGTTTACAAATAAACTTCATGAGTTGATGTTTTTGGGGCTACATATGTATATATCTAATTGAGAAATAACATTAACAAATTTTCCAATTCGGGTTTTTCGGTTCAAAACCTAAACCATACCGAATTGTGGAATAAATTTAGTTATCGTTTCTGTTTGGTCCAGTTTGAATTCGGTTAAGTTTGCCTTAAAAGATTCTCAGCCCGAATAATTTGAACCGTATAACCCAAGTAACCCGAAACATGAAATGACGAACACTCTTACCGGTCCATACCCGATTGATGTCTCAAAAGGGCCACAATTGAAAGGATAGCACAAACAGTCACACTGTATGCTGTCGGGTACTCAACGTGGTGGTCAGATATTACAGCTCCTACATTTAAGAGCACAACTTCAAGAAATAAACGTATCAGTTGACTCTACGAATCAAAGGATCGTGTTTCCATTGCCCAAGCACAAACAGGGTTTATAGTATTGAAAAAATCAAAAACAAGAATTGCGTCATGTACGTATCGAATCTTATGCACTGGTTTTCAGCCTGCTATGGATGCTATTGAACTCTGGTCGTTACTCGTTACTATTGGATGTTAATTTACAAGCCTGTCTCTAATGAACATGGTTAGGATAAACCCCATAACCCAAAAACATTTTCATATAGACCAGGTAAAACATTTGGCACAACGAAGGACTGATTCTGTAATTGAAAGGTTTCCAAACACAGAAATTCTATCATAATAACCAAAATAAGCCTCGAGAGTTACCAACTATTGTTGGATCGTTAAGGGAAAAGTGGGGGAGAACTTATGCTGAGCCAAAATTGTTGAACTTCAGTTACCATCATTTATGTTTCCCAAGAGACTTGAGCATACAACGAGTAGGTTGACATGAATCATTGAAGCATGATTGCATTGCAGCCTCCCTAGTTATACTCAATAGGAAACTTTCAAAGGATCCATACCAGCAGTACCAGTACCACTGTACCAGTACCAGTAAAGGACAAGGAAACTATCCTTAAAGAGCTAGTATCAACACCGCAGAAACCAAAAGTAAAACTCCTAAAGAAAGTTACCTATTGCAAGGGAGAAGAGGATTAAACAATGCAGAGTTCAACACCAAACACTCCCTGCATTTGTGGTAACAGAGCAACAGCTCATTAATCTCAGAAACATTTCTAGCTCAAAACACATTCAAGATCAAGAAATAGCAAACTCGGCCACTTAGGTACAGAAAACTATCCTTATCGAGCTACTATCATTAACTACAAAAATTAACATACACCAAATGAATGTTACCTAATCTTTTAAGATACACAATCACAAGGGAATGAGATCCAAGCACAAACGAGTTCAACACCAAGACACATAGTCATCTGACCCAGAGACAATACAAACTTTTGATGGTACATTTTGCCTCGCAACTTGCTACACTTTCATGTTTTATATGCTAATGCCTTTACTCCTCTAATACTGAGTTAGAGTACATGAATATTATTTCTTGTTCACACATAAGCATTTACACATTCAAATGTTGCATATTCAATGATTATTCAAAATAGACCCAAAGCAAAACGGGGGGAGAATGTAACGAAGCAAAGGACGCTAACAAGATTTCAACACGTAACGAACATCTAAAAGGCTTGTTCATCATTTTTTTACACAAGAAATAAGGCAACTATAAAGGACATTCCCCCTTCTAAAAAAGTCATCAAAGATAAGAAGCAGAAGCAACACTATCCATGGAATAATAAAAATCACATTAAACTTGATAATACCAATTTCACTAACCTTGCTACAAAGCACATATTTGAAAATAAAAGTAGCATAAGATTCCATAAATGACATTACCTAACATCATTAAATCAGTGATAAAAACTAAAATAGATGAAAGTGATTTTTCCACACCTGAACTACAAAATAGGCCCCTTGAAATGTGGCAGTCATCATTTTGATCAATTATTGTCCTAATATATATGTGAATCCAAGTGATCAAGCAAAAGTAGCGATTCCTTGTAAGAGTCCATGAAGAATGAGTCCCCTACTCCAAAAGTCCCAATATTCTTGTTTTGCTGTGAGTATGGGTCGTAAACATCAAGCATGGTAAACCTTGTGTCCTTCCCCTTAATTCGAGTTTTAAATATAGTTTCACCATTCTTCTTAAACCCCAGTATTTTATCTACCGTTATACCAATTGTGAATAGCTTTCTAAAAGACAAGTCATGCTCCATCACCCATACACCAGAATAAACTTCTCCTTCCTCGGACTTAAAGTATCCATACACAACAAGAGACTCTCTTAGCTTAGAAACGAAGCAACATGAGCGCAACGCCTTTGTTAAGGTATCTGGTAGGTCTACAACTTTAAACTCCTTGGTAATCAAATCAAATGACACAATCATATACTTATAGTGAGGTACACCATCCTCAGTCAAAGTCTTCTCAGAAGCAGCCCAATAGATAAACCTATCTATAACAACCTGAGTTGACGTATTAAGGCCAATTGTTTGACGAGGCAAATTACCACTTGGAATCACATTCCAAACCCCCGAACTCAATGTAAAAACTTCAACACGCCAAGGCTTGTTATCTTTACATAAAATCTTCACAATGGTAGGATCTCTAGTGTCAGGACAGACCCCGAAACCAAAAAGAGGAACGTAAAAAATTGGGACAGATGACTAGTCCATTCAACCGGGTCAAGTAAAACAATATGTAATAGTAGTATCCCCATCGGAGGAGTTCAGATTAGAGAGGGGTGTTAGGCAAGGTGACCCGTTATCACCTTTCTTATTCATTTTGGCGGCAGAAGGGTTAAACGCGATTATGAATGAGGCAGTGACAAACGACATTTTTAGAGGGGTCAAAGTAGGAAGGGATAATGTCATGGTGTCGCATCTCCAATATGCGGATGATACTATTTTCTTTGGTGAATGGAATAAAGAGAATGCTAAATCTCTTTTGTGTATTCTCAAGTATTTTGAAAAGGTATCCAGGTTACGGGTGAACTACAATAAAAGTAAATTATATGGAATAAGTGTCAACGATATGGAATTGGCAGAAATGGCAAGATGGATGGGGTGCGGTGTGTTAGAGTTTGTGGATAAATATTAATATGTATATGTCTAGAATCAAACTCGAGACCACGGGATTGCACACTTTACGTATGAGAATTAAAGTTTAATAATTTAATATAAAAAGTTATATTTAATTATTAATTATACAAATTAACTAACGTACAAAGATAAGGACTATGGATAAAAAATAGAGAACAAGAAAGATCTAGAACCTTGTGGGCTCTTAGATCCGATCGGCCCAGGGTTGATAACCCAACCCAAGCCCTAACTTGTTCCCTAAGTTTTGTATCCTATAAAAGCAAAGTCATGGTTTATTTTTTGTATCTCTTGTGCACACATTAAATCCAAAAACTAAACGATACTTGCTTTTACTCCTTAGTTTCGACAACAACCACAGAATCTATATTTTACATGCATGCATATATAGTGTGCATGAATTGATAAATAGTTTATTATTTTCTTTGGTTTCTGTGGTTCGACAACAACAATATTACAATAAGGGATTTTGGTGATTTGTTATACTTTGGTCAATTGTTTTGTTTTTATTAAAGCAAAATTATTTTGTGTATTATTAACTAGCATTAACCTTAATTCGTTATTAGTACGTGTGTACAAGAACGTGGTACTAACACACTATTGTTAGTATCTTGGATCGATTAACAAAACGGTAAGGGGTTAATCATTGATCCTTATTAACCCTAATTAGGGTTCATCCAATTGTTCAAGAATTCAAGATTGCATACGGTACGTTCCTATTTATGTTTTTGTTAATAATTATATGTTATACTTGATCCATAGCTTCCGCATACATGTGTACTTTGTTTTATATGAGTTGTCATGATATTAAAATTCTAACAGTGGCATCACGAGCCTTGTATAACATGTAATTGATTACTAAAACATAATAAAAATCGTATCTTTAATAGTTTTAGATACATGTTTTGGATCTAGGGTTTGTTTTTTTAATTTTTTCGAAACCCTAACCCTAATTTGGGGGGGGGGGGTCGATTTTTTTCCATGAACCCTAATTAGTGTTTGTGGTTTAATTAATTAAATTGTAATTAATTAGAAACCCTAAGTCATTAACTAGTTAATTGAACGTATCTATGTGACCTAATTGGTAATTGTTATGCTTTGATCCATGACGAAACATGCATGTTAGTCATGGGTTATTAATTGTTTATTAATTGTTAAGCTTTTTCACATGTTTAGATAGATCTAATATTAGGGAAGACCCCATAATTATTAAAATCAATTATGTGCTATGCGGTATGTGATTAGCTTTGGCCTACGCAATTGACTTGTCAATGTATGTGGCTCACTTCCATTAAGAGGTGAAGGCCCTAGCTAGTTAATTATATGCATATAAAAACCTAGAATTGATTTTTTTTAGGATCTTTTCTAAAAAGATTGCATGTGGCTAATTGTTTCACCTTTATAATTGTTATGTTATTAGTTGTTTTGATTTGTCTTTATTACTTGTTTTATTATTTAATTGTTGGACACGTTTGTAAGCAATAAAAGGGTAATTTTTATAAAGAAAATAATATGGACTAATAATGGTGAAACTTTAAGTGATAAAGATTGAATCTTGCGGTGTCTTATGTGCCAACAACGGTTCGCTTCGCACGGTAATTCGCTCCAAGGCGAGACTAGCAAGATTCATACTTTGTTACATGTTTTGAGATTGAATCCATAAACTTTTGCTTGATTGATGTTTTGTACAACATGCTTTTAAAAGTAACTCCTTTAAGACAAAATTCATAGTTGTGGTAAGAAGTCTTGGAAAGAGCCTTAGAGTCTGCCTTGGTTATCACACTTACGAATATATCTTAATCGAATTTCTTTTAAAATCATTCTTGTAGAAAGTCATCTTAAGGTTTTTAAACCTCAAGTAAAACTTTATGTCTTAATTTCAATAATTGGTAATAAAAGGTTTTTAAAACTTATGCTATAAAGATGAGTGCATGCATCTTTATACATGATTTGATTTTCACATCAATCAAAAATACCCTAAAATTTAAGTTACATGCCATCTAACTATAAGAAACACTTGAAGTTATTATTTAGTAAACGTGAGACGCAGGCTAAATTTTAATGACAAGGTAAATTTCCGAGTGTGCGTGAGACCACACATGGAGAATTTGCAGTTTCTAAGTTAGACGACTTAATTAAGTTGATGCGTGAGACCTAGAACTTAAGGCATGAGATGGGATGAAACATGCTTACATGAAAAATTGATGAATCAATTTGATGTAAATCCCATAATGATTTAGGAATTGGAAAAGTGTTTGCCAATTATTGTTCGACAGATTACCATCTTTTATACTTTCACCACTAGCAGATCAACTGATGTGGTGGAATCTATGTAAAGTTGGATCCTAGATTTTCAAGAAAATATGTTGGTTATATGAATATATCCTTGGGTATTATATTTTCTTGGAAATATAAATTATCGAAAATACTAAAATTGAATTTTGTAAATTCTTTAAATGTATTAATGCAACATTAAAACCGTAAACGTAAGTTATTCTTTTATCAAGTAAATTGATCTACACCCGTTTGGGTTTTTGGTTAGAGTCAATTTTACTAAAAGAATAAATCTAGTCTTCTTTCCATTAGGAGAAGTGTGAGACTTAATCCTAATCCTTTTCATGAATGATAGGATGATTAGAATTGTCTAAATTCTAAATACATAACTCATAGCAAAATTTAATAGTAAGATTATTTGCACTTTATGAGTTATTAAATTAGAAGCTAGACTGATTACTGCACAATGGTAAAAGACAAATTAGATTATTCTATCTAGTTATATTGCTTTGACCATTTAAAAAATACTACATACAATTGTTGGAATGGTAGATCTATACAGGAAGAAATTGCATGCCCAGTTTTTTCAAGTTAATAGTTTGGAATGTGATGAATCACATTTACATAGTAGAATACATTCTTTTAGAACCTATAAATAATTGTTGGAATGGGTTTTCTTAAAAGATGTAGGAAAGTAAATAGTACACTATTCCCTTTTACTGATTAATGAGACATTTATAATGTTGTCAAATTCAGTGGGAGTATTGTGTTCTTCTGGCTGAATAAGAGATTATTGTAATGTTCTCTAATTCAGTGGGAGTTATAAGACTTATTGTCTTAATTGTAACTCAGATTATCTTTTGAATATCTCAAGATAAATACTTTCCATATATAGACACTAATATTTTCAAGGATAGTCATGTGCGTTTCCTTGATTGATTGAGTAACTCTATATCTACTAGTTATGCTTATGACACAAATCATATAGTTCACATTAACAAGCGCGTGCGTGTTGTTCATATGGTACATGATGTTGTTCCATGCACAAGTGGGAGAAATCTACATTATGTGCAAGGTACAACACATAAGAATATGATTTAACGGATTCTCTTAATTGCTAAGTAAGAGACTATGGTTCTAATATGATTAATATAAATGTAATCTAAGAAACACTTGGTGTTGAAGTTTAGTAAACGTGAGACGCAGGCTAAATATTAACAACAAGGTAAATTTCCATGTATGCGTGAGACCAACATGGATAATTTACGGTTTCTATATTAGACATATATTAGAACATGTGTCAATAACAATACTATTTCAACTTTAACATTTATGTATTATTAGAATGACATAAATGCATGAAGTAATATGATATTACTTCAATAATTATGTATTCTTTGAATGACATAAATAAACATGAAGTAGTGTGTTAACTTGAAAATATTATTGAAACCAAATGATGGTGTTCATGATTAATTTAATTATACATGTTTATACATTATTGTATAGTTATAAACATGAAGTCTTTTAAGTATTACAAGACTTATAATAAAGTAAGACGTTAGCTTGTTTATGGTCTTTTAATTAAGACATATACAAGAAGTCATTGAGATGATCAATAATTAATAACGGATAGTGGGAATATAACACGTTCATGTTTTGAAAAGACATGAACATGAAGTGACTTGGTTAAAAGTACTTGTGTTATATAAAGAGCATGCAATTGGTTTGGAAATACTATTATACCATTAAGTTGACTTAGTTGGTAAATAGGTATGCCAAAAGGAATATGGTTATCTTATATATTGTTAGATCTTCTTACAATATTAATTCTAATTGAAATACCACATATTTATGGTATGATCAGTTAGAGAAATCAAACTCTTGTTAGGTTGTTTGATTGAAGATAACTATGACTTCTTTTCTTCCTAAAGTTGTCAAGGTTAGAAAGTCGAGTATGGATTGTATATACTCAATTAGACTCCTAGAAGATTAATAAGACACTAATATGAGATGTGATGAATCACATTAAGTCTTAAATTGAAATTCTGAATTTGTTAAACTACTTGTGTGTAGGTCATTAACAAAAGAATGTCAGGAACTGTCAATATGTATTTGTAATATCCCAAAAAGAGAATATTGTATTGTCACTTTAATTGCTAAGTATTTATATTCTATATAATACTAAAGGCAAGTGGGAGTATTTTATCTTGAAAGATAGAATTACAAGATAAATAATCTTCTAAAATCACACTAGTGAAAATCATGATGAGGCCTTAACATGTAAATGATAAACCTCAAAGATGATGGAATTCTCATTCATAGATCCACTTGGATATCTCAGATATTTAATTAATATACTGAAGATCATATGATGTAGTATTATCAAAATAATGAATTGGGTAAATTACTCATAATATGAATGTTATGGATGCTGTTCATAAAGATATTCAAATTTTGAAAATTTGGTTTATCTTAATTCTTAATAGTTAGAGAATGAAGATGAGTTTATTCAAAGATAGTGTAACCCTAGTGGTTTAAATCTTTGTGTAAAAATCATATGAACAAAGTTGTATACATATCTTAATGCATGTCTTATGACAAGATTATTAATCATACTTAAGCAATTAACTATGATTGAATACTCTTTCCTAAGCATATTAAAGATACAAAGATGATAATTGTCATATTTATATGAATATGAAATTTGACAATGAATATCAAAAACTCATTCTTGAATGTTTACTTAAGCGAGGACGATAAGTAATCAAAAAGAGTTTATGAATTCAAATAAATCTTTGGAAGTATACAAAGTGCAAAAATCCATGAATGGATAAATGCATGCATCTAGGAAATTGCTCTTATTTTTAATTATTATATCCATGAATTGGTTTATAATTGAAATAAGATAATTTCTAAGTATTCCTGAAAGCTAGTGGGAGTATTATGTTTGATTTACTAAATCATATATATTGTAGAGTAACATTCCATATAAGTAAAAGGTTAGACTTAATTTGGAATGAAACTTTACTTGAAAGATTTAGGAAATAAAACATACAACCTTGAAACTAAAGTTTATTATTAAATGAACAAGTGCGGTAAATAAATTCTAAATAGAACATAATATATCATTTAGAAAATTGATATATATTATGAAAAGATAGAACATGAATATAAATCTAAGTATGACTGAAGGATTTTCATGTGCATCATATTATTGTTACATCATGCTTAAGTGCTTAATGATTTGACAATATTTGATATCCAATTAAAAGTTATTATATAATTTGTGTAATAGATATTCTAATGAAAAATGTTTGAAATTAGAATAATGATCCTCAACTTGGAATAGCTCCTAAAAATTACACAATGGATATTAAGGTTTACGGAAATTTTAAAAGAGCATATTGTGTTTAATATACAATGATGCTGGTTTAATTGAGATGACACTCAATAACTAGTCATGGAAGGATTTCATCCTTATGAATAGCCATGAGAACTAGTTGTGCTTAACTAAGAGCATAGTTGCATTATACATTAAAGAATTAGAATACTTGAAACTTTAAAATGTTTGAAAGTTTGATTATCATAAATTGGTGATTGAGGATATCACACTATTTATGAAAAATTATGTAAATATATTAAGATAGTTGGATATACACATACAAGAATTTTAATTATTGAATTCTTGAAAGAAGTATTCTCAAAATTCGGATAGATCATAGTTAGATGAAATAATGCCTTGTCAACAAGTATGATTGTCATTACTTGAGGCATAATTGTCTTCAAGTTATTACTTGAGACAAGATTCATTAACTAGAATTATCATGCATTGATCTATTTTGGTATTTGGATAAAGGACATTAAGCAATTATTATTTATAAATGAATTAAAGTACTTAGTACGTTTGTTTTCATTAATAATAAATTGTGTTCTATATTTGCATGTTTAAATCCGTGAATAACTTATGTTATTCTAAATTGTCCATTGTCGATTAATGATATGGGAATATTATTAAACTAAGACAAATCTAAGTATTGGTTAAGAATATACTTGAAAGTATATTGATGCGTTGACATACCAATTTTACATGATATTCGATGAATTGAATATAGGACTTATCCCAACTACATGATTTTACTTTATGGATCTTGTCAGTAAGTAAATCATGAATTAAGTTATCCTCAGACTTGAGATACCAGATAAGAGTCATGGATGTAGTGCATTTTTGTGAAACAATCTACTGCTCACCGTAACAAGGAGTTATAAGGGTTGTTTTCAGAAGTGTTGCAAAGTCCATGGGTTATTCTTGTAGTCAAGAAAGAATTTGTTCCTTCAAATTTGTTTTGAAGATTAATACTGCTGGGCCCTCTCGTAGGCTTGACAAGATGTTTGCGTGCGCACGCCCAAAGTCTATCTGGAATACGTTCAGATATTTGGTAATCTTGCTCAATTATAAATAACGAGAAACAGAATTGTTAATTAAAGAATGTCTGAGATCCATATCTTTATTAATGTGGTATTAGTAACAAAAGGATAATAATAATGATGAATCATTAAAAGGTTTTTCCAGGAGACCTTCCTCGAGTTGAACTAGGGGCATTGGCGTGTTGCTAGACGCTAACCAATGTCATTATACTATTAATAGATATCCAAGTGGGAGCTGTTAGAGTTTGTTGATAAATATTAATATGTATATGTCTAGAATCGAACTCGAGACCACGGGATTGCACACTTTACGTATGAGAATTAAAGTTTAATAATTTAATATAAAAAGTTATATTTAATTATTAATTACACAAATTGACTAACGTACAAAGATAAGGACTATGGATAAAAAATAGAGAACAAGAAAGATCTAGAACCTTGTGGGCTCTTAGATCCGATCGGCCCAGGGTTGATAACCCAACCCAAGCCCTAACTTGTTCCCTAAGTTTTGTATCCTATAAAAGCAAAGTCATAGTTTATTTTTTTGTATCTCTTGTGCACACATTAAATCCAAAAACTAAACGATACTTGCTTTTACTCCTTAGTTTCGACAACAACCACATAATCTATATTTTACATGCATGCATATATAGTGTGCATGAATTGATAAATAGTTTATTATTTTCTTTGGTTTCAGTGGTTCGACAACAACAATATTACAATAAGGGATTTTGGTGATTTGTTATACTTTGGTCAATTGTTTTGTTTTTATTAAAGCAAAATTATTTTGTGTATTATTAACTAGCATTAACCTTAATTCGTTATTAGTATGTGTGTACAAGAACGTTGTACTAACACACTATTGTTAGTATCTTGGATCGATTAACAAAACGGTAAGGGGTTAATCATTGATCCTTATTAACCCTAATTAGGGTTCATCCAATTGTTCAAGAATTCAAGATTGCATACGGTACGTTCCTATTTATGTTTTTGTTAATAATTATATGTTATACTTGATCCATAGCTTCCGCATACATGTGTACTTTGTTTTATATGAGTTGTCATGATATTAAAATTCTAACACGGTGTCGAGGAATTTCCTTTTACATATTTGGGGTTGCCGATTGGGGAAAATATGAGACGTATAAATGCGTGGAATCCCGTGGTGGAAAAATTCAAAAAGACGCTGGCCAATTGGAAAGCAAAAACAATGTCGTTCGGGGGTCGTCTAACATTGGTAAAATCAGTTCTAGGTAGCTTGACATTGTATTAATTTTCGATGTTCCGTGTGCCTTTGAGTGTCATAAAAAATCTTGAGAGAATTAGAAAAAATTTCTTTTGGGGAGGGGTGGGTGAGGGTAAAAAACTTTCATGGGTAAAATGGGATTCGGTTATTGCTTCACATGTGGAGGGGGTTAAACATTGGGTCTTTAAGGGCGAAAAACCTTGCTTTAATAGGAAAGTAGTGGTGGAGATTTAAGAAGGACGGTGGGGGTTATGGGTTAGAGTAATTAAAAGTATTCATGGTGACGGTGGGGGTTTGGAGGGTGATAGCATAGGGGTGGGTGGACGAAGGGAGGGGGTGTTTGGCATGATATCATGAAGTTGGGTGAGGAGTTGGACGGTTTGGGGATTGAGTTTTCTTCTTCGTTCGTAGGGGTGCTGGGGAATGGTTGTGATATTAGGTTTTGGGTAGATAGGTGGGTGGATAATCGAAGGCTTTGTGACGTATTTCCTAGGCTTTACCATTTAGATAGAAGGAAAGAGGGTAGTGTGATGGATAAGGGGTTGTGGGTAAATGGTGTTTGGTGTTGGGAATGGGATTGGGTGAGAACCATTAGGGGTAGGGTGTGTAAGGATTTTGATGATCTAATGGAGGTATTGCAAAATGTTATTGTTTCTAATAATTGTAGGGATAGTTGGAGATGGGCGCAAGTTGAAGACGGAGAGTTTAAGGTCAAAGAGTTAACAAGATTGGTCGAGGAAAAGATTCTCCATGTGGAGAGTGGTGGTCAAGAAACGATTTGGAACAAGTTGGTGCCTAAAAGAATCAATATATTCGTTTGGAGGGCTCTTAAAGGTAGTCTTCTAGTAAAAATTTAACAAAGTTCATGGACAAAAAGATAAATCCGTTTTTATAGGTAACAAAGTTTATTCATTACAAAAAAAAAAAAAAAAAAAAAAAAAAAAAAAAAAAAAAAAAAAAACTATGTTATTACATTTAACTCTTTATGTAAGTAACTGCAATGCTTACAACGTACGCCTCTACATATATACGACTTTGTGTACATCTCTATTCATGCAAAAAAAAATAAAAAAATAAAAATAATAATAATAATAATTAAAAAAATAATAATAATAATTAAAATAAATTTTAAAAAAAAATGATGTATCATCAAGGATAAACTATGTGGGTTACCACATTTGACGAGCTCGGAAAAGACCTTGGCTCGGGCTCGGAAAAGTCAGCACCTGTTTCTGGCATCTTTTCAAGAATGTGATCAAGCTCCCGGACCACATCTAACATTGATGATCTTTTGTCGGGTTTATCATTGCAACACCAAAGAGCTAAATAAACAAACTTTGCAATGCATTTTGAAGGGTATGAGCCCATTCTGTTATCCATGATTCAAAACATTGTCCTTGTTTGATTAGATATTTTGAATGAAAGAGTGTTTTGGGTAATACCCAAAAAGTTACCCATTTGAGGCCTCTAGTGATATGGGTCAAACAGACTAAAAGTTGCCCAAAGTGTACATATAATGCATAAAATCTCTTTAATAAACAATTTTGATTATTACTGAAGTTACAGAAAATTTGCACTCATATTTGACACACTGGTTACTTTATACGAGTATGAATTAAGAAATTTGGACTAAAAGTGTTTGGGGTCAACCCAACATGTGCTAAAAATACTCTTTTTGAACCGAACCTATTTTGACCCGTTACCCGACTCGTCCATTTTGTTTCTTTAATTCAAAGAAACATTCTTATCTTTAGGTCATAAGCTACACTTGCTTTTATAGAAATTTTGTGGGTTTCTGCTATATTGTCAAACCAAGGATACAATGACCTCGACAGGAAGCGACATAGAAGCCTGAGCCCCATGTACATGCTGGAGTACTTTTCCATAAGAAGTTTTTTATTTATACAACATTAAAACTTAATGTGCACTTATAAAAACGACAGTACATTTGTGATAAATCGTGTGTTATGGCAGAGGTTAAGTAGGACCCCTGGAATGGCAATGGACCGGCAAGGAGCTCCAGCTAGCCCTAGTTCATACACAGTGAAGCGAATCTTGAGGTTAGATATTCCTATTGTTTCCCTAATGTAAGCTTTCAAGAAGATGCAACGAAAACAATATACCGTTTCACTTGTCACGTTTTAGTCATTATACTACTCTTTTTTAGTACATCTAATTCATTGATGACATTTTCTTTTTGGATTTTAGTTTAACTTTATTGACCGGCTTCTCGGACCTAGAGGCAATTCATTAAAACGTATAGAAGCTACAACGGGTTGCCGTGTGTATATACGAGGAAAAGGGTCAACCAAGGATCCCGATAAGGTTCTAAAATTCTATGACATAAAGATTTATATGATACTGATTTCGTGTGGTCTTCGAATCTAATATTTGATTATGTATATTTAAAGGAAGATAAGCTAAGAGGAAGACCGGGCTAGGACCACTTAAATGAGCAACTTCACATTCGACTTTTTGTTTTAAGAGGAAATGAAAGAATAAAAAGAAAAAGAGAATGATAGATTGGATATTTGGATGGAGTATAAAGTGTAGAGTAAGGAACTTATTCATGTGATAATTGTTCAAACTTCATGAGTTGATGCATTTGGGGTTTATCTATATATCTGATTGAGAAATAAAATTAACAAAATTTTCAGTTCTGGTTTTTCGGTCCAAAACCGAAACCATACATAATTGGCGACTTCAAATTCAGTTATCGAATAACCTGAATAACCCGAACCGTATAACCCGAGTAACCCGAAACATGAACTGACGAACACCCTTACCGGTCCATACCCGATTGATGTCTCAAAAGGGCCACAATTGAAAGGGTAGCACAAACAGTCAAACTGTCAGGTACTCAATGTGGTGGTCAGATATTACGACTCCAACATTTAAGAGCATAACTTCAAGAAATAAACGTATCAGTTGACTCTACGAGTCAAAGGACCGTGTTTCCATTGCCCAAGCACAAACAGGGTTTATAGTCTTGCGAAAATAAAAAACAAGAATTGTGTCATGTACACGGCGGTCGTTTAGTATCCAATCTTTTGCACTGGTTTTCAGCCTGCTATGGATGTTGTTGAATCAGTTGACTCTAATGATCGTGGTTGGATGTCATTTGCACATTGACAAATGGTATACTATGAAAAGTGAAATGCTGGGAAGAGTTGTGTTGCTCATACCAAGCACGATGCCCTGGTTTGTTCATGTGCACTATAGAGATTGGCAACTATAACTACACGAGTCCAATTTACAAGGTAGCTCACGGTTTTGGGTTTGGAGTTCACTAAAGTCCAAACCCATGAGCTTAAAAACATCGACTTAACATAGGATGCAACTTATACTTTGAAAATATGTAATTTAGACAATGTTAGGATAAACCCCATAACCCGAAAAATAAAATTCATATATACCAAGTTAAACATCTAGCACAACAAAAAACTGAATCTGTAATGGAAAGGTTTCCAAACAACAATATCCATTCCAGAATCACAGAAATTTATATGAAAGTTGGAAAGTATTGTTCGATCATTAAATAGTTCAACGGACATGGGAATAATGGCGAAAAACTCGTGTTGAAGGAATATTTAAAACTTCAGTTACAATCAAATAAGCTTTTGAACCTACTATCACTACTTTGTGTTGTTACCTACTGGTGCAATACGAGCTTGATTGCATTGCAGCCTCCCTAGTGATATAAGCATTGTTGGCCACAGCTCTGTTTACACTTTGGATGGTATGATTAAAGGATTGTATATCGCCTAGCCGCTACTAATGCCTTCACTACTCTAATCCTGAGTCAAACCACATGAATATCATTTCTTATTCACACATAAGCATTTACATATTCTGATAATGCATATTCAAAGATTGATAAACCTGTGTTTGCATTTACAAATTATCCAAAATAGCCGTGAAGCATGCTGAAATGAAAATCTAACGAAGAAAAGAATGATGACAAAATTTCAACGAGTAATGAACATCTAAAAGGCTTGTCATAATTAATTACACAAGCAATAAGGCATCTATCCATGGAATAATAAAAATCACATTAAACTTGATAGTAATATCGATTTCCCGAACCTTGTTACAAATCACATATTTGAAAAATATGTAGCATATATACTGCATCTACAATTGCATAAGAATCCATAAATGACATTACTTAAAAACATCAAATCAGTGATAAAACTAAAATAGATGAAAGTGATTTTTCCACACCTTGAAAGGTGGCCTTCATCCTTTTGATCAGTTATTGTTAGAATATATATGTAAATCCGAGTGATCAAGGAGAAGTAGCGATTCCTTGTAAGAGCCCATGAAGAATGAGCCCTCTACTCCAGAAATCCCATGATTTTTTATTCCTTGTGAACATGGGTCATAAACATGAAGTGTGGTAAACTCTTCATCCGCCGTTTGAACTTCAAATATAGGTTTACCATTCTTCCTAAACCCCAATATTTTACTTACACGTGCACCAATTGTGAATAGCTTTCTAAAAGACGAGTCATGCCCCATCACCCATACATCACAACCTTTAGCTTCCTCCATATTAACGCTATACACAATAAGAGACTCCCTTAGCTTAGAAATGGACACATATAGCTCGTTTGTTAAGCTATCTGGTAGGTCGGCCACTTTAAACACCTTGGTAATCAAATCAAATGACACAACCATATGATTTATGGTAGGTTCGCCATCATTAGCAAAAGTTAATTCAAAAGCACCCCAATAAATAAATCTATCTATAACAACCTGAGTTGACAAATTAAGTCCAATTGATTGACGAGACAAATTACCACTTGGAATCACATTCCAAACACCCGAACTCAATGTAAAAATTTCAACATGCCAATGCATGTTAACTGCGCGTACAAGCTTAACAACAGTAGGATCTTTAGTGACGGGACAAACCCCGAAACCATAATGAGTCCGATTAGAAGTGTCAGGGACAGCAATACCAAATGATTTTCCAATTGACGGATTCCAAATAACAACCATCTGTTTATTATAATTATCTTTATTATAACAAAACAAACACAGTAATCCATGACACGCACCAACAACCTTTAAAGCACGATATTGTTTAAGCAAAGGAGACATAACAAATGGAGCAGGCTCTTCTTGTTTTTGTACCTTAAAAGTTTCATTGTTATCATCGTCTATGAGACAAATGTACTTTGCCTCTGCTGAATATTCCACTTGGTAGCTTAGAATATGACTATGCGGCTGCGTGTGGCGGGCGCCGTAACCTTTGATAAACTGCGAGTTGTCGATAAAAGACCTCCATGGTTTGGAAACGGATCTGAACTGAATCAATGAGTTGACATCGGAAACCTTTTTGATGATTTCCATTTGGATTTCAAATGGGATGTTGTCTGACATTTTTGAAATATTTTTTCTAGGGTTTATGTTACCAACAATTGTGGGTTGAAATGAATGGTAAGAAATTTGGGGCGCTTCCTTTAGTGGGTGTCTTTTTAGGGACTTTTGTACGTAGTAGTAGATTTATCTATTTTGATTATGTTATTTTATTTTTCTTAAAACGGTAATTTTAAGTATTTTATAGTAGTAACAACGAGTGGGGGCACCCGCGCGTTGCTGCGAGAATGTTGTGTCTAATCTAAAATATAAATAAAACGATCGGTAAAAAAATTATTAAGGACTAAATTTGCAAAAGATCGCTAACGGGGAACTAACGGTGTTATTTACACCTAACCTGAGGGACCATTTTTGTAAATTCATTAGGTACAAAATAATTCTGAAAATAATATGTTTTTTTACGTAAAAAGTCCCTAAAATTCTCGACGTGTTGCATCGTTAGTCCCCGAAGGACCTATCTTGCAACGACAGTTTCACCTCAGGGACCAAAATGCACATGGGCACTATTTCGTCCACTGTAGCTACAGTGATTTGCTACAGTGGAAGTTCCCCCTTTTATTATATATAACAATTAGAGAAGTCCATGGATTGGTCATGTTGGTAACGAACTTTGAAAAGTCCTACTGTCACACATCAAACTCTTAAATACGTTTCAAAAACAACTGAGGCTGTGGAGCTCCTCAACAGAGTCCAACAAGTTATACATTGCAATGTTATAACACCTAGATTTACAAACGTACTTTTTAAAATAATTAGCTTTGCAATTCTAAAACGGCTAGCAACACAGCTTGTTACTCGTTTAACTTGCACTTCTATGTAATTCGAAAGAATTATTTAATCTAAAAAAAAAAAAAAAAAAAAAAAAAAAAAACCCTCATATTATGCATTATTGCTACTGGTGACCGGTTGCAACCGGATAATATTGTACGTATGAATAAAAAGGTAAATTATAGTCAGTGTTTTGTCAAACCAAGAATTTAATGATCTAGACAACGACATAAAAGCCAGTGCCCCATGGGTTCTGCAGGTCTTACTGGCTGTAGTGATTTTCCACAAGAAGTATACATATTTAAACAACAGTAAAACTTAATCTTCACTTATAATAACGATAGTACACTCGTGATGAATCGTGTGTTATGGCAGAGGTTAAGTGGGCAATGGACTGGCAAGGAGCTCCAGCTAGTCCTAGTTCATACACAGTGAAACAAATCTCGCGGTTAGATATTCCTGTTGATTTTTCCCTAAATGTAAGCTTCAAAGAAAGATGCAATAGATATACAACTTTATTTGAAGGATTTTTTTTTTACATAAAATAACAAATTACCTTTTCACTTGTCACGTTTTAGTCACTATACTCTTTTTTACTACATCTCATTCATTAACATGACTTTTTCTTTTTGGATTTTGGTTTAACTTTGTTGGCCGGCTTCTGGGACCTAGAGGCAATTCACTAAAATGTATAGAAGCTACAACGGGTTGTCGTGTGTATATACGTAGAAAAGGGTCAATCAAAGATCACGGTAAGGTTCTATAATTCTATAACATAAAGATTTATATAACAGAAAAGAGTCTAATATTTGATCATGTATCTTATGATATTTAAAGGAAGACAAGCTAAGAGGAAGAACGGGCTATGAGCAGTTAAATGAGCAACTTCACATCTTAAACCAGGCTGATTTACCACCAAGCGTTGTGGATTTAAGTATGAGGCATGCACAGGAGATAATCGAAGAGCTTCTCAAACCAGTGTTATGTTACTTATAAATGTCACTAGTTTTCTATCTTCTTCTACATCTTAGAAACCTTTAATATATATGTATCGTACTACCTGATGTATTTCGTCACATTAAAAATCATAGCACGAACACTAGTATCGGCCTATGGATCATTTGCTGAACTTTAACTTTTGAAGTCAAATGGACTTCTTTAACTTCAAAATTCATGATGATTCTCTCAAACGATTAACACGGATATCTTTTTACCTCTTCTTTCTGCTTTAAATTGTGAACCAAAAAAAAAAAAAAAAAAAAAAAACCAAAAATTTTCAGAACATATAGTAATTTCTGGAAAATCTTGAGTTTGAAAACGTAGTCAACATGACATCAAAAAGTCAAATGTTACCAATAAACTTTTTGTGGTCTTCGTCACTATAAACATATTTTGTTGCACAATTTACTTATCCATGTCCTCATTGTTGTTTATTTATTTGCAGGACGAGTCCGAAGATTATATCAAAAGACAGCAAGTATGAGGACTAGCTATGCTAAATAAAGAGTGTCACCATTCAACACAAGTGGCATGAAACGTCCCAAGACCGGGCGTTACAGAGACAAAAATGTGATCCAGGGGGTTTAACCACAGTATGCGTTAATATTACATTAAAAGAAACACTGTCAGAGTATCATCACACTAAAAAAGAAAAATATTTTCACGTGCATACACTAAACCCCTTCTGGATCCGCCCAAAATGGAACCACCGTCTTTGCGTAACTATGTGTCCATTTTCTATGCAAACACACCCTTGTATATATTTGAAACATTATTGAAATGTTTAGGCTGACTCTTCTGACCAGTGAGAATCATATTCGACTTTTTGTTTTATGAGGAAATGAAAGAATAAAAAGAAAAAGAAAATGATAGACTGGTTAGAGTATAAAGTGTAGAGTAAGGAACTTATTCATGTGATAATTGTTCAAACTTCATGAGCTGATGCATTTAGGGCTACATATCTATACATCTAATTGAGAAATAAAATTAACAAATTTTCCGGTTCTAGTTTTTCGGTTCAAAACCTAAACCATGCGTAATTGGCGAATTCAAATTCAATTATTGAATCTGTTTGGTCCACTTTGACTTCAGTTAAGTTTTTCATTCAAAAATTCCCAACCTGAATAACCCGAACCGTATAACCCGAGTAACCCGAAACATGAACTGACGAACACCCTTACCGGTCCATACCTGATTGATGTCTCAAAAGGGCCACAATTGAAAGGGTAGCACAAACAGTCACACTGTCAGGTACTCAACGTGGTGGTCAGATATTACGACTCCAACATTTAAGAGCATAACTTCAAGAAATAAACGTATCAGTTGACTCTACGAGACAAAGGACCGTGTTTCCATTGCCCAAGCACAAACAGGGTCTATAGTCTTGCAAAAATAAAAAATAAGAATTGTGTCATGTACACGGCGGTCATTTAGTATCCGATCTTTTGCGCAGGTTTTCAGCCTGCTATGGATGTTATTGAATCAGTCGACTCTATTGATCATGGTTGGATGTCATTTGCACATTGTCAGATGGTTTACTATGAAAACTGAAATACTGGGAAGAGTTGTGCTGCTCATACCAAGCACGATGCCATGGTTTGTTCAAGTACACTAGAGATTAGCAACTATAACTACAAGAGTCCAATTTACAAGGTAGCTCACGGTTTTGGCTTTGGAGTTCACTAAAGTCCAAACCCATGAGCTTAAAAACATCGACTTAACATAGGATGCAACTTATACTTTGAAAATATGTAATTTAGACAATGTTAGGATAAACCCCATAACCCAAAAAATAAAATTCATATATACCACGTTAAACATCTAGCACAACAAAAAACTGATTCTGTAATTGAAAGATTTCCAAACAACAACAATATCCATTCCAGAATCACAGAAATTTATATGAAAGATGGCAAGTATTGTTCGATCATTAAATAGCTCAACAGACATGGGAATAATGGGGAAAAACTTGTGTTGAAGGAATATTTAAAACTTCAGTTACAATCAAATATGCTTTCCAAGAGACTTGGGGATACAACGAGTAGATTGAGATGAATCAAAGAAGCTTTTGAACCTACTATCACTACTTTGTGTTGTTACCTACTGGTGCAATAAGAGCTTGATTGCAATGCAGCCTCCCTAGTGATTTCAGCATTGTTGGCCGCAGCTCTGTTTACACTTTGGATGGTATGATTAAAGGATTGTATATTGCCTAGCCGCTACTAATGCCTTCACTACTCTAATCCTGAGTCAAACCACGTGAATATCATTTTTTGTTCACATAAGCATCTACATATTCAGATAATGCATATTCAAAGATTGATAAACTCGTGTTTGCATTTACAAAATATCCAAAATAGCCGTGAAGCATGCTGAAATGAAATGTAATGAAGCAAAGAATGATGACAAGATTTCAACAAGTAATGAACATCTAAAAGGCTTGTCATAATTAATTTCACAAGCAATAAGGCATCTATCCATGGAATAATAAAAATCACATTAAACTTGATAGTAATACCGATTTCACAAACCTTGCTACAAATCACGTATTTGAAAAATATGTAGCATATAATGCATCTACAATCGCATAAGATTCCATAAATGACTTTACTTAAAAACATCAAATCAGTGATAAAACTAAAATAGATGAAAGTGATTTTTCCACACCTTAACTAGAAAATAAGCCCCTCCCGTAACATATCACTTTCTTAATCCACACCTTGAAAGGTGGCCTTCATCCTTTTGATCAATCATTGTTAGAATATATATGTAAATCCGCGTGATCGAGGAGAAGTAGCGATTCCTTGTAAGAGCCCATGAAGAATGAGCCCTTTACTTTAGAAATCCCAAGATTTTTGATTTCTTGTGTGGAGGGGTCATAAACATGAAGTGTGGTAAACTGTCCATCCGCCTTTTGAATTTCAAATATCGGTTCACCATTCTTCCTAAATCCCAAAATTTTACTTACACGTGTGCCAATTGTGAATAGCTTTCTACAAGACAAGTCATGCTCCATCAACTGTACATCACAACCTTTAGCTCCCTCAACATTAATGGATCTATACACAATAAGAGACTCCCTTAGCTTAGAAAGGGACAGGTATAGCTCATTTGTTAAGCTATCTGGTAGGTCGGCCACTTTAAACACCTTGGTAATCAAATCAAATGACACAACCATATGATTTATGGTAGGTTCGCCATCATTAGCAAGAGTCAATTCAAAAGCACCCCAATAGATAAACCTATCTATAACAACCGGAGCTTCCATATTAAGTCTAATTGTTTGACGAGGTAAATTAGCACTTGGAATCACATTCCAAACACCCGAGCTCAATGTAAAAACTTCAACATGCCAAGGCATGTTAACTGCGCGTACAATCTTAACAACAGTAGGATCTTTAGTGACAGGACAAACCCCGAAACCATAATGAATCCGATTAGAAGTGTGAGGGACAGCGATACCAAATGATTTTCCAATTGACGGATTCCAAATAACAACCATCTGTTTATTATAATTATCTTTATTATAACAAAACAAACACAGTAATCCATGACACGCACCAACAACCTTTATAACACGATATTGTTTAAGCAAAGGAGACATAACAAATGGAGCAAGCTCTTCTTGTTGTACCTTACAAGTTTCATTGTTATCATCGTCTATGAGACAGATGTACTTTGCCTCCGGTGAATATTCCACTTGGTAGCTTAGAAGAAAACTAGGTGGCTGCGTGTGGCGGGCGCCGTAACATTTGATAAACTGAGAGCTGTCAATGAAAGACTTCCAAGGTTTGGAAACGGACCTGAACTGAATCAATGACTTGACATTAGAAACTCTTTTGATGATTTCCATTTGGATTTCAAAGGGGATGTTGTCTGACATTTTCAAAGGGTTTATGTAAGTAATAACTAAGAAGAGACTGAAATTAATTGGGAAATTTGGGGGCGTTATTTTGGGTGTTTGGTTTTTTATTACAGTACATCAATTGGGTATGGACCGGGTAAAACCCATATATTCATGTGTGTACACTTTAGTGTGTTTTTTGGGTTTTTTTAGTAAAGTTCTATTATTCGTTCAAAAAAAAAGTAAAGTTCTATTAGTAAAATGCAAGCTTATACAGTAGCTACATGGAATCACATTCCAAACCCCCGAACTCAATGTAAAAACTTCAACATGCCAAGGCTTGTTAGCTTCACATAAAATTTTCACAATGGTAGGATCTCTAGTGTCAGGACAGACCCCGAAACCAAAAAGAGGAACGTAAAAAATTGGGACAGAAATACCAAATGATTTTCCGATAGAATGGTTCCAAATAACAACCATCCATTCTTTATAAAATTTATGAAAACCAAACAAACACAGTAATCCATGACACGCACCAACAGCCTTTAAAACATGATATTGTTTAAGCAACGGAGAAACAACAGATGGAGCCAACTCTTTTACATCAAGAGATTCAATATTATCATCTACTAGAAAAATATTTTCATTCTGAGAATGCGGTAATATACTTACGATACGGCTATGCGGCTGCGTGTTGCGGGCACCGTAACATTTGATAAAGCCAGAGCTGTCAATGAAAGACTTCCAAGGTTTGGAAACGGACCTGAACTGAATCAATGACTTGACATCAGAAACCTTTTTGATGATTTCCTTTTGGATATCAAAGGGTATGTTGTCTGACATTTCTATCAAAGGGGCTTTTTCTAGGGTTTATGATAACTTTTGAAATAGGTTGAATTAGTGAAAACTGAAAAGTGGGTTTTGAAGAGGAGGTGATTTTGGATTTGGGTTTTGAAGGCCGTCGTGTGCCGTCGTGATACGCCGGAGATGTGGTGATATTAGGGTGGGTGTTTTGGATTTGCTGTTAAACAGGTATGTTTTGATAAAGATATTAAATTTCGAACTTATTTAACTAGAACTCGAGCTCGAGCTCGAGCTTAATACTCACGAGCTTGGGTCGGTCTCGAACAAAAATTAGTACTTGATTAGTTTAACGAGCCGAGCTTTGAAAATTAATATTTGGCTCGGCTCGTTCAAAAACTTGTTTAATAATCCTGATCCGAACGAGCCATATCGTAGGACAACACTATAACATAACAAAACTCGTTATTTTCGACTCGAACCAAATTGACTTAAATTTATTTTGAAAATAATATCCAACATGTACCTTATTAATTTTTGGTTAATATATTTACAAGGGTGAACCTTAAAAAATAATATAATAAAATAAAAAAAAAATCCCATAGTAACTTTGCAATATAATTTAGAAAATAATGGAAAAAAGTGTCTTTGGCTTAGTGGATGAGAATCCTTAATACAAGTTAGAAGTGCACGAGGTTGAAGTTTCATCCATGATATACTCTTTTTAAGATTGCTCCATTTCTTTCGATTAACGGCACCACACTTGAAATCCGATCCCCTGATTTAAATCATCTAAACAGACAGGCCCCGGGACCTGAACCACTAAAAGAGACCCACGAAGGGAAATCCCTAAAACTCATGGCTTAGCAATAAAGAGGAAATCCAGATTTTCTGTGTCACTTACGATACTCAAACCCCGATAAAACCCCTCTCTAAGGTCCAGAAAGAACTCGGGTGGCCAACGGACCTAAATTAGTTGCTTTCTTTCAATTAAAGTTTTGCATGGCTAGTTGGCTACTATAGTTTGGTAACTTATTTCATGTAAATTCTTTTCTTTTAGGCCATAGTTCTCTTATTAATTACTTACTTAACACGGACAAGTTGAATTACACTTGATGTAAATTTTATTTGTATTGACCCGATATAAAAAATTTGTTGGATTTTAAATTTGAAAGACTATGTAAATTCATACTTTAACATAACGATGCTTTGATCAGGTTTTCGATATCCAAAAACTAACGTATGTCAAAGTCTTTTAGTAAAAATTTAACAAAGTTAATGGACAAAAAGACAAATCCTTTTTTATAGGTAACAAAGTTTATTCATTTCCAAAAATAAAAAATAAAATAAAAATTAAAAATAAATAAATAGTGGAACTATGTTATTACATTTAAGTAACTCTTTATATAAGTGACTGCAATGCTTACAACGTATATCCGACTTTGTGTATATCTATTTAATAATAATAATAATAATAATAATAATAATAATAATAATAATAATAATAATAATAATAATAAATTGATGTATCATCAAGAGTGTGTGTGATCAAGCTCCCGGACCACCACATCTATCATTGATGGTCTTTTGTTGGGTTTATCGTTGCAACACCAAAGAGCTAAATAAACAAACTTTGCAATGCATTTTGAAGGGTATGAGCCCATTGCCCCATTCTGTTATCCATGATTCAAAACATTGTCCTTGTTTGATTAGATAGTTTGAATGAAAGAGAGTTTTGGGTATACCCAAAAAGTTATCCATTTGACGCCTCTAGTGTGATATGGGTCAAACAGACTAAAAGAAAATGATCAGATTTGTAGCTTAGAATACAGCTATGTGGCTGCGTGTGGCGGGCGCCGTAACATTTGATAAAGTCAAAGCTGTCAATGAAAGACTTCCAAGGTTTCGAGACGGACCTGAACTAAATCAATGACTTGACATCATAAACCTTTTTGATGATTTCCATTTGGATTTCAAAAAGGATGTTGTCTGACATTTTTTTTTTCTAGGGTTTATGTTTCCAGCAATAACAACAATTGTGAGTTGAAATCAATGGTATGAAATTTGGGGCGATTCCTTTGGACTTTTATGTGAGGTAAGATTTATCTATTTTTATTTGTTTCGAAGTTTATACTAGTAAGTTTTTTAGGAAATAGTATCTTAGAGCATACCTAGGTTAAGAATATGGATGTGTTTAACAATAATAGTGAGCTAGCTGTAGTAATAAGCAGCGGTAAGTAGTAAATGTGAAATAGCTGTACTTTTTTATAAAAACGTTTGATTATGTGGCTGTAGTTGTAATTATAACGTGTAAAATAGATCCTAAATGCTCAAAGCTTTAAAATGCTACTTCATAGAGCGTTGGAAAAAGAGCATTTCGAAAAAGAAAAAAAAAATACTTGTTGCTTGCTAAATGAAAATTAAAAATTGCAACATTAATGATCAACGCTCATAAATGCTTTTTACATATCTGCGCTAAACACACTCTGTAAAAAAAAGGTTGATGGATTGTGGAAAAATATTAGTATTATTGGAATGAAAGGTTGAAATTGGTTGATGAATAAAGAGTTTGAGATATCTCGACCGTTTGAAAATTTGGTTTATACGTGTGATGAATGAAAGATAATACGTCGATAATCGGTAAAACTTAAGTGAGAAAAGTAACCTTTGTAACTTATGTCTCAATATTTTCTTTTATAGCCTCATTTGTTATTTGAGAAACGTGTCTTCTTTTGCAAATACACAAAAGAAAAAAGAAAAAGAAAAAAAAAAAAAAACGCTATTTTGAGAAGATATGTACACATGTAGATGGAATAGGCAAACAAGTACGACGCTAGGCTTTTTTTTTTTTTTTTTTTTTTTTTTTTTTTTTTAATCATTGGTAGGAACAAGATCCATTTGTTTTTCGTGGAATATGGATGCGTCCATAGAGGTTTATTTCTTTTAACCTACATATGTGTGTGTTTACTTCAGTATATAACAAATAAAACCACCTTGTTATATTGTTCTTACGTGTTTGTCGTACATATGTGGTTAATTGATCTTTGAATCTTTTATATAATAAAACAAATCCCCTATTGGGAATTTTTCATTTCAAAAAAATGCATTCATACTTTATTTAGTAATAATTTTATTTTAAAAAAAAAATTATTTTCTTATTAGGTAACATTTTATATTTATCCATAACACAAGTAGAAGATAAATACAAAAAATATATATAAGATGCAATTAATAATAGGATTAAAATTTTTAAATAATTATCTTTAATAATAAAAAACTATAATTAAAGATCATAAATCAAACGAAACAAAGATTAAATTATTTGTTTTTTAATAAATAAAAATATATGATTTAAAAAAAATTAAACCCGCGCGTGCGCGGGAATTATTACTAGTCATTTAAATCATAATAACCAAATGGACAAAAGAACTCGGAGAATATCCCTTTTGAAATTCAAATAAAAGTCATAAAAAGACTTACCGTGAAGCCTTTTATACAGTTTCAAAACTATGGAAGCCCTTTAACGACATCTCAAAGATCACAGGTTAAACCTTAATATTCAGGTTCTTTTTATTTTAAGGAAAGTGTAATATTCTAATTTAGTCATTCAAACTTTATATTAACAATAAAAATCATCAAAGTTTTAATATTGTTTTTCAGCATTATGTAAACTAGTTATAATACCTGTGCACGCACAGGGTTTTTAAAATTTCGTTTTGATTATTTATTATTATCGATTAAGAAATGAACCACTTAACATGTTTCAAATAGTTTTACTTAGTAGACTAAAAATAAAAAATCATATGTATATATGTTATAATCTACCTATTATTTTAGGAGAATAGTTTTGGATTAAAAATTATATTTTATTATTCAAGCAAAATCACATGATGATACTTGACTTGCATGAGATATTAGTGATATATGCTTTTAGTTTTGCAAACTCGTGCTATTAATTTACGATGTGTTTTGTAATTCTTTCTTTTACTTATATTTTCATTAATATATGTAGCATATTTAGATAGCTTTGAAGATTGATTCGTTTCCTTGATTATAAATAACCATCATACCATGTTTACTAATGTACCTTTTTGTTTGAAAATTTGTATTTTCATAAGTTTGTGATATTTACTTCTCATGTTTGATCATAAAATTAACAAATTAACATAGATGCTTACACTATAGCTTCTTTATTATATAAAGATAAACAAAAAAAATGTAATAGGTAGAACTCAAATTTAATCTTACGTTTATTTATAATGTATAAGAATAATTTTTCTCTAAACCCGAACTATATAAGGAAATTATTATTACTTGTATAAGTAAATTATAAATGCATAAAAAATGACAGAGTACATCTGCAAGTCTTTTAGGATTGTTTGAATCCTTACCGACCTTTCACTTTAATGCAACTTTCTTCACAATTGGCTTAAATCATCAAGGTAAAACACACCCATATTTTAGACCGTTGGTTGACACCCATAGTGTTATCAATGACAGGAAACACCTGCTAAGTTTTATTAATTCATTCAAAGACAAATTACACTCCGAAAAGAATTCCTACCATAAAATTCCCCATATAGGCACTAAAACACATCTTTGGTTCGTTAACCTTCCATGACAAACATTTGTTGATACTTAATCCTCCTCTAAAAAGCGCACACAACAAATTGCATTACACTTTAGTGTGTGCGATAAGATCATAAAACTACAAAAACCACAAACATGTTGCATTATAGTGAGGATAAAAACAAAGTTAGTCATAACATCAAATCAGAAATCTTCAGATTAGAATTAAAGGGGTGTTTAGTTATGCTTATTAAAGGTGCTTATTGGCTTATTCAATTACCATAACACAATAAGTTTATGATAAAATTATAAGCTTTTTTGAGAAGCTTAGTAAAAAAACCTCTAAACTCCCAACTAATTCTATCATGGCTTAGTGTGTTTATAGTAAAAACACAAATATTAAGTGTAGAAATTTTCAATAAAACATTAAAAAAAATTACTAAAAGTTGGTATGTATAACAAAAAAGTTAAACTATAAAAAAATTTACTAAAAACTATCAGCTAGATAAGGCATAAGCCAAAGTGCTGTTGAGGTCTCTTTCAGATTCTATTCATAAGCAAAAAGGGGTTTACACATAAATCATAAGTATAGAATAATGGTTGTATCTCACATCTGTGATTACCAAGTCAATAACATTATCGCAGTATAGTAACGTAATAACCTAATTAAAAACTATATATTCTTGCTAAATAATTCTCAAGTACATACTTTTAATTCCTTTACAACAACCAACTATTATTATTTATTTTTTTACTTTATTATTATTATTATTATTATTATTATTATTATTATTATTATTAATTTTATTTTGAAACATCAAGTCAATAAATAAAGTTAGGTTATCACCTACGTAGTTTTTCTTTTTTTGATTTAGGAGGTGATTCTTATCAAATAAGGATTATGATGCGTGCATTTTTTTTATAATTTAAGGAAAACACCTTCTATATTAAAGAATGACTATCTAGCCGATGTTTTTTTTTTTTTTTTTTTTTTTTTTTTAATAATTAGCTTTGTATAACATTTTTAATTGACAAAGATGTTGAGTTTGAGGTTAATGTTGTTGTTTAACTTTAACTATTGATATCATGTTGTACAAAATGTGCGAGTTTAGTGGCACATAATGAGCGTTGATAAAGTTAAAATATGTTCCGTAAAGTTTTTAAAATATTTTTATGGATATCCATATATAAATTTAAATAACAATTTCATTAGTCGTTGTTATAAATTTTTATGGATATCACAGTAACTCATGCTTACCATTTGATATTTATATTCTCGTTACTAATAATTTAACCGTATTTCAAACCCGTGTACGCATAAATTAAACTTTTAAATAGTAACATGAGTCCTTATTTAAAAAAAAATATTTTGATGGATGAAAGTTTAAAACTAACATTAGTTTAAAAAATATTTAATGTATATTAAAACTAATTCGCATATTTACCAAATTTATTTTAATAGATGAAAGTCAAAAAAACTAATAATATTACTCATGTAATTTTAAACAACGTTAACATTATAAAGTATAGGGGTATGAAGTGTAAGGGGTTATTTGTTTATTATCTAAAGTTAGTAAAAAACATGGAGACTTATAATTTTACACTTAACCACTAAGGTTTTATTAATTACCTCCTCTTTTCTTAAGTTCTTATTTTCATAAATTTGACACCTACATTTTTATGTGTTTTTTTTATCAATCAAATTCTCCACCAAATTTATTAAAGTTTGACCAAAATCAATTCAATTTTGACTTTTTATTGACCAGTCATATTGCTTGATTTTGCTTATGTGTCAAAATTGAGCTCTCCTATTGGTCCAATTTTTTTTTCAATGAGAAGGGTTTTGCAAAAACACTTCGAAATGATATAATTCTTGTATTATATAAAAGATATCCAACCAAACATGCGAACCTTAGTATAAACATCAACCCATTAATGATAGCCACTCTCAACAAATTTCATGTGCAACCACCTTGAACAGCGATTGAGCGATACAACTAAACTTAATGAGTACCTAGCTGCCTACTGACTAGATCACAGAGGATTGACCCTAGCCTATCTTCAAGACTTCAACCCATCTAAGAGTTAAACCGTTCATAGATTCGAAACATGTTTGTTTAGTCAATACATGCATTCAAACACGCCTATTTGGTGCTTGATGAACTTGGTCCCAAACTAGCACAAATTTCTGGCATTTCTGTCCGACATGCATCAACCATTTATGGGAAATTCATTAGTTAGAAACGAGGTTTCTTTAAAAAGGAAGACTTGAAAACCGGCAACTAGTGAAAGTAACGTCTAGTAGGCGGTTGTTTACATGCAAAGAACTGCAAAACAAAATGAGGGTAGTTACAGTTTCACATTCGCTTATGCTAACACCTGGTGTATTACAACAATTAACTTAATACCTAAAAGCCTTCAAGGCCAAAAGCTAAAAGGTACATAAGAGTAGATCGTCTAAAGTAATTAGATTATTGTGCTATCCCTAATGCCATGAATGCACAGACTACCAAAATAAATATATTATAACAATCGTGAAAATAAAAAAAGAATTCAGGCTAACGACTCGCCTACCTACTTCAACACCATACAAAAAAGTAGAATGTGGCTCTTCAGATTCCCATCAGAAATCTTCTCAAATCTATAACACAATTGCAGCCTGATCTTTATCGACAAATTGTAGTCCCCTTTCCTTGTCTATCAAATGACTATAAACACACGGAGATCGTCATATGCAAATCCTCGTCCTCTAAAACCAGGTCAAGATGTCGTGCCCCTTTTTTCCATTTAAAAAATTACAATTCTTGAATTTAACAAGGAACCACAGATTATGGATTCACATTGCAATCAGTCAAGAAATGGTTATCGTTGTTGAGAAACTTTCTCCAGTGAGATTTATAGCTCGAAATGCCCAACTCAAGCCAGGGTTTCAGGTTGCCGTTGAAGTGTAATACAGCTGCTTTGTTAATGGCTTCATTGACCTAATCCGGGTAACACCCACGTGTCATCAAGAGCAACAAGTAACCCTTGAAAAGTGAGCATGGTTGCTCCTAGTGCCGTTGTTTCGCTCAATCGCCGTTCACAAAAGGAAAAGTGATTGTCAACACATAATGTAGCTATAACATAAACGCAAAGCTATTAAATGTCACAAAGGTGGGCACGCAGCAATTTTAACCCATTTACTTACAAAGTTATAAATGGGTCGATTCAGGTTATGTCTTATCTCTAACGGGTCAAAGGTATAAAAAGAAAAGATAACCACAATCAACCCACTTAAATAATGGGTCAAAATTGCCACATCTGAACCATACCGAATTGGCAAATTCAAATTCAGTTATCGGTTTTGTTTGGTCCACTTTGAATTCAGTTAAGTTTTGCCTTCAAAAATTGTCAACTTGAATAATCTGAACCGTATAACCCGAGTAACCCGAAACATGAAATGACGAACACCCTTACCGGTCCATACCCGATTGATGTCTCAAAAGGACCACAATTGAAAGGATAGCACAAACAGTCACACTGTATGCTGTCGGGTACTCAACGTGGCGGTCAGATATTACAGCTCCAACATTTACGAGTACAACTTCAAGAAATAAACGTATCAGTTGACTCTACAAATCAAAGGATCGTGTTTCCATTGCCTAAGCACAAACAGGGTTTATAGTCTTGCAAAAATTAAAAACAAGAATTGTCATGTACACGGCGGCCGTTTAGTATCCAATCTTTTGCACTGGTTTTCAGCCTGCCATGGATGCTATTGAACTCTGTGGCATTCGTTACTAGTGGATGTTAATTTACAAGCGTGTCTCTAATGATCATGGTTAGGATAAACCCCCTAACCCAAAAACATTTTCATATAAACCAGGTAAAACATTTGGCACAACAAAAAACTGATTCTGTAATTGAAAGGTTTCCAAACACAGAAATCCTATCATAATAACCAAAATAAGCCTTGAGAGTTACCAACTATTGTTGGATCGTTAAGGGAAAAGTGGGGGAGAGCTTATGCTGAATCAAAATTGTTGAACTTCAGTTACCATCAAGGTTGACATGAATCATTGATGCATGATTGCATTGCAGCCTCCCTAGTGATACTCAATAGGAAACTGTCAAAGGATTACCAGTACCAGTAAAGGACAAGGAAACTATCCTTATAGAGCTACTATCAACACCGCAGAAACCAAAAGTAAAACTCCTAAAGAAAGTTACCTATTGCAAGGGAGAAGAGGATTAAACAATGCAGAGTTCAACACCAAACACTCCCTACATTTGTGGTAACAGCGCAACAACTCATTAATCTCAGAAACATTTCTAGCTCAAAACCCATTCAAGATCAAGAAATAGCAAACTCGGCCACTTAGGTACAGAAAACTATCCTTATCGAGCTACTATCATCAACTACAAAAATCAACATACACCAAATGAATGTCACCTAATCTTTTAAGATACACAATCATAAGGGAATGAGATCCAAGCACAAGTGAGTACAGCACCAAGATACATAGCCATCTGACCCACACAATACAAACTTTTGATGGTATATTTTGCCTCGCAACTTGCTACACTTTCATGTTTTATATGCTAATGCCTTTACTCCTCTAATACTGAGTTAAGAGTACATGAATATTATTTCTTGTTCACACATAAGCATTTACACATTCAAATGTTGCATATTCAATGATTATTCAAAATAGACCCAAAGCAAAACGAGGGGAGAATGTAACGAAGCAAAGGACGCTAACAAGATTTCAACACGTAACGAACATCTAAAAGTCTTGTTCATTTTTTTACACAAGAAATAAGGCATCTATAAAGGACATTCCCCCTTCTAAAAAAGTCATCAAAGATAAGAAGCACAAGCAACACTATCCATGGAATAATAAAATCACATTAAACTTGATAATACCAATTTCACTAACCTTGCTACAAAGCACATATTTGAAAATAAAAGTAGCATAAGATTCCATAAATGACATTACTTAACATCATTAAATCAGTGATAAAAAGCTAAAATAGATGAAAGTGATTTTTCCACACCTGAACTACAAAATAGGCCCCTTGAAATGTGGCAGTCATCATTTTGATCAATTATTGTCCTAATATATATGTGAATCCAAGTGATCAAGCAAAAGTAGCGATTCTTTGTAAGAGCCCATGAAGAATGAGTCCCCTATTCCAAAAGTCCCAATATTCTTGATTTGTTGCGAGTATGGGTCGTAAACATCAAGCGTGGTAAACTTGGTGTCCTCCCCTTCAATTCGAGTTGAAAATATAGTTTCACCATTCTTCTTAAACCCCAGTATTTTGTGTACTTGTAGGATCATAGTTTTATGTTGATATTGTGATTCGGGAGGTCGGGTTCGGTGGAAGAAGAAGAAAGCCATGGTTAGAGAGAGAGAATGGAAAACTAGGTGATTTTATTGATAATAAGGAAATGAGAAAAACACACACAAGTCTCACCCCTCCATGGAAGTATGGAGGGGTATATAAAGCCTAACACATGCTATACTATGGCAATATTACATAACTAGTCCATGTGTTTTGGCTTAACAAGATAGTAAATGTAATCCCGTAAATGTCGTTCCATTTACGTGTTAGGATCAAAAACTTTGATCCCAACAATCTTCCCCCAATGGGGCGACATAAGGGATTACTTACAACATTTCCTACAAGTACAAATACAAATAAAGAAAGGTCTTCATAAGCTCTTCAAATTGCTGAGGATGACGACAGTTAACGCTCTTTGTCCTTATCTTGTACCCCGGCTTGAGAACTTTATCTTTACTTGTAGGCAAATGATGTAATATGCATGAAATGGATTAACTTCCCCCCAATTCATGCTGCATGTCTTTAGCAGCTTCTTCGTACACTTCTTTTTGGCGAAGTTTCTGAATCAGCTTCCCCCCAAACTGACAACCGTCTTCAGCAGATTCGAAACTTTGATGTAGTCCACATGTCTTCTAACTATTGAAGTTTTGAGTACGCAGCGGAATTTGTAGATGACACCGTAAACCACACCAAGCAAATCTGACTAGTTACTTAATCACAGTTATGCTCAATGCGGAAGCTCCGTTCGGGGGTAACATGCAAGAAATCAGCAAGATCTTCTCACTTAAGTAGGCTACTTCACACTTCACAACCCGCGAGAGTTGAAACGATTACACCAAAGTCACAAAATTTAACCACTGATCATCTCTGCGGACATCTCTCCGGTATTAATAAAATTGTAAGCTCGATCACGTGAGTCTATTATGCATCTCTGATGTGCACATTTCTTCCCCCTAATTGCAGAACCTCATGGAAAATGAGTGTTTTCGCAAAGAAGGCAAGAAAAGGGTAAGAAAGCAAAGAACACCCACTCTATCTTCCCCCACGATGTCTTCGCGGAATCGGAAGCATACACACTATGTTTACGATGGAAAACGGAGGCAGCGTAACCCCATATGTCTAACTAACCGATTATGTGTGAAGTATTAAAAAATAGCCAGTGAGAAACAACTGCTGATAAGCAACTCTACTCTTTGATACTCTTCTCATCTAACTCTTTACCGACCCCATTATCATTCTGTCGGCTCTTTGTAGTGACTACTGATGGAGAAAATTCAATATTATGAACTTGAGAGCGAAGTAAAATAACCCGAACTTGTGACTTAAACTTGCACTAATGTATGACAAAGAGCGGTGTAGAGAGTTCGCACTCCATCGAATCTCTAAGTACTCTATACTCATCAACCAACCAACCATCAAGTATAAGACGTACATCACCTCTTGACTATCCACATCTTCGTGTGACACTGAGCACTACAACGTAACTCCTTAAAGTGATAGTTATTTTGTGGTAATAGAAAGAGAGAATCACAAAAATAACTAGATATCCAAGTCTTCGTCATTTTAAAGGTTAAAAGCTCGAACAAGGATCTCAAAGAATCTTCATCCAACCAACCCCGATATCTTCAGATACTAAGTACACACGCCCGTGAAATCCCACTTCAATCTCAAATAAATAATAAAGAATTATCGCCGTAGTCACATCTTACGGTTAAATGCCCAAAACTAGCCTTTTTGACGGTTAAATGAATTTTGATAATGGTTCCCGATCTTGTCAAAAACAACGTATCCCCGTGAAAAAATTTGTATAACCAAAATACCACACTTTCTACCAACGCTTGTACCAAAAATGCATACCATGTATACCTTAATTAAATATTCAGCTCAGTCAATGTCATTTTCGGATAATAATAATAATCACAAGCCCAATCAACCATAATACGGACGATTCAAAACAATCCGTTTGTTACAATATTTCAGCCTAAGAAAAACTGATCCAATTCATTGGTTCGTGTAAAGCCCAAACGAAATTGAAATATAACTTGGGCCCAAAGTAACAAAAAAACTCGATCCAATCATTGACCCGATCCAAGAAGATATTGACATATCGGTATTAGATATAACATTGTCTCAATGCACATAACACAACCCTAACTCACACATCCCTTTTTCATCCGCCTACAACACACGCTCCTAAACACAGTCTACAATAAAGATCCCATCTCCATCAATCATCCTTTTTTCTGACCCTCTAATCATCTTTAATCAACAACTAATAACTCTTCAATGGGTTAATTACTTCCATAATCCAAGAAGTAAAGATGCATTCTGTTATCTTGTTGCTGTAAAGATTGAACACCACGAGCCCATTAATATGAATTTTATTCAGCTTCAAGATCATTAAAAGTGGTCTCGGGTAGGTATCTTTTGTTGTTTTGTTTAATAATGAACCAAAGATAAAAGGGAATAACATCATTGTTATTTTTCTTATCATTAAGTTCGGAAATTAATTGAAGTAAAGCTTCAACACGAATTGATCGATGATGAATATTTCTTTCAATTGTAGACCTTCAAAGACTTGATGTTATATTGAATGGCTCGAAAGAATCTGAGATCTGAAAATTAATTGTATTGTACGAGTCTTGATATGAATCTGAGTGTTGAGAAGTGATAGAGGATATGATGGTTGGGTCTAGTGTTAGGATTTGCTTTGGTGTCGTGTGTTTTGGTTTTTGTTCATGGACTGATGATGGTTGAATACTGAAGTCTCAAAGAGTCGGTATTAAGTTTGTGGTCGTGGTCCTCTTCTCTTCTTCTTTTCGAAACTTTTACAAGTTCAGAAATTTCGAAACTTTGATATTTTTCCGAGAATGTAACTTTGTCGAGAACTTTTATTTATCAAGAACACTGAGTTATCGAGAATATGATTTCGATAATTTAGGTTATTGTGTTCTCGAAAACCACTCATGTTCTCGAAAACAAGTACATCGAGAATTTCTTATACAAGAAATTCCGACTTTTCCGGCGATTTTTTCCGACCATGACCAGTTGCCGAGCTCATTTTGACCATGTTATATCAGACCAATATTGACCACAACCCAGAAAAGATAACCACCTTTTCTTCATCTTATCATCCTTTTTGCCCACAAAGTTATCACGGATTTGGTACAAAAGTAATAATATACGAGTTTGCCACAAACTGTTAATGGACTGAGACCAGGCGTGACCTTTTGACCATTTAGTAACAGTATCATGTATAAACTGCTAAACCAAAAAAGTATGTGAAAATTAGTACGGACCCACGGTTAAAACAGCAAAATGACAACTTTTGACAAGATTCGACCACAATATCAACAAATATGAAACCTTGGCTCTGATGCCACTTGTAGGATCATAGTTTTATGTTGATATTGTGATTCGGGAGGTCGGGTTTGGTGGAAGAAGAAGAAAGCCATGGTTAGAGAGAGAGAGTTGAGAGAGAATGGAAAACTAGGTGATTTTATTGATAATAAGGAAGTGAGAAAAACACACACAAGTCTCACCCCTCCATGGAAGTATGGAGGGGTATATAAAGCCTAACACATGCTATACTATGGCAATATTACATAACTAGTCCATGTGTTTTGGCTTAACAAGATAGTAAATGTAATCCCGTAAATGTCGTTCCATTTACGTGTTAGGATCAAAAACTTTGATCCCAACAGTACTGTTGTGCCAATTGTGAATAGCTTTCTAAAAGACAAGTCATGCTCCATCACCCATACACCACAATGAGCGGACTCAATGTATCCAAACACAACAAGAGACTCACTTAGCTTAGAAACGAAGCAACATGAGCGCAACTCCTTTGTTAAGGAATCCGGTAGGTCTACAACTTTAAACTCCTTGGCAATCAAATCAAATGACACAACCATATACTTATAATGAGGTACACCATCATTAGTCAAAGTCTTCTCAGAAGCAGCCCAATAGATAAACCTATCTATAACAACCTGAGTTGACCTATTAAGTCTAATTGATTGACCAGGCAAATTACCACATGGAATCACATTCCACACCCCCGAACTCAATGTAAAAATTTCAACATGCCAAGGCATGTTTTCCTTACATAAAATCTTCACAACGGTAGGATCTCTAGTGTCAGGACAGACCCCGAAACCGAAAACAAGACCGGAAGAAAAAGGGACAGCAATACCAAATGATTTTCCGATAGAATGGTTCCAAATAACAAGCATCAGATAAAATTTATGAAAACCATACAAACACAGTAATCCATGGCACGCACCAACAACCTTATAAATATAATATTGTTTAAGCAACGAAGACACAACAAAAGATGGAACGAACTCTTTTACATCAAGAGATTCAATATTATCATCTACTAGAAAAAAAAATTTTCCTGAGAACCCGGTAATAAACTTACAATACGGCTATGTGGCTGCGTGTTGCGGGCGCCGTAACCTTTGATAAACTGAGAGCTGTCGATGAAAGATTTCCAAGGTTTGGAAACCGACCTGAATCGAATCAATGACTTGACATCATAAACCTTTTTTATGATTTCTATTTGGATATCAAATGGAATATTGTCTGACATTTCTATCAAAAGGGCTTTTTCTAGGGTTTATGATAACTTTTGAAAAAGGTTGAATTAGTGAAAACTGAAAAGTGGGTTTTGGAGAGGAGATGATTTTGGATCTGGGTTTTGAAGGCCGTCGTGTGCCGTCGTGATACGCCGGAGATGCGGTGATTGTATGGTGGGTGTTTTGGATTTGTTTGTTAAACTTGGGGTGTTAGTTTGACTGTCTAACACAAGACTTGGGGGGGGGGGGGGGGGGACTATCCTTGCCGTGTATCAGTGTATATATGTTTAGGATTATTATTATTATTATTATTATTATTATTATTATTATTGTTAGATTTAGAGATATGTTAGATTGATAGTAATAAGGCGGAACGGTTAGGCCACAAGAGATAAGCTGAGTTGACGCTGATGTGACAAGCTTATTTGTGGTCTTATTACTGTCAGTCTTATTAATACAAGAAAACAATAGAGAACATGAACAACTATCAAAACATGAAAGATTTGTATTATTTGTCTTTCAAAAGTGATATATTTATAGTTACAAAATGAAAAGTAATCCAAGATACAAACTTTTTAGATAACTACTTGTTGATGCATAATCTGGCGCGGGCCGGATTTGACGACTCTCCTTGGGCCGTTAGTCGTCTTCTCGAGCCCTGAGTAGACCTGTCAACAAAGAGAACCCGTTAGGAGTGGACCCGAGGCCGTAGCCCCGGGATCCACCTCCGACGGTCAAGTTAGTATCGGTGCGATATGGTTTATGAGAATTAGGTTTAGAGTAACCTGTTTGGTCGTAGTCAATAAGGAGATTCCAGCCATGTATTTATAGGGCATGGATTAGGGTTTAGGCGTAGAGTGGGCCGCTGTCTGCCGGGCCTGGCCCATTCCTGGCCCAGTCCGGACCATACGTCCACAAGCCCCCCAAGTTTAGTATGACATAGTGCGTGACTATGTTATGTTAAACTTAAGTTCTGTTCATGGCCGCGTAGGCCCAATAAACCATGACGGCATGGCCCATGTGTGCGCAACTTGTGTGCACATGGGACGAACCATACTGCGCAGTCCACATGCGACAGTGCGCACTGGGATTGCGATTGTGATTATCTCACAATTGTGAAGGTGGATCTCATATGTTGCATCCTGGGTAAGGGCGTACCTTTTGTACCAGTAGCGATGCAGCATGGTGCGACAGAAGACGTGCTTCTGTGGCAGAAGTGCGCGCCGTGCGCGACAAGGATGCGCGCTGTGCGCGAACATTACATTCGTCTTTACAACCGACAGAGGAGGTCTCCCCTGCGGCAAGATAGTGCGAATATTTAAATTCGTCTTTGTACCGGGCTTGCAATACCTCTTACGTACGATCTGCTTCCAAATATGCCTGCGTGACTTGTACGGAAACAGTGGTATTAGATACCCTGGTAGCCCCCCAAGTTTGATGGTGCTACTATTGTAGGAGTATTAAACTTAGTTATTTAAATCCTGAAAAACACTTAATGCAAATATAAAAAGTATATGCCGCGAATCGCAACATTTAAAACATAATGAATTAAAAGATTAGCGTGAAGCAATATATAGCACATAGCATTTGAAATTAACACATAAGAGAAGTAGCAGTGCGAATTACACCTATCGTGAGGTTTTACAAACTATATAAGAGAAGTAGCACGTAGCGAATATGCGAACGCAGTGCGCTCATAGCGATTTATTGATCTTTTTTTTTTTTAATTATAATAAAAACAATGGCGCGGATGGATGTACCATGACCGCGACTAATAGTTTCGCACGCACAGACGCACGCAGATAGATTTATTGTGACCGCATAGACTCTAACGTTTTGTGGATGATCGCAGAGGACCACGGCTTTCGTCCAGTGCGCGCATGGCGATTGACTAGCATCGTGGTGCCTGTACGTGACAGTGCGCTCATAGCGCCAAGTTGAGTTTGGTTGGTGTGTTTTATTATAATACAAAGTGCAGGTACATGGTGTATTAATGTGAATAACACAAATTTTTACAAACTTCATTTTTTTTTTTTTTTTTTTTTTAACGTAATGTATTTCTATTTATCTAAAATATTTATTGTAATGTTTTTTAAATATTGGATGAAATTTTAATTAAAAAAAATGGGGTTGCTTTTGTGATCACCACTAGCTAATTGTGGTTGGTGTGGAGTTGTGGAGAGAGAAAGCTGATGTGGCGGGGTTGCTTGGGTGAGAAAATGATCACCACTAGCATTAGTCTTAGTATAAACATCAACCCATTAATGATAGCCACTCTCAACCAAGTCATGTGCAACCACCTTGAGCAATTTTGAAAAGATAACATAAGTCACAAAATAAGGACCACGTTTTGTGACATGCTTGTCTACAGACTAGATCAAAACCATACTTCAGTTTTACAACTAAACTTAATGAGTACCTAGTTGCCTGCTGACTAGATCATAGAGGATCGACCCTAGCCTATCTTCAAGACTTCAACCCATCTAAGAGTTAAACCGTTCATAGATTCGAAACATGTTTGTTTAGTCAATACATGCATTCAAACACGCGTATTTGGTCCTTGATGAACTTGGTCCCAAACTGGCACAAATTTCTGGCATTTCTGTCCGACATGCATCAACCATTTATGGGAAATTCATTAGTTAGAAACGAGGTTTCTTTAAAAAGGAAGACTTGAAAACCGGCAACTAGTGAAAGTAATGTCTAGTAGGCGGTTGTTTACTTGAAAAGAAGAACTGCAAAACAAAATGAGGGTAGTTACAGTTTCACATTCGCTTATGCTAACACTTGGTGTATTACAACAATTAACTTAATACCTAAAAGTCGTCAAGGCCAAAAGCTAAAAGGTACATAAGAGTAGCTCGTCTAAAGTAATCAGATTATTCTGCTATCCCTAATGCCATGAATACACAGACTGCCAAAATAAATATATTATAACAATCGTGAAAATAAAAAAAGAATTAAGGGTAACGACTCGCCTACCTACTTTAACACCATACAAAAAAGTAGAAAGCAGCTCTTCAGATACCCATCAGAAATCTTCTCAAATCTATAACACAATTGCAGCTTGAACTTCTTTATCATCGACAAATAGTAGTCCCCTTTCCTTGTCAATGAAATGACTATAAATACACGGAGATCGTCACATACTCACATGCAAATCCTCATCCCCTAAAATCTGGTCAACATGTCGTGCCCCTTTTTTTCCAATTAAAAAATTACAATTCTTGAATTTAACAAGGAACCGCAGATTATGGGTTCACATTGCAATCAGTCAAGAAACGGTTATCATTGTTGAGAAACTTTCTCCAGTGAGATTTATAGCTCGGAATATGCCCAACTCAAGCCAGGGTTTCATGTTGCCATTGAAGTGTAATACAGTTGCTTTGTTAATGGCTTCATTGACCTAATCCGGATAACACCCATGTGTCAAGAGCAACAAGTAACCCTTGAAAAGTGAGCATGGTTGCTCCTAGTGTCGTTGTTTCGCTCGATCGCCGTTCACAAAAGGAAAGGTGATTGTCAAAACATAATGTAGCTATAACATAAACGCAAAGCTATTAAATGTCACAGAGGTGGGCACGCAACAATTTTAACCCATTTACTTACGAAGTTATAAACGGGTCGATTCAGGTTATGTCTTATCTCTAACGGGACAAAGGTATAAAAAGAAAAGATAACCACAATCAACCCACTTAAATAAATGGGTCAAAATTGCCACATCTAAACCATTCCGAATTGGCGAATTCAAATTTAGTTATCTGTTTTGTTTGGTCCACTTTGAATTAAGTTAAGTTTTGCCTTCAAAAATTCTCAACCTGAATAATCTGAACCGTATTAACCCGAGTAACCCAAAACATGAAATGACGAACAACCTTACCCGTCCATACCCGATTGATGTCACAAAGGGGCCACAATTTAAAGGATAGCACAAACAGTCACACTGTATGCAGTCGGGTACTCAACGTGGCGGTCAGATATTACAGATCCAAACACTTAAGAGCACAACTTCAAGAAATAAACATATCAGTTGACTCTACGAATAAAAGGATCGTGTTTCCATTGCCCAAGCACAAACAGGGTATTGCAAAAATCAAAAACAAGAATTGCGTCATGTACACGGCGGTCGTTTAGTATCGAATCTTTTGCACTGGTTTTCAGCCTCCTATGGATGCTATTGAAGGAACTTATGCTGAACCAAAATTGTTGAACTTCAGTTACCATCATTTATGTTTCCCAAGAGACTTGAGCATACAACGAGTAGGTTGACATGAATCATTGATGCATGATTGCATTGCAGCCTTCCTAGTGGTACTCAATAGGAAACTGTCAAAGGATCCATACCAGCAGTACCAGTACCAGTACCAGTACCAGAGAAACCAAAAGTAAAACTCTTAAAGAAAGTTACCTATTGCAAGGGAGAAGAGGATTAAACAATGCAGAGTTCAACACCAAACACTCCCTGAGTTTGTGGTAACAAAGCAACAACTCATTAATCTCAGAAACATTTCTAGCTTCTCTCAAAAGTCATTCAAGATATTAAAAAAAAAAAACAGCAAACTCGGCCACTTAGGTACTGAAAACTATCCTTATCAAGCTACTATCATTAACTACAAAAATCAACATACAACAAATGAATGTTACCTAATCTTTTAAGATACACAATCACAAGGGAATGAGATCCAAGCACAAGTGAGTACAACACCAAGATACATATCTGACCCACACAATACAAACTTTTGATGGTATATTTTGCCTCGCAACATGCTACACTTTCATGTTTTACATGCTAATGCCTTTACTCCTCTAATCCTGAGATAAAGTACCTGAATATTACTTCTTGTTCACACATAAGCATTTACACATTCAAATGTTGCATATTCAATGATTATTCAAAATAGACCCAAAGCAAAACGAGAGGAGAATGTAACGAAGCGAAGGACGCTCACAAGATTTCAATGCGTAAGGAACATCTAAAAGGCTCGTTCATTATTTTTTTACGCAAGCAATAAGGCATCTATATAGGACATTCCCCCTTCTAAAAAAGTCATCAAAGATAAGAAGCAGAAGCAACACTATCCATGGAATAATAAAAATCACATTAAACTTAATAATACCAATTTCACTAACCTTGCCACAAAGCACATATTTGAAGGAGGGGGGGGGGGGGGGGGGGGGGAAGAAAGAAATAAAAAAGAAGCATATACTGCATCTACAATCGCATAAGATTCCATAAACGACATTACTTAACAACATTAAATCAGTGATAAAAAGTTAAATTAGATGAAAGTGATTTTTCCACACCTGAACTACAAAATAGGCCCCTTGAAATGTGAATCCAAGCGATCAAGCAAAAGTAGGGATTCCTTATAAGAGTCCACGAAGAATGAGTCCCCTATTCCAAAAGTCCCAATATTCTTGATTTGCTGTGAGTATGGGTCGTAAACATCAAGCCTGGTAAACCTTGTGTCCTTCCCCTTAATTCGAGTTTTAAATATAGTTTCACCATTCTTCTTAAACCCCAGTATTTTATCTACCGTTATACCAATTGTGAATAGCTTTCTAAAAGACAAGTCATGCTCCATCACCCATACACCAGAAGAAACTTCTCCTTCCTCGGACTTAAAGTATCCATACACAACAAGAGACTCTCTTAGCTTAGAAACGAAGCAACATGAGCGCAACGCCTTTGTTAAGGTATCTGGTAGGTCTATAACTTTAAACTCCTTGGTAATCAAATCAAATGACACAACCATATACTTATAATGAGGTACACCATCATCAGTCAACGTCTTCTCAGAAGCAGCCCAATAGATAAACCTATCTATAACAACTTGAGTTGACACATTAAGTCTAACTGATTCATGAGGCAAATTGCTACATGGAATCACATTCCAAACCCCCGAACGCAATGTAAGAACTTCGACATGCCAAGGTTTGTTATGTTCACTTAAAATCTTAAGAACGGTAGGATCTCTAGTGTGAGGACAGACCCCGAAACCGAAAACAAGACTGTAAGAAAAAGGGACAGCAATACCAAATGATTTTCCGATAGAATGGTTCCAAATAACAACCATCTCTTTCTGATAACCTTTATGGAAACCATACAAACACAGTAATCCATGACACGCACCAACAACCTTATAAACAGTACATTGTTTAAGCAAAGGAGACACAACAAAAGATGGAGCCAACTCTTTTACATCAAGAGATTCAATATTATCATCGACTAGAATTATATTACCATCCTGATAACCCGGTAATAAACTTACAATACGGCTATGCGGCTGCGTGTGGCGGGCGCCGTAACCTTTGATAAACTCGGAGCTGTCGATGAAAGATTTCCAAGGTTTCGAAACGGACCTGAATCGAATCAATGACTTGACATCATAAACCTTTTTGATGATTTCCTTTTGGATATCAAAGGGTATGCTGTCTGACATTTTGTTCTAGGGTTTATGATAAGTTTTGAAAAAGGTTGAATTAGTGAAAACTGAAAAGTGGGTTTTGGAGAGGAGGTGATTTTGGATATGGGTTTTGAAGGCCGTCGTATGCCGTCGTGATACGCCGGAGATGCGGTGGTTGTATGGTGGGTGTTTTGGATTTGTTTGTTAAACTTGGGGTGTTACGTTTGACTGTCTAACACAAGACTTGGGGGGGACTATCCTTGCCGTGTATCAGTGTATATGTTTAGGATGATGATGATGATGATGATGATGATTATTATTATTATTATTATTGTTAGATTTAGAGATATGTTAGACTGATAGTAATAAGGCGGAATGGTTAGGTCACAAGAAATAAGCTGAGTTGACGCTGATGTGACAAGCTTATTTGTGATCTTATTACTGTTAGTCTTATTAATACAAGAAAACAATAGAGAACATGAACAACTATCAAAACATGAAAGATTTGTATTATTTGTCTTTCAAAAGTGATATATTTATAGTTACAAAATGAAAAGTCATTCAAGATACAAACTTTTTAAGATAACTACTAATACTAATGTCCATTTCATATAACTTTGTCTTCAGTTTAAATGATGCACAAAAATTGCACCTTTAAGATGTTCAAGTCTGGAACTAAGACAAACTTTGTCTTTTGTCTCAAATTCAATTTCAATTTCAATTTCTATGTGTTCAATCTCCTTTACAATCATAATATCAAATTGTATAACTTCTGTAGGATCCTTAGCCGTTTTATCCTTCTAACTCTTTCCTTGAGGTGCCCAACATACCTGTGAATTTGACGATAGAACCAAGGTCACTCATTTAGCTAAGTTATGGTGGATTTTCCTAACAAGAGCGCATCTTACATGAAGAACACAAAGAACTTATAGACAATCACCTCATTAAATATTATGCTTGGGGTGGAAACAAGCCGAGCTGCTCGTGAAAAGCTCGAAATCGGATCGGTAAAAAGCTCGAGCGAGCCGAGCCTAAACGAGCTCGAACCCAAGTTCGAGCCTATGTCTGGGCTCGTTTAATAATCGAGCTCGAGCCCGAGCTTTATATATAAAGCTCGATTAGGCTCGCGAGCCTAAATGAGCCCTAAAAATATATTTGTATATATATTTTCTATACATATAACATGTATAAACGAGCTTTAAAAAATAAACGAGCTTGAGCCTACTGTGATTAACGAGCTTTATTTCATTCAACACATTAAATAAGTTATTTGAGCCCGAGCCGAGCTTGAGCTTTTGAAAATTTTCACGAGTCGAGCTCGAGCTCAAAATATGAGGCTCGAGCTTTATATATATAAACGAGCCGAGCTCAAGCTCTGTCAGGATTGGGCTCGGCTCGGCTCGTTTCCACCCCTAGCGGATCAAATTTTAAAATTTATTGAGTAGGTCAAATAGGTTGAAAGTCATTGTATTCAAATGCGTAAAAACCTCTATAAAGTCATATTAAATGTGCAAGAGTTTAGTATCACATTTTTGCTCATAAATACTCCGTACTATTTAATGACAATCAATGACAATCCCCCACCTCTTCTTCACCATGACTATCAATGACAATCCCCCACCTCCTCCACCTGTTAACATGGATAAACCGTTTGGTGTTACTAACATCAAATCTCATGTCCCGCTTGTGCTTGATCTTGATCATCTAAATTATGATGCTTGGTGTGAACTCTTTACATCTCACTGTCACAGCTTTGGGTTCCAAGCATGGCACCTTTGTTTGTACTAGCGCAAACTCGGCTGAATGGAAGAAACTAGACTCACTTGTGAAAGTCTGGATCTACGGTACCATCTCCACCTCACTGCTGCAAACCGTACTCAAGAAAAATGTGTCCTCGAAGGATGTTTGGACGAGCCTTGAAGATCAATTTCACGACAACAAAGAAGCACGGGCCGGCTATGGAGCTTCATGAAGAACTACGGTCTCTAGAACTTGGGACTCTTTCTATTCTTAAATACTTCAAAAAGATAAAGGTAGTCTCCGATCTTTTATCCAACATTGAGTCTCCTGTTGATGACAAAAACTTGTCATGTATGCTGTCAATGGACTAGGAGATAAATATGACCATGTGGTCAGTATAATTCGCCACTCCAAAAACCCTATGACCCTCCTCGAGACTCGTTCCATGCTCTTACTTGAAGAGTCTCGTTTGAACCGCAAACAAGGTCGTGGTCATGCTCGCGACCCACCATCTTCATCCACTGTTTTAATGGCTGTCGGGCCTGGGAATAATAATAAAAGTGCTACTAACAAGGAAATTTGCAAAAATTTCCAACATGGTCATTGTAGGTTCAGTGATCGATGCAAGTATGTTCACAGTCGTGCTTCTTCATCTGTAAAACCAACTCAGTGGAATGCTTATATTCGTCCCAATATGCAGCAGCAATTTGGTCGTGGGACACATGTTAATGTGCGTGCTTATATTCCTCAAACATAGTAGGTTGGTAACCCATCTCACACACCAGGCACCATCCAACTTTAGGCCCAACTGGTAGCATACTTGGCCCAGCTCCACATACCTGTCCACTCTGCTTATGGCCCAACAGGTCCCCAACTAGGTGCATCTCATGGTTACCGGGAATATGGTCCATCTGGTACAAAGCTCGACTAGTTGCCAATGGTAAAAGTCAACAGCCCGGTATTGATTATGATGAGACTTTCAGCCCTGTAGTCAAACCTGCAACTATTCGTACAATTCTTAGCCTTGCTGTATCTCGCCAATGGCCTATACATCAGCTTGACGTGAAGAATGCTTTCCTTGATCATGGTCATCTCACTGAGACTGTTTACATGCATCAGCCACTCGGTTTTAGAGACCCTATACATCCGGACTATGTGTGTCATTTATAGCGCTCCCTATATGGCCTGAAACAGGCACCTAGAGCATGGTTCCAGCGTTTTGCGAGTTATGCAGTTCGGGTTGGTTTTTATCACAGCAAAACCGACTCATCTCTCTTTATTTTTCATAGTGGCTTTGATACAACTTATTTACTTCTTTATGTTGATGATATCACAATTATCTGATGCGGCGCATCGGATTTAACCTATATATATAGACGAGATGCGGCGGATTTTTGTTTTTACCCCTATATCGCCACACAGTAAAACACGGACTACCACTAATTTTTGTAATAATCTCGATCAAATTCGCTTAATCAATTTCTAAAACCGATCACTAAAGGTAATTATCCCCTTAATTATATTTAATTTTACGAATTTACATTCTTATAAAAAAGTTAGGGTTTATGCGAAATTAATTGATTTAGCGAAATTGGTTTAGGGTTTTTGATTAGAAAGGCTTGATGAGTGTTTCCCCTAAGGTAATTTTAAATTTAATGGTTTAATTTTGCCCCAATCTGATTATCGAAAGAATTAGGGTTCGGGGTTTGTTTGTTTTTAAAATTTGGGGGGGGGGGGGGGGGGGGGGGGGGGAAATAGAAATAGGGGATGAATATGGGGCATAAGGTTTTTGTTAAAAAGGTAGATAAAGTTTGTGATGCTGAGGTAGAGTTTGCATCACGGAGTCGGATTCTTGGAAAGTGTGCCCACCCTTTTTCCTTTTTACTGATACTACATTAGATGTGGCGCATCTAGAATACTTTATACGGCGTAACGAATTATTTTTAACTAAACTTGCTCAGACCTTAGTCGCGCCGTATTACATGATTTGATGCGACGCATGTGCGATGCGCCGTACTCCATTTTTCTATACGGCGTATTATTGATAATTGTTATATGCTCCATGTCTCTGATTTTACCGCGGCGCATTACAGATATGACGCAATGAGATATCCAATGCGCCATATTACCTGACTTATAGATTACTAATATGTTTTTATTTTTCAAAATGGAATTACCCGTTGCTGCACACTGGCACCCATGGCTCCGTTATGAGTTAATGGGGTTGACTCAAGGAGCTGAGGAAGATTACCTCAGGAAGCTTATGAGACTTTACCACAAGAAAGTTTTTAGTATACATGTTCTCGACTTTGAGAGTGTAGGGCAGGTAGATGGGGGTAATGCTGCAACTAGGTTGAGTAGTAGGTTAGAGATGGTACACCATGATGATGAGGATCAGGTTTTATTCAGATCACATGCTTGGGAGAGATTATTTGGCATTTAGGAGCCGTTGGTGAAGGTATTGATGCTAGAGTTTTTTTGTACAGTTCATTATAGAGAAACTGAGACTGAGCTTGAGGCGGCTGATACTATTGTGTTTAGACTAGGTGGTGTTGGCAGGAGTATGACGATGAGACAATTTATACTGACATTTGGTTTACATACCTAGGAGGAGATGGCATCTCTGGGTTTTGCTACTTACTGGACCGACAACTTGCATGTAGTTCCTGATCGTGGGTTGTTAGGTGACTACTGGGATAGGATTTCATCCGGGGGTGACTCTACTACTACAACTCCTTCGTATACATTGATCAGAGAGCCTATGAGAAGGCTATGTCACCGTTTGATTGCCCACACTATTGCAGGTTTATATTGTTAGTTCAACATTATATTGTTTGAGAGAGTCCGAGAGAGAGAGAGTTCGTGAGACATACCATAACTATGTTTTACTACAGACTGCTAACAATCTGTTTGGTAACTACATGCACCGCATCTAGTAAAACAGATGCGACGCATCCTATCCTTTTTTCTATTATTTTATTCGTACCAATTCTAGGAACAATACGGCGCATCCCTTTCCATGGATGCGGCGTATCGATTGACCTCATGATTTTTCCAGATTTTAATTTTAATTTTTTAGGCTTTATTTTTACTAACTACTAATGAATTACGCACAAGTTGTGATTTTCTTAATTCAGGATTGTTGCTAAATGGTGGTATATTTTAGATTATGTACTTTCTGTGGAGACGTCATTATGGAGGCATGAATGCCTCTCATCCACAAGAAAGTATATTTTGCTTACAAACACATAATGGAGGATCAAACCGAGCAAATCTCAGAGAAGTTTTCCATTCTAATTCTTTTAATTTCCAGTTTTTAACTTTTAATACAAACAACGAGGACGTTGTTTAACTTACGTGGGGGGGGGGGGGGTGGAGAATTAGAACGCTTACTTGTCCTAAATTTTCAAAAATATGCTTTAATCTATACTTAATGTATCAAAATTTAAAAATTTTTAGCATGTTTTTGTTAAATCTAAGTTGCATAGCCGCACACATATATTTGCTAAAATATTTTTGTGCATGTGACTAGTAAACTTTAGAACTTGGCTTGTATACTATTTGAGTCCACCGGAGGTACACAAAGAAGTAGTGGGAGCTCACAAACTCAAAATGGAAGGCCCCAAAACCGACGTGTTAGCTCACAGGGTTCACAACGATCAATGCCGTTTGTCTACGACCCGGTTAACTTGGCAGACCCTTAGGTTAACAATGTACTAAGATAATGTCCAAGTTGTATTATGTTGTTGGTTGAAACATAATATTTTATGAAAGAACTGTTGGTCTTAATGTTTTCATATTACAATGATTTCATTTTCCAGTATAAACTTTCAACAACTTAAATAATAAGGAACGTAACCACAATAAGGAATGTAACCACATCATACATTAAGTACCAAAATGATTGGAGTAAAACCAATTTTTAGTCATGGTTACATTACATACCAACACATAACGCTTAAAGTACCATCGTTACTAAAACACAAACACATATAAAGGGAACTTAAACAACTAGTGACAATGTCATGGCATTACAACTTAGTGGAAACATTCAATGGCAGCATATCTTGTGCTTGAAGTAGAAACGAATCAACGCCTCTCTGTATGCCAGTGCTGTTTGAATAGAGTCATCCATAACCAGAGGAATCTCGTAAGCCAACCTGTGTAGTAATAACGATGTTACATTTGACATAAAATAAGACACATAACGGCAAGTATGATACACGGTACAAAAAATATTAGTCACCTGTATAGGAAAATGCATAGAAAGATACCACAGTCACCGATGTCACACCCCCAAAATCGGGTCCAGCGGAAGCATACATGTAGCTGGGGTGTAACTCAATCGGTATCACAACATAAGTACGAAAATGGTTTTCACTTCAATTATATAGAATAAAATAGTTAAGTCATAAATGTTGAATTTACATTTTAAAAGTAGTGCGGAAGTAGGCCCTTAAAAATGGTTTAAAACGGTCCCCAAATGAATAATCAGAGTCTTCTATGACCATGCCATGCCCTACCAAAACCTCCAGTAGCGTGCCATATGCTTAAAACCTGAAAATACATGCTAAAGTGTCAACACAATGGTTGGTGAGTTCATAGAGTTTGTTTAACAAATAATGCCTATAGAGAAAATAATCGCCCAGCAAAGGCATTGTAAATCCACTCAGTTGCAAGTCCCGCCATAAGAGACTTGTAACCTGTGTGTTTACAACCCACTGCCAAATGTATTAAAGTCTACGTGAACAAAAGTAATACTGGTATCCAAATTCCCAGATAAATATAGCAAAAATGGCTATATAAATAATTCAGTCAATGAGGTTATATCAACAATGCTGACAATGTCGCCAGATAAATAATGCTGACAATGTCGCCAGATGAACAATGCTGACAATGTCGCCAGATAAACAATAATGCTGACAATGTCGCCAGATAAATAATAATGCTGACAATGTCGCCAGATAAATAATAATGACAATGAGGTCATATAAAATAAGTAATAATGTTTAAGAGACAAGTCATATGAAATACAGGTAATCAAGCATATCAATGAAATGTAGGTCATCAACCAAGTAAAGCAAGGAATGCATTTAAGTAAAACGAGCATGTATTCTCCCCCAAAGAGTTTGCAAAATAATTAAAAAGTAGGGGCTATGACTCACCTGGAGCGATAGCTACGATGACAAAGTGGATACACTGAAATGAGGCACGATCTCTAACCGCAACCTAATATGAGTAATAACGATCTACCTTAGATCATGACGTGATGAAATGAATGCACGTGCATATGATGCCTATACCACTCGTAACTTGGAAATACTAGTTATTGTCAAAATACAATAGTTTCCATACTTAGGGAAATAAGTCCAAATATAGAAGTATATAACTTGTCGTAGTATATCGTATAAAAATGTTAGTGTTATATTCTCGTATTGAAAACCTTGAAATAATGTCTAATAGTTGCGTAATAAGCCTTGAGTCGTACGTACTTTGTTAGTTAAAAAATAAACTCCTTGAATAAGAATTCTAGAAAATAATTCACTTAGTACGTAGTTATATTATTTTCTAGTAGTGACTATATATATATATATATATATATATATATATATATATATATATATATATATATATATATATATATATATAGTTTTGACGATTTTAAAACATGTATAACTTGGTCGTTTTAAGCTCATTTTACTCGTTCTTTATATCCACGGAATCGTGGGACAACATACTAACATGTTTTTGACAATTTATGACGGCTAGATCAAGTTTTATGCTCAAATTTGCCCGTGAGTACTGTTCATCAGCAAGCATTTCCGGAAATATAGTTTTCGTCGTTAAACTCGTTTTTAGCGTATCTCCTTCGTTATTAACTCGTTTTTATCCCCGTTTTCGGCCATAGTTCCGTATCGGAAAGTATTTTCTGAATCTTAGGTCCAAAATTACCCATAATTCCCTGATCTTTCCACGTTTTGCAAAAATGGACAGCAACTTTCTATAAGTGTCAAAACTTGGTTTTCCTAGTTACCAACTTGTTCAAAAACCAACCAAACCACTTCATGTTGTTTGTTTGGCTGCCATACTTGATCGTCTCCTTGGTTGTCATCCCTTTTCCTCTTGTTTTCGTTGTTGTTGTTGACAGTAGTTTCTTGCTTCATTACTTGAGCCATAAGCTTTTGAGACATTCTGATAGCTTCCTCCAGCGTGTCTGATTTAGAAGCAATTACGTTCCCACTGATGTTGCACGGTAGTCCACCGATGAAATTTTCTAGCAGCTTTTCATTATCTGAAACCATAGTTGGACATAGCACAGCCAACTCCTGAAACCTTCGGATATATGCCTCGATATCATTACCTGCTGTCACTAGCTTATAAAACTCTGTTTCCAACTTCTGCACCTCAGTACGAGGGCAAAACTTATCAGTCATCAATTTCTTGAATTGCTCCCAGGTGAGCTTGTAGGCATTTTCCATACCAATCGGTTGAGCATGAGAATTCCTCCATGACATAGCTTCATCCAAAAGCATACCAGTAGCGAATTTTACCTTGCTGACATCAGGACAGTTGCACATGAGGAACACATTCTCAGTCTTTTCGAACCAGCGAATCAAAGCAACCGCTCCTTCAGTGCCCTTAAACTTGATAGGATCACTAACCTTAAAATTCTTCCAAGTACATTCGCGCTTATTATCGGATTGTCCATCTGTCCCTGTCTGTAAAGCGGCTTCAGTAGCCCTTGCAGCTACCTCAGCTCTCTCGATCTCTAGAGCTTCGGCGATACTATCCTTAACCAATTTCCGAATAGCAACAGGTGTCATAGTTGGAGTAGCTTTAACTTTCCTTGGCGGCATAGCTCTTCAAAACGAGAAAAGAAGGGTGAGACATAATTAAGACGTTTCCTAGTAGTAGATGTTCGAGAGTGGGTTATTATAGAATGAAAGGTTGATGTTGCGATATGACGAGTTGACGTGGTTCGAGTGGTTTTGTGATATCCTGAGATTTCTGCTGAGTTTTAAATGATCATCATGTACCTAGGGATCCTCCTTATATATGGTATGGGAAGTCTTTCCTAGGGAGGTCATTGATAATATCCACTTATCAATATTGGGAGTAATGAGTGATGAGTGACATCGGAATCTATAGAGTGTAAGCTAATTCCTTATATATATGGGGAAGAGGAATGATAATAATGGTGAGAAGGGAAAAGACTGTGACAGCTGCGACCTAATGAGATTGTGATGAAAGTAAGTACGCACCCATAAATGAAACATTTGGAAATTGGGTAGAGAATTTAATCCAGACAAAATTTTATTATAACCATTCTCAGTGTTGCAAAATTCATTTCTGAGTCAGGCATAGGTGGTCAGCCTATATCTCACTATCCCGGGTTGAATATAGATGACCAGTCTATATCCCACCGAGGTTTCATGAATTTTGAAATACTCAGCTCAGTTATACTAAGACTATGTCCTTCACAAATACCAAGGCGTTCTGAAAGACAAAAACAAGTGACCAAACTCGAGGTCGAATGATGAAACTATGTAAGGAAAAACATAACGCGGTGACATATATGATACGTAAGCATGCTTATATGAAAGACAATGATAGTAATCAACTAGAATAAATGGGTATAATATATATCAGATAATGAGACATAAATCTCATCACCTATGTCAGCAACTAACCACAAATGAGGCTTCAGCTTGGCAGGCAGGCACGTGACGGTCATAGGGTTAAGTTTTCGTAAAAGTAGCTATAGTCTAGGTTTTAAAAACACTTAGTTCGCTATAGCCAAAGCTCTGGTACCAATCTGTCACACCCCCAAAATCGGGTCCAGCGGAAGCATACATGTATGCTTCCGCTGGACCCGATTTTGGGGGTGTGACAACCGAAAACACCACCCTGCTTGGGGACGTGAGTTACGTGGCGAAAATTTATACGGTAGCTAGTGTGGTCGATTCCTTTCTTTTCAAATACACCTGTCTCCTTAAGTATTAAAGGAAGATTTTCCCTTAGACACCTCCTCATCTTTAAATACCACTCACGATATTCCACTTCATATGTTTCACCGCTGTCATAAAATACCACCTCCCCGGTTTGTATGTAAAACACGGCAAAAGACCAATGGGTGAAAGGTTCATTTATAGGGATGAACACCTGAATAGTTTATTAAGAAAAATGAATATAACTTATAGCATAATGCTTTAAATGTTTAAAGGTTCAATCCATACACGTACTCGCTCAACATCAGCCCATCCACAGTCATATACTTCGTTAGTCGCATAAAACAGTGGCATCGAACCTTGAAGGAGAATTGTCAAGAAGTAACAACTAACCATGCACCAATCGGCATTATTAGGTCTAAAGTGCCACATATACATCACCCAAAGATCGATGTGCTGCATGTCATTATAAAGAAAGTCAAACAATATGTATGAGGTTATGTTCTGAGTGGTGAGACCCAGGTTCGAATCTTGGGTTTTGCAAATGTTTATTTTATTATTTATTTTTTAGTTTTTCAATTTTTTTAACACACCTTTTAAGCATATGAAAATAAGCAAATTTGGTAAATTTCACTATTTGTGAAAAGCTGTAAATAATCATACAAAAAGTAAAATTTAAAACAGTTTACTCTAAGCTATATAAAAGGAGATTTTACCTCGTCACGTAACCAACCGGATCGTTTCTCGTCAATACCAGCTAGACTTTCCCAGAAAAGACGATCAACAACAATATCACTGCACCAAGGAAACTTGCAACGAGGCAACCAAGAACTATTTAAAAAGTCCTCAAAGTCACAATCAAGTATAATAGTGTCGATACTATTGTGACTCCTTTTGAGATCCTGCAAATATTAAGAATAATATCTTCATTAAGTAATCATAGTATATTGTGGAACTGAATATGACATAATATACTAACATAATGTATAAGACTTTAGGTGGTACCTCTGTCCAAGGTTTGACATCTCTGCACATTTCACGCATAAAAGGATCACGAATAGTCTTTTGACTTTTAAGTGTTTTCAAGGTAGGAATAACATGTTTCGGAAGCTCTTCTGTGAATGGCGGCCTCAAAACAAATTGATACTCCCTCTTCTTTGGTCCAGGACGGTTTAAACAAAGTTTCATGTGAGGCAGTTTCATGACCCCACCATCCACAAATCTTTTCGCCTCTTCCTGTCTAAGTCGTACAGTTTCATCTCTAACCGAAGCCAACCTACGTAACTCAGCCTCATGCTTATCAACTTTCTCACAATCATCCAAAATGACCCATTCATCCTACAACGATTCACAACATAAAATACAAACCAAGTTATAAATGACCCCACGATGCTAAAGTATACAATGCACTCCATTATTGTTGCGAATGTAAAAAAAAAATAAAAAAATAAAAAAATAAAAAAAAAAACCTGTTCAACATCTCCGTCAGATAGCTCCTCAACTTTTACATCCTGAAACATTTAACATGTGTTTTAACTTATAAGAAAAACCGTTATGTCGCAAGTATTGTTTGTTACTAGTTCAGGGTGTACAAACCTGTAAACCGGTGCCAAATGCTTTCTGCCATGGCTCATGATGGTCACGCACAACATATTCCTGTGTTTGTTGAATCGGCCCGTCAAACAAGTCCAGAAAGTCGTCATTTAAGTTTGTGCAATACTCGTTAGCAAGATCAGTCTCTACATTAGTTCCAAATTCCACTCTACCCTATAAGGTTTGCAAGTACAGGATAAGGAACACAAAGTAAGCGTATAAAGCTTTTACCAAGAACGAAATCAAAATTAAAAAAATGGGAACTTACTTTTTTGCTATCCCGCGAAAACTTCTGCTCGACCTTGTTGACATTCTAAACTGTATCTCCAACCCTTCTTTTCCGAGTCATAATCTACAAAAGAAATAATTTGGGCATCAACATTTTTTTTATATAAACAAACTTTAACTATGAATGTTCACATAATGTTATATTACAAATTATACATGAATAACAGATTCAAGTTTGTGGACACGTCCTTTCAGACGCTAAACCTCAGCCGGTAGCTTCAGCAAACTTCAGCACATTTCTTGTATAATCTCAACACGTTCCATGATAGAAACAGTACGCAGATTGGTGCGGTTTTTCATAGCTTCCTCTACATCTTCAGCTAGCATTTCCTTCCGTGCTTCACTTTTTTTTTACGAAAATACTCATCAACAAGGCCAACTTCAGCAACCGGCGGTGGTCTAGGCACATACCAATTAAAAAACTTAACACTACACCTAAACGATTCAGACGCTCCCTTGGTCCTTGATGGATACAATTCATAGTTACTTTTTTCACCCTAACAAACCAATAAAAGCATAAATGAGGGCTATGCACAAATAGAAGCTTAATAACTTTCACGTCGAAACTTCATTGAATACTAAAAATAGTAACACGTCGTTTACAATTATGGAATTAAAAATACCAGAATTTTATGTATACAAGATACCTCTGGAAAAAGCTCTCCGAAATTCACATTTGCTTCAAACGGAACCTTCTTAGTCCATGCTACAGCTCTAGGAAGAATATCAGGTGCCTTTATCCACCACCGGCCACTCTGGAGAGATGCTTCTAAAATCCAAATCTGAAATAATAGCAAATTTAAGTCATTGTAAGTTGTTACTTGTACAACATAATGTAAGTACAAGAATGGTACGGGAAATTACTAACCTTGAATGGAAAAATAAACCCTCCCAATGAATAAGAAGGTTGAAACTTAGGGTTCATATTAAGTCCCTTATGAAACGCATCCCTTTTAAATGAGTTAACATTCAAAATCACATCATACAACATACGCCAAATGTGTTCCCCCCCAAGGAAAATCGTTCCATGTTTGTATACTATCAACCATTCCAACCAAAGGATCAGCCACTACAGATATCAATTCACGACCCATAAAATTACCTCCAAGGCTAACAACAGGCACGCACGAATTGCGTCTTCATCAGATATTTTGGAAAAAGCCTCGTCATCCTCAATTATCGAAAGTAGATCAATGTTTTTTAAATGCTCACCAATCTTGTCAGGAAAAACACGATCACGAAAATTCAAAGGACCTGTCCTAAACCCACGTAAAGTAGGGGTTCCAAATTTGAAACCAGTTATGAGCTGGAACTCACGACGGCAAAATGCAAAAGATGTACGTTGACATGATAAACAAGTGAGAGATCATAGTGCTTATCATCGGAATTCAGTTGCTTTTCCAACATGTGATGAACAAGCATCTCGTCGTTATCAACATAAGTTATATCTAACCATGGTCCAAAACATGTAGACCTGAATAAAGTACGCCGCTTTTCATCTAACATTGCCTAAATTAACGGAAAGTATCGAACTTTGCTTCTGACATGGACCTTCGAATTATATCCCTACATTAATAAACAAACACAGCCGGTAAGTAAACGAAAAACAAAATGCTAACAAAGCAAACACATATACACATTGCCGAAAAACACAAAATTTATGTTAGTATCCCTACATTATTAAACAAACACAACCTTTAAGTAAACTGAAACAAATGGCAACAAATGAAAGTAACCATTGACCAAAAAAAAAGCGTGCAGGATGCGCGTACCAAAGATATACACAAACTATACGTGAGGGGAATTCACTAATATGGAATCAAGAATGGGTCAGTTAGGACACTTAAGCTATACTAAGGCATAAAAAGGGATATTAAAAGCTATAACAAGCTACTGAAATGGGTGGGGTCCTAAATAAGTTATTGGGACAGAGATAAGCAATTCAATAAACCTAAGAAGCACTAAAAAGCTGAAAACTAACATAAGGATGCAACTTTGAACAACCACAACAGGGCTCTAAACACCACTTTGAACAACTTTGAATCAAGCAGAAGCAAAGAATATGGCTACTGGGGTAAATACAAGCAAACACAACTTTGAACAACCACAACCAAGCTCTAAACACCATTCCACAAGCTAAAATCAAGCAGAAGCAAGAATCAAATAACCTCAGTCCTTACTGAGTTTCACCCATTATAACAGTTCATAACCTTTTTCTTTGTATTCGGATAAATAATTGTTTTACATTATGTAGCATAACTCAAAACATTGTACTCAATCAGAAGCCAAATGTTGCAGGTTGGCAACCATAGTATTTAAAGTTTCATATACATCACAATCTCCATATTTGCTAAACAATGAACAACATTATTAGACAACACAATTTATCGCCATGTCTCATATTTAATTATGAATATATCATCATTTAAGTGTTAAGTAACCACTAAAAAGGACCAAACTAATACATAAATGCCACTATTTTTTGGACAACCACAAAAACCAACACTTTGATATCAACAAAACACAACAATATATAGATAATACTGGATTTCCATTAATAACTTATATTTACATAAATACTTAACGCGTACATAAGAAAATCGCGTTAAGTAACCACTAGAAAGGATTAAACTAATACATAAACGCCAGAGTTAAACCAACATCCCCAAAAGTACTAGGCTATGCACCATACGGAACAACACCTAACTACCAAACATTCATAGCCTAGACCTACCCACCAACACCTAAAGAAGCAACACACTGCCAATAAACTCCAAGAGTAGATCGGCATTGTATCGGGCCTCATCTGCTGCACGTGTGTACAAGACTATTCTTGACACATCCTGATTGCGAGCAAGCCTAAGCATACGACGACCATGGGCAGCCACAGTCGAGCCATATACCTAGCCGAGCTTGAACAAATAGAGATCTATCTCTATTATTCTTTGGCGGGCCTTCTCAACATAGGCTCGCAGCTCTTCCTCTTCCGCGAGGTTGGCTGCACGGAGCCTCTTAAAGTACACAAATAGTTGACAAGCTCTGCTCAAAGAGCGAGCTTCAACTGCTAGGCGATCATGAAAGGGAAAATTTGTGGAAGGCATTTTCAGATTTACGTATAGAGATACTATGAAAGGAAGTGATGATCGGAAAAGTAGTAAGTGAGTGGATAAGATTGTGTTAGGTTAGTGGAACTATATATATTGGGAAATCAAGGTATCTTAATACCTAAGAGGATTAATACATCTAGAACATAAATGCCTATCAAATCAAAGTAATAATCAAATAAAACAATCACATATTCACATATAAACAATAAAACCTACCTTATTATCAATCATTATTAATGTTAATAATGACTATCGATATGAACGAAATGAACAGTGTCACTGTAATGGGAGCATCACACACAAAGTATACTTCTTGTTCAAGAAGAAGAAGTAAACACAAATGGAAAAAAATAAAAAAATAATAATAAAAAAAAAAAACAAATGGCACTTTCGTTCCTTCCCCATGCAATCTAAGAAAGATATTGTGCCGCCAATCGCACACCTAGTACAAGTAGCACAGCCGCCAGTCGCACACCTAATTCGGATAAAACAAAATAGTAGTGGGGTTAGGGAGCTGACTCACAAATAGTTGATATGATAGGTGTGTCATGCCACGTGTCGCACAATGTATGTAGTCGCACAGTAGCACAAGTCGCACATGACCAAAATTGGAAGTTGGAAAAAAATTGACTCAATTGTGATGCTAAATTGAATTTTTGGCGTAAAATTGGAATTTTCCCAAAATATATTATTGATCTTCTCACTACTAGTATCAAAATGAACCTATATTGATATATTTTGGTTGATTTGATTTTTTTTTTTTTTTTTTTTTTTTTTTTTTTCGTTCTAACGTTATGCATTTCAAACTAATTTACGATGTTTAGTGTCCAACATTTGAGTAAAAACTTTTTAGTGCAACTGTATGCTAAAAGGATGCTTCATTTGCACTATTTTAGTGCAAAATTTTAGTGATCATATTGGAGAGATGCTCTTAGTATAAACACAAGGTAGCGCAAACTAAAGAGTAGCTTATAACTTAATATTTTATACAAAATTATATTTAGTTTTTAATATACATAGCATAGATACAGTGAAAATGTAGAGTTTTAAATGGATGAATAGTGTTTTATTGTGATTAATGGTATACCATTATATTTCCCCCACTTATTCATCACACGAAAACACCCCTACCGGTCTGTACCCGATTGATGTCTGAAAGGGCCACAATTACAAAGGGTAGCACAAACAATCAACTGTATGCTCTTTATAATAACTCGGGTACTCAAAGTGGTGGTCACATATTACAGCTCCAACAATTAAGAACATAACTGCAAGAAACAAAAGTCTGAGTTGACTCTACGAGTCAAAGGATCGTGTTTCCTTTACCAAAGCACAAGTCTTGCGAAAATCAAAACAAGAATTGTGTCATGTACACGGTGGTCGTTTACTATCCAATCTTTTGCACTGGTTTTAAGCCTGCTATGGATGTTATTGAACTTTGTGGCATTCGTTACTATTGGATGTTAATTTACAAGCCTGTCTCTAATGATCATGGTTGGGTTGTGGAAGTACCAGGTCATTTGCACATTGACAGATAGTTTACTATGAAACATGAAATGCTGGGAAGAGTTGTGCTGCTCATACCAAACACGATCCACTGGTTTGTTCATGTGCACTATAGAGACTCGCAACTATAACTACACGAGTCCATTAAACCAATTTATGAGGTACATTACGGTTTGGACTTTCGTGAATGTAACTCAAAAACATCTACTTGACAAAGATGCAAGTATGCAACATATACTTTGAGATATATGTTGGGATAAACCCTATAACCAAAAAAAACATTTTCGTATAGACCAGATATAACAGCTGGCACAACAAAAAACTGATTCTGTAAATGAAAGGTTTCCAACAACAGCAATATCCATTCTAGGATCACAGAAATTAATATGAGAATCAAATGTTGGATAATAACAGCCGCAAACGCTTAATAAGCTTTGGAAGTTACCAAGTATTGTTGGATCATTAAGTAGTTAAACGGACATGGGAATAAAGGGGAAAAAGTTGTGTTGAAGGAATATTTAAAACTTTCGTTACAATCAAATATGCTTTACAAGAGACTTGGGCATACAAGTAGGTTGAGATGAATCAAAGAAGCTTTTGAACCTACTATCACTACTTTGTGTTGTTACCTACTGGTGCAATAAGAGCTTGATTGCATTGCAGCCTCCCTAGTGATATAAGCATTGTTGGCCGCGGATCTGTTTCTACTTTCTGCTATGATACAAACTAATACATTCTGAAGGGTATGAACCTATTCTGTTATCTATGATTGAGAACATTGTTCTTGTTTGATTAGATATTTGGACGAAAGAGTGTTTTGGTTATACCCAAAAAGTTACCCATTTTGACGCTCTAGTGATATCGGTCAAACGGACTACAAGTTACCCAATGTGTACATAGAATGCATAAAACTTCTTTAACAAAAAAACTTGATTATTACTGAAGTTATAGAAAATTTGTATTCATAATTGACACACTGATTCTTTTGTACGAGTATACATTAAGAAATTTGGACTAAAAGTGTTTGGGGTCAACCCAACCTGTGCTAAAAATACTCTTTTTAAAATGAACCTATTTTGACCCGTTACCCGACCCGTCCATTTTGTTTCTTTAATTTAAAGAAACATTCTTTTCTTTTGGTCATAAGCTACACCTTGCTTTTATAGAAATCTTGTGGGTTTCTGCTATATTGTCAAGTCAAGGGTTTAATGACTTCAACGGGCTGCGACATAGAAGCCCAAGCTGCATGGTTCTGCAAGTCTTACTGGCTGGAGTGGTTTCCACAAGAGGTATACATATTTAAACAACACTAAAACTTAATGTGCACTTATAATTACGATAGTACACTCGTGATCAATCGTTTATCATAATTCATATCCAAATACAAACACTTGCATCATAAGAAACTAAACCCAGACTTATGCATTTAAAGAACATTAAACACATGTCTTTATCATAAATAACACACACAAAAATAAACACTTTTGATTCTTAAACACACAAAAAAACACAAACACATCCCTACACACAAGCATAAACACCATCATTGTTTATCATATCCAAACACAAACACCTACACCTTAAAAAATGGAATATTAGTCAGACTAATAAATACACTTCATTGCATAAATGAAGCAACAAGACTAGTTTTACACACAACAGGACCTCAAGAATCTTCTCGACTTTCATCTTCCCAATCCACTGGTTCAGGATTCTAATACATATATATGGGTTTGATTTCGTTCAAGTGGGTTTATGTTTAAATTTGATTATTAGAAGATAAATTATGTTTCTCTTCAGTTTTGCATTAAAAATTTCTCAACCCGAACCGAATAACACGAAACGTGAACTGACTAACAACCCTACTGGTCTATAACCGATTGATGTATGAAAGGACCACAAATAAAAGAATAGCACATACAGTCACATTGTACGCTCTTTATAGTAACTCGGGGTACTAAAGTAAGAAAATAACTCGGGGTACAGTCACATTGATCAGATATTATAGCTCCAACATGTAAGAAAATAACTGCAAGAAACAAAAATCAGTGATAAAAAGCTAAAATAGATGAAAGTGATTTTTCAACACCTGAACTACAAATAGGCCCCTTGAAATGTGGTCGTCATCATTTTGATCAATTATTCTCATAATATATATGTGAATCCAAATGATTAAGCAAAAGTAGCGATTCCTTGTAAGAGCCCATGAAGAATGAATCCCCTATTCCAAAAGTCCCAATATTCTTGATTTGCTGCGAGTATGGGTCGTAAACATCAAGCCTGGTAAACCTTGTGTCCTTCCCCTTAATTCGAGTTTTAAATATAGTTTCACCATTCTTCTTAAACCCCAATATTTGATCTACCGTTATACCAATTGTGAATAGCTTTCTAAAAGATGAGTCATGCTCCATCACCCATACACAGGTAGGAACTTCTTCCTCGGGCTCAACGTATCCATACACAACAAGAGACTCCCTTAGCTTAGAAACGAAGCAACATGAGCGCAACGCCTTTGTTAAGGTATCTGGTAGGTCTACAACTTTAAACTGCTTGGTAATCAAATCAAATGACAAGATCATATCCTTATAGTAAGGTACACCATCATCAGTCAACGTCTTCTCAGAAGCAGCCCAATAGATAAACCTATCTATAACAACTTGAGTTGACACATTAAATCTAACTGATTCATGAGGCAAATTGCTACATGGAATCACATTCCAAACCCCCGAACTCAATGTAAAAACTTCGACATGCCAAGGTTTGTTATATTCATATAAAATCTTAAGAATGGTAGGATCTCTAGTGTCAGGACAGACCCCGAAACCGAAAACAAGACTGTAAGAAAAAGGGACAGCAATACCAAATGATTTTCCGATAGAATGGTTCCAAATAACAACCATTTCTTTCTGATAACCTTTATGAAAACCATACAAACAGAGTAATCCATGGCACGCACCAACAACCTTATAAACAGTACATTGTTTAAGCAAAGGCGACACAACAAAAGATGGAGCAAACTCTTTTACATCAAGAGATTCAATATTATCATCTACTAGAATTATATTACCATCCTGATAACCCGGTAATAAACTTACAATACGGCTATGTGGCTGCCTGTGGCGGGCGCCGTAACCTTTGATAAAGTGAGAGCTGTCAATGAAAGACTTCCAAGGTTTCGAAACGGACCTGAATCGAATCAATGACTTGACATCATAAACCTTTTTGATGATTTCCTTTTGGATATCAAATGGAATATTGTCTGACATTTCTATCAAAAGGGCTTTTTCTAGGGTTTATGATAACTTTTGAAAAAGGTTGAATTAGTGAAAACTGAAAAGTGGGTTTTGGAGAGGAGATGATTTTGGATCTGGGTTTTGAAGGCCGTCGTGTGCCGTCGTGATACGCCGGAGATGCGGTGGTTGTATGGTGGGTGTTTTGGATTTGTAATTTGTTGTTAAACAGGTATGTTTGGTAAAGATATCAAATTCTGGGTGATGGTGTTAACAATCTGAGCCTTTTAACGAGCTACTCAAACTCATTTAACTCGAGCTCGAGCTTAATACTTACGAGCTCGAGTCGGTCTTGAACAAAAATTAGTGTTCGATTAGTTTAACGAGCCGAGCTTTAAAAACTAATATTTGGCTCGGCTCGTTCAAAAACTTGTTTAATAATCCTGATCCGAACGAGCCATATCGTAGGACAACACTATAACATAACAAAACTCGTTATTTTCGACTCGAACCAAATTGACTTAAATTTATTTTGAAAATAATATCCAACATGTACCTTATTAATTTTTGGTTAATATATTTACAAGGGTGAACCTTAAAAAATAATATAATAAAATAAAATAAAAATCCCATAGTAACTTTGCAATATAGTTTAGAAAATAATGGAAAAAAGTGTCTTTGGCTTAGTGGATGAGAATCCTTAATACAAGTTAGAAGTGCACGAGGTTGAAGTTTCATCCATGATATACTCTTTTTAAGATTGCTCCATTTCTTTCGATTAACGACACCACACTTGAAATCCGATCCCCTGATTTAAATCATCCAAACAGACAGGCCCCGGGACCTGAACCACTAAAAGAGACCCACGAAGGGAAATCCCTAAAACTCATGGCTTAGCAATAAAGAGGAAATCCATATTTTCTGTGTCACTTACGATACTCAAACCCCGATAAAACCCCTCTCTAAGGTCCAGAAAGAACTCGGGTGGCCAACGGACCTAAATTAGTTGGTTTCTTTCAATTAAAGTTTTGCATGGCTAGTTGGCTACTATAGTTTGGTAACTTATTCCATGTAAATTCTTTTCTTTTAGGCCATAGTTCTCTTATTAATTACTTACTTAACACGGACAAGTTGAATTACACTTGATGTAAATTTTATTTGTATTGACCCGATATAAAAAATTTGTTAGATTTTAAATTTGAAAGACTGTAAATTCATACTTTAACATAACGATGCTTTGATCAGGTTTTCAATATCCAAAAACTAACGTATGTCAAAGTCTTTTAGTAAAAATTTAACAAAGTTCATGGACAAAAAGACAAATCCTTTTTTATAGGTAACAAAGTTTATTCATTTCCAAAAATAAAAAATAAAATAAAAATTAAAAATAAATAAATAGTGAAACTATGTTATTACATTTAAGTAACTCTTTATATAAGTGACTGCAATGCTTACAACGTATATCCGACTTTGTGTATATCTATTCATGCAAAAAATAATAATAATAATAAAATTTAAATAAAAAAAAAAAAAAAAAAATTGATGTATCATCAAGAGTGTGATCAAGCTCCCAGACCACCACATCTACCATTGATGGTCTTTTGTCGGGTTTATCGTTGCAACACCAAATAGCTAAATAAACAAACTTTGCGATGCATTTTGAAGGGTATGAGCCCATTCTGTTATCCATGATTCAAAACGTTGTCCTTGTTTGATTAGATATTTTGAATGAAAGAGTGTTTTGGGTATACCCAAAAGGTTACCCATTTGACGCCTCTAGTGTGATATGGGTCAAACAAACTAAAAGTTGCCCAAAGTGTACCTATAATGCATAAAATCTCTTTAATAAACAATTTTGATTATTACTTAAGTTACAGAAAATTTGTACTCATATTTGACACACTGGTTACTTTATATGAGTATGAATTAAGAAATTTGGACTAAAAGTGTTTGGGGTCAACCCGATACGTGCTAAAAATACTCTTTTTGAACCGAACCTATTTTGACCCGTTACCCGACCCGTCCATTTTGTTTCTTTAATTCAAAGAAACATTCTTATCTTTTGGTCATAAGCTACAATTCCTTGCTTTTATAAATCTTGAGGGTTTCTGCTATATTGTCAAACCAAGGAATTAATGACCTCGACAGGCTGCGACATAGAAGCCCGAGCCCCATGGCTTCTGCAGGTCTTACTTGCTGGAGTACTTTTCCATAAGAGGTGTTTTATTTATACAACATTAAAACTTAATGTGCACTTATAAAAACGACAGTACATTTGTGACAAATCGTGTGTTATGGCAGAGGTTAAGTAGGATGGCAATGGACCGGCAAGAAGCTCCAGCTAGGTGAAGCGAATCTTGTGGTTAGATATTCCTGTTGTTCCCTAATGTAAGCTTTCAAGTAGATTCAATGATATACAACTTTATTCAAAGGATTTATTTTACATAAAATAACAATATACATGATGATTCTAGTATAAACCTATGGATCATTTGCTGAACTTTGACTTTTGAAGTCAAATGGACTTCTTTAACTTCAAAATTCATGATGATTCTCTCCAACAATTAACACGGATATCTTTTTACCTCTTCTTTCTGCTTCAAAATTTGAGGGAAAAAAAAAAGTCCGGTACATATAGAAATTTCTGGAAAATCTTGAGTTTGAAAAAGTAGTCAAAATGACATCAAAAAGTCAAAGATTTACCAACAAACTTTATATGGACCTCTTCACTAAAAACTTATTTTGTTGCACAATTTTCTTATCCATGTCCTCATTGTTGTTTATTTATTTTCAGGACGAGTCTAACGATTATATCAAAAGACAGCAAGTACGAGAACTAGCTATGCTAAATTCAGATTTCAGAAAATAGTGTCACCATTCAACACAAGTGGCATGAAAGGTCCCAAAACCGGGCGTTACCAAGACAAAAACGTGGATCCAGGGGGTTTAACCACAGTATGCATTAATATTACATTAGAAAAAACACTATTATAGTATCATTACACTACAAAGAAAAACATTTTACACTAAACCCCTTCTTGATCCGCCCAAAATGGAACCACCACCTTTGCGTAACTATGTGTCCATTTTCTATGCAAACACACCCTCGTATACTTTTGAAATATTATTGAAATGTTTAGGCTGACTGTTCTGACCAGCAAGAATCATATTCGACTTTTTGTTTTATGAGGAAATGAAAGAATAAAAAGAAAAAGAGAATGATAGACTGGATGGAGTATAAAGTGTAGAGTAAGGAACTTATTCATGTGATAATTGTACAAACTTCATGAGTTGATGCATTTGGGGCTACATATCTATACATCTAATTAACAAATTTTTCAGTTCTGGTTTTTCGGTTCGAAATCTAAACCATACATAACTGGCGAATTCAAATTCAGTTATCGAATCTGTTTAGTCCACTTTGACTTCAGTTAAGTTTTTCCTTCAAAAATTCCCAACCTGAATTACCCGAACCGTATAACCCGCGTAACCCGAAACATGAACTGACAAACACCCTTACCGGTCCATACCCGATTGATGTCTCAAAAGGGCCACAACTGAAAGGGTAGCACAAACGGTCACAATGTCAGGTACTCAACGTGGTGGTCAGATATTACGACTCCAACATTTAAGAGAATAACTTCAAGAAATAAACGTATCAGTTGACTCTACGAGTCAAAGGACCGTGTTTCCATTGCCCAAGCACAAACAGGGTCTATAGTCTTGCGAAAATAAAAAACAAGAATTGTGTCATGTACACGGCAGTCATTTAGTATCCAATCTTTTGTGCTGGTTTTCAGCTTGCTATGGATGTTATTTGAATCAGTCGACTCTAACGATCATGGTTGGATGTCATTTGCACATTGACAGATGGTTTACTATGAAAAGTGAAATGCTGGGAAGAGTTGTGCTGCTCATACCAAGCACGATGCCATGGTTTGTTCATGTGCACTATAGAGATTGGCAACTAAAACTACACGAGTCCAATTTACAAGGTAGCTCACGGTTTTGGGTTTGGAGTTCACTAAAGTTCAAACCCATGAGCTTAAAAACATCGAATTGGCATAGGATGCAACTTATACTTTGAAAATATGTAATCTAGACAACGTTAGGATAAACCCCATAACCCAAAAAATAAAATTCATATATACCAGGTTAAACATCTAGCACAACAAAAAACTGATTCTGTAATTCAAAGGTTTCCAAACAACAACAATATCCATTCCAGAATCACAGAAATTTATATGAAAGTTAGCAAGTATTGTTCGATCATTAAGTAGTTCAACAGACATGGGAATAATGGCGAAAAACTTGTGTCGAAGGAATATTTAAAACTTCAGTTACAATCAAATATGCTTTACTTGGTGATAGAGCTTGAGATGAATCAAAGAAGCTTTTGAACCTACTATCACAGTATCACTACTTTGTGTTGTTACCTACTGGTGCAATAAGAGCTTGATTGCATTGCAGCCTCCCTAGTGATATAAGCATTGTTGGCCGCGGGCTCTGTTTCTACTTTCTGCTATGTTATTCTACACTTTGGATGGTATAATTAGGAGATTGTGTATATCGCCCTAGCCGCTACTAATGCCTTCACTACTCTAATCCTGAGTCAAACCACATGAATATCATTTCTTATTCACACATAAGCATTTACATATTCTGATAATGCATATTCAAAGATTGATAAACCTGTGTTTGCATTTACAAATTATCCAAAATAGCCGTGAAGCATGCTGAAATGAAAATCTAACGAAGCAAAGAACGATGACAAAATTTCAACGAGTAATGAACATCTAAAAGGCTTGTCATAATTAATTACACAAGCAATAAGGCATCTATCCATGGAATAATAAAAATCACATTAAACTTGATAGTAAATACCGATCTCACAAACCTTGCTACAAATCACATATTTGAAAAATATGTTGCATATACTGCATCTACAATCACATAAGATTCCATAAATGACATTACTTAAAAACATCAAATCAGTGATAAAAAAAACTAAAATAGATGAAAGTGATTTTTCCACACCTTAACTACAAAATAAGCCCATCCCTCCTTTCTTAATCCACACCTTGAAAGGTGGCCTTCATTCTTTTGATAAGTTATTGATATATATGTAAATTCGAGTGATCAAGGAGAAGTAGCGATTCCTTGTAAGAGCCCATGAAGAATGAGCGCCCTTCTCTAGAAATCCCAAGATTTTTTATTTCTTGTGAGCAGGGGTCATAAACATGAAGGGTACACTCTCCAACCGCCCTTTGAATTTCAAATATAGTTTCACCATTCTTCCTAAACCCCAATATTTTACTTAGACTTGCCCCAATTGTAAATAGCTTTCTAAAAGACGAGTCATGCTCCATCACCCATACATGACAACCTTTAGCTCCCTCAACATTTATATCTCCATACACAATAAGAGACTCCCTTAGCTTAGAAACTGAGACAGGTAAGAACAATTTGTTTGTGAAGGTATCTGGTAGGTCTACCACTTTGAACTCCTTGGTAATCAAATCAAATGACACAACCATATGATTTACAGTAGGTTCGCCATCATTAGCAAAAGTCCATTCACAAGCACCCCAATAAATAAACTTATCTATAACAACCTGAGTTGAATCATCAAGTCTAATTGTTTGACGAGGCAAATTACCGATTGTAATCGCATTCCAAACACCCGAACTCAATGTAAAAACTTCAACATGCCAAGGCATGTTAACTGCGTATACAATCTTAACAACAGTAGGATCTTTAGTGATGGGACAAACCCCGAAACCAAAATGAATCCGATTGGAAGTGCGAGGGACAGCAATACCAAATGATTTTCCAATTGACGGATTCCAAATAACAAGCATCCATTTATCATAACCTTCATGGAAACCATACAAACAGAGTAATCCATGACACGCACCACCAACGAATGGAAAATAATTTTTAAACAAAGGAGACAGAACAAACTCTTGTTTTTGTACCTTAAATGTTTCGATATCATCTTCTACTAAACGAATAAACCTGTCCCCAGATTCTATTATTAAACTTAGAATATGGCTATGCGGCTGCGTATGGCGGGCGCCATAACCTTTGATAAACTCAGAGGTCTCGATGAAAGACTTCCATGGTTTGGAAACCAACCTGAATCGAATCAATGACTTGACATCATAAACCTTTTTAATGATTTCCAATTGGATTTCAAGTGGGATGTTGTCTGACATTTTTTTTTCTAGGGTTTATGTTTCCAGCAGCAATAACAACAATTGTGGGTTGAAATGAAATTTGGGGCGCTTCCTTTGGACTTTTATGTGAGGTAAGATTTATCTATTTTTATTTGTTTTGAAGTTTATTGGTATTAAGAATAGAGTTTTTCACTTTTTCTTTTTCTAACTTGTGTTCTAGGGTAGAAGTTAAGCACATTAAAAGAACGACGGGACTTGTAAAAAAGTACATCCGGACCCATAGAAAAGTTCACTTTTCAAATAAAAGATGTGGGTCTAGACGTCCTTTTTCATAGGTCTCGCCGTCTTTTTGGTATGCTTAACTTGTGCCCTTAAGGCACAAGTTAGAAAAACCCTTAAGAATATGGGAGGTATTGATCGCCATACTCAAATTATGAGTGTCTTGACATTTATACTCTCACATTACCATTATAGGGTGAAAATAAGTAAAAATGATGTGAGGGTATAAATGTGAAGACATTCATAATTTGAATGTGTTAATCAATTGTGAAAGTGTGCAAATCACCACTCTAAGAATATGGGTGTGTTTAACAATAATAGTGAGTTGTAATGAGCAGTAGTGGTAAGTAGTAAATGTGAAGTAGTTGTACCTTTTTATAAAAATATTTGATAACATACTTGTAATTGTAATTATAACGTGTAAAATAGCTCCTAAATGCTCAAAGCTCTAAAATGCTACTTCATGGGGAGATGGGAAAAGAGCATTCCGAAAAAATAGATAAAGCTACTTGTTGCTTGTCAAACGAACATTAAAAATCACAACGCTCACCGCTCACCGTTCGTACATGCTTCTAAAATCTCTGCACTAAACACACTCTAGTATTATTGGAATGAAAGGTTGAAAATTGGTTGATGAATAAAGAGTTTGAGATATTTGGACTAGTTGAAAATTTGGTTTACACGTGTGATGTATGAAAGATAATAGTTTGGTAATGAGTAACTTAAGTGAAAAAAGTAACCTTTGTAACTTATGTCTCATGATTTTCTTTTATGAGCCCCATTTGTTATTTGAGAAACGTGTCTTCTTTTGCAAATACAGAAGAAAAACAGCACTATTTGGAAAAGATATGTACACATGTAGATGGAATAGGCAAACAAGTACGGGTACAGCACTAGTTTTTTGTTATCTTTGGTAGGAACCAGATCCATTTATTTTTCGCGGCATATGGATGCGTCCTTAGAGGTTAATTTCTTTGAACCAACCTACATATGTATGTGTGTTTACTTCGGTATACATCAAACCATCATGTTTGTATGTGTGTTTACAACATGGTTTGTTTATAAGAGAAAATCAGAAGCGAAGTGTGTTTATTTTAAAATAAACCCATCTTGTTATATTGTTCTTGCGAGTTTGTTGTACATATGTGGTAAATGGACAAAAGAACTCGCACAATATCCCTTTTGAAATCCAAAAGAAAATTAAAAAAAAAAAAAAAAAAAAAAAAAAAAAAAATACTTCATTTATACAGGTTCAAAACTATGGAAGCTTTTCAACAACATCTCAAAGATCACAGGTTAAACCTTAATATTCGGGTTCTTTTTATTTTAAGAAAAGTGTAATATTCTAATTTAGTCATTCAAACTTTATATTCACAATAAAAATCATCAAAGTTTTAATATTGTTTTTCAGTATTATGTAAATGTCCAACCAAACATGCGAACCTTAGTATAAACCAATGTTTTCAAACCCGGGTTGACCCGGCCGGGTCAACCGGTTGGACCGGTACCCGGTCAAAAAATGGGTCAAAATAACCAGGGTTTCTAAAACCGGGTCAACCGGTTAGACCCGCCGGGTTTTGAGTGACCCGGGTTTTGAAACCCGTTAGGGTTTGGATTTTTTCTCTTTCTTTTTTTTTTTTTTTTTTTTTACTCTTTATTATTTATTTTTTTTTCATTGTTAAGGTGCTATTTTTGTTTGATATGACTTTCTTATTGTGTATATTCACTCATATTTGTGATTAGTTTCCACTTATTAGATTGAATTCGGGTTCTGATATCTAAAGCGCTTAGCATGATTAGGAGTTTAGGACCCCTGTGCTTGAACTGTAAGGTTCTTTGCTCTTTTTTCACTGCAGAGCAGTGTTTAGAGTTTGAATATTAAACTTTGGACAATAGAAAATAGATTTTTGGAAATGTGCATAAAACCGGGTCTAACCGGGTTGACCCGGCGGTCGAACCGGTTGACCCGGTGACTCGGCCGGGTCGATCCCAAACCCGGGTTTCAAAACATTGGTATGAACATCAACCCATTAATGATAGCCACTCTCAACCAATTTCATGTGCAACCACCTTGAGCAATTTTTACTAGATCACAGCCATACTTCAGTTTTACAACTAAACTTAATGAGTACCTAGCTGCCTACTGACTAGATCACAGAGGATCGACCCTAGCCTATCTTCAAGACTTCAACCCATCTAAGAGTTAAACCGTTCATAGATTCGAAACATGTTTGTTTAGTCAATACATGCAATTCAAACACGCCTATTTGGTCCTTGATGAACTTGGTCCCAAACTGGCACAAATTTCTGGCATTTCTGTCCGACATGCATCAACCATTTATGGGAAATTCATTAGTTAGAAACGAGGTTTCTTTAAAAAGGAAGACTTGAAAACCGGCAACTAGTGAAAGTAATGTCTAGTAGTCGATTGTTTACTTGAAAAGAAGAACTGCAAAACAAAATGAGGGTAGTTACAGTTTCACATTCGCTTATGCTAACACTTGGTCACTGGTGTATTACAACAATTAACTTAATACCTAAAAGCCTTCAAGGCCAAAAGCTAAAAGGTACATAAGAGTAGTTCGTCTAAAGTAATCAGATTATTGTGCTATCCCTAATGCCATGAATGCACAGACTACCAAAATAAATATATTATAACAATCGTGAAAATAAAATAAAAAATTCAGGGTAACGACTCGCCTACCTACTTTAACACCATACAAAAAAGTAGAATGTGGCTCTTCAGATTCCCATCAGAAATCTTCTCAAATCTATAACACAATTGCAGCCTGATCTTTATCGACAAATTGTAGTCCCCTTTCCTTGTCTATCAAATGACTATAAATACACGGAGATCGTCATATGCAAATCCTCGTCCTCTAAAACCAGGTCAAGATGTCGTGCCCCTTTTTTCCATTTAAAAAATTACAATTCTTGAATTTAACAAGGAACCGCAGATTATGGATTCACATTGCAATCAGTCAAGAAATGGTTATCATTGTTGAGAAACTTTCTCCAGTGAGATTTATAGCTCGAAATGCCTAACTCAAGCCAAGGTTTCATGTTGCCGTTAAAATGTAATACAGCTGCTTTGTTAATGGCTTCATTACTAATACCATAGTTATGACCTAATCCGGATAACACCCATGTGTCATCAAGAGCGACAAGTAACCCTTGAAAAGTGAGCATAGTTGCTCCTAGTGTAGTTGTATCGCTCAATTGCTGTTCACAAAAGAAAAGGTGATTGTCAACACATAATGTAGCTATTACATAAACGCAAAGCTATTAAATGTCATAGAGGTGGGCACGCAGCAATTTTAACCCATTTACTTGCAGAGTTACAAATGGGTCGATTCAGGTTATGTCTTATCTCTAACGGGTCAAACGTATAAAAAGAAAGATGACCACAATAAGTGCAAAAGTATATGAACAAACAAATCATAAGACAACTGACCTGTTTCACCAAACTTTGATAGTTTCTAGTGATGTCTCGTTTTCTCCACTGACCCAAATCAATAATATTTAACCCCGACATCCATGTACAAGAATTGGCATCATACTTTTCGTTCCCCAAGTAACTTTTAATTGCACCCAATTTCACTGCACAAAACTCCAATGCACCGATTACTTTCCCACCCATATCAAGACTCCATAATTCTGACAAATCACGCTGGACAACAATGTCATCATCAAGAACAACAATTTTCTTCAAAGTAGGGAAGATATTTGGAAGAGTATAGTGCCAATCAGAAAACACTGAGATATATTCTGTTCTGCTTTCAGAACTAGATAGGAATGAGACACGTAATTCTTGGGGCATTGACAAATGAGTTCTATCGTGACCGCCTTCTTGAAGGTTAAGATCTTCGATGTTTAAAACTTGAACTGTGGCATCTTTGTAAGTATTAGTAAAGAACCACATTTTCATGGAAAAGTAACTTTGCTTATCCGTCAACACATGAAACACCTGCTTCCCACTGGCCTGAAAAGAAATTTTAATGAGTACTTAAGATAGAAAGAGATGATAAGTTGTAGAAGTGGCAAATTTGACCCTTTACTTATAATGGGTCAATTCAGGTAATGTTTTGTCTCTCGTGGATCAAACAAGTTAAATAAAAAAGATCAGCTATATGAAAACATTATAGAAGCGAAAGTCACCAAAAGTTTTTTGATGTGTAAAACCTAGTAAATCATATTGTTTAAAAATTCAAATAAAAATTATAAATATTGAACATAACGTTTCTAATCATATCTACATATAATTATAACCAGATCCATTTGGACCAGTGACCTATCCCGCCTCAACTGCCCATTTTGCCACCTTGAATAAGTAGATAGAAGAACATAAGATAAAAGAACTTACTCTTGCATGCATAACAGTCGAATTAATTACTACAGAAGATGCAAGCACATTGTTAGAAAACAAAACATAGTGATGCAGCTCTGGATTTGTTAAACTGTCTGATTGATCGGCATCAACCGGAGAAGTTTTAAAATACTCGACTGTCAGTCGCATTGACAGGCAATGGAGACTCTTCGGAGTTGTTTGGACTGCAAGTTGGTAAAGGAAAGCACTCTGCTTCATATGAAAGTTGGCTTCGTCTTCTGTAAGATCAGCTAGTTGTCTTAACTTTTTGTCAACATTGTTACAGTCAACAGTAGCTGCTTTTGCTTTAGTAATTGTAGTTTCCATCTTTAGCAGCTTCTTCTCAACCCTGCCAACACCGAAAATCTTAATTTTACCAACACACAAAAATACAGAATATTGGGTTAGAACATATGTGAAAGTTGAATAAAAGTAGCGTACTGGGGTGGAAGTTCTGGGTCAGAGGAACTTTCACTGAGGATACGTTCAAACTCTTGAATATTTTGCTTCATCTCTTGAGAGAATTTGTCAAGTTTTGACATCTTTGCAATACTGGGATAATAAGCTCGAGCCACGTAAAGCTGGTCTTTCATTTTTTTCACTATAAAATCTTTCATTTTCTCCCTATGTTGTCGACGCCATAAGCAATAGCTCCCAAATTTTACTTCACACATCTTTTCATTCTCACCAATGACTTGAATAGTTTTAGTGCCTTCCGCTGACTTTTCATTCTCACCAACGACTTGAATAGTTTTAGTGCCTTCCGCTGACTTAACATCATTCTATATGATCGGATATTTCATAAGTTCAACCGTCCAAGTAGTACTATGAAAACTTTGAGAAAATCACCAAATAAATAAATAAATAATGCATACATGTTTTTTTGGAGGTGGCTTTAGTACTTGTGTAGGCGCAGCAAAACCTGTGGTTATTTCAAGGATAACAAGCATTAACTGAGTGTACACTGGTTGTCTATGGTAGTTACAAGGCCTTGAAAAAGCAGATTAACTTAGGGTAAAATGAACACATTCTAAAAGAGATGATTTACCAGTGGTTTTGTTTTCAGTTTTCTTAATGGAGGTCCTTCCGAAATCCTGTTAAATATAAACATACATGAGCATGAGATAACAGCTTAACCTTTCCAGGTTCATTTCTGTTGAGCTAAAATATATATTTTCTGCATAGAAGCGTTTTAAAGCTTACGAGTAAATTGTGTACAAATGTAAACGGGGTGAGGTCCAAAACTGACTAATTTAAACGGGGTCAGGCATCTTAAGGGTTAAAATAATGCTCAATAGTTAGTCTTGAAACCAGTCCTAAAAAAAAGAATGTAGATAAATCGCCAAAGATGATCTAACAACCATATAAAGCCGGGACACTGAAACCACTAAGATGTAGACAATCAATAGCAAGAAGATTCATAATCACATAAGCAATATGAGATGTCAAGTGCAGACACTAGCACAGAGCAAAGAGTGTGAAATGTGGCACACATATATGATATACCCATATGTGCCAATAAAGCAAGCTTCTACAACCTTATTAAAAGCAAACAAAATTATTTACATAGGTTGTTTGACAGTCAAGTTATCCAAGAAGTTTCAGCATGTCAAACATACAAGAACTGAAAAGTTGACAATTTCGCACGAGAGTCAAGTCACTGCATCAAGCGCACTTTTTAGAATATAAGGTAGCACAAAAGAATTACCCATCCCTAAGTGGTTAACTGACTCTTAATGGATATACAGAACTAATCAACAATCTTTTATTTAACACTGTTCTTAATTCTTGCATTTGTAGCTTCCTTGACATTTTCAATGACGTAAGTGGGTCAAGGATGTTGGAACTGCTATATTACTCGGGGGATGTTTAATTCGTCATACTTGTCCATCCAAGTATTCACTTAAGAGCTAGCAAATGTTGAAATACCCAAGGATGTAGGAAGGCTCTTCGAAACAAAAATGCTGAAACTAAGTTGACAGTTAAGCCTATCACGCACAAAGCTCTACCTAAGGCACCAGGCTAAAGAGGAAGTTTGAACCATTCAATAAATGTGAGAATCACATAAAAAACTCATAAGTTTAAGATCTAAAGCCACGCATTAACTATATGATGATATCATGGGGATGTAAAGTGACATAACCTAATCAGGATTATTCACTAGACGTTTGGCATGATCTACATTGTCTAATTACTAATTAGTCGCAGGCATAAGCTCTGGCTCATTGTTATTTATGTAATCATCAATTCAATAGGGGAGATAATTCAGAAATTTTGTAATTCTACAATCCTCTTAACTTTGGGATCTAAAGCCTCAAGTTAATTGAAATAATGATTGTTTGGGGATGTAAACTGAAACTAATATCATTGTTCTATTGTTTGGGATAACTACTTTTGGTGCATTGCCGACAGATTAATACTAATAGTACGAAAGTTGAGTATTAACCATCAAAGCAGTATGCAATGAACCTTTGGAAGGGTGGGTCCAAGATCTTTCAAAAGTCCATCTACACGTGCTGATAGCCCTCCCTGTAAATTACACAATGCAGCTTCAATTAACATTGATTCACACTACAGGATAATTCTGCGTGGCTTGGTTGTGACTTTCAGATATTTTCTACATTAAAACCTATTCGGTAAGCGTAAACATCAAAATGTAAGAATAAGACGTTACCCTAATCGACGATGTATCCAAAGTCGTGTCCTTTCTTGACGAACCAGTACTCCTTTGCTCACTAGCATACCCTGTAGCAACCACATCCAAACACTTCTCATAAGTCCATATCCAATCATTTACTATACACAATACAGATTAACAACTAACATCGCATCCTACATTCCTACACGCGCTAGTATGGTGTTTAAGATTGCTAACTTTTTAGCATTTCTGCTTATTACTAAGTGCAGACTAGCAGTTTGAAGCGTTTTGGATCATCCAAACTGTTTATGCTTATTGTGAGGCAATATAAGCGGGTTGGGACATTCTTATTTCAAATTGCTTATTAGAGATGAAGCTAAAGATACTTTTAAACTTTTTTACTGTCACATGTAACCTAAAACTGAGTTGATCGAAAACTCCCAAAAAGCTATCGTTTCTTCGAGTATTATTGCATTTTTTTTTTACATTAGAAGCAAACTCAAACACTATTTCCTAAACCTAAAGTGGTTATTTCAAAGCAATTTATAAGTACTTATTTAGGGGATGTTCGGGATTGCGTCTTTTTCTGCTTATTTGTGTCATCCAAACTGCTTCTTCATATCTACTATATTCGGGCTAAATAAGCCGTTTATAATAAGAAGGTAGAACCTTGCTTATTCCAAAGTGCTTATCTAGAATTAAACCAATACTATTCTTACCATCATATGTAACCTAAAACTCATTACAAACAAATCCAATTGCAAAACTTCCCTACAAGCTATTACTTTTTCGACCATTATTGCATTTCTACAAATAAGCAAATCCAAACGCCATTTCCAACAGTACGCAGTACGCTTACATCTAAGCAGTTTACAATTACTTCTTAACAATCAAAATCTAAAAAACATTATCCACCATCAAAAACCGCAAGAAAAAAAAAAATCCAAAAAAACATTATCCAGCCTAGTACAAGTACTAATAAGCAATACCCAACACCCTCCACCACCACATTCTACAGATCTAGGTATCATAATCCAGATCTAACATAATAAAAACCTAGATCTACACTTAGTCACACTCAATCAAAATCATCAACAATAAAATGACCTAACAGATCTAATAAATAAAAAACATAATAAAATAAAATGAATAAAATACCTTTATGAACACCGTATAAAAAAGCAAGAGGAACAAGCATTGAAAGTAAAACAAGTATTAGAACTGCAACCACTAGCCAACTCCATCTTTTTTTAACCGCCGGCATGGTGCTAGTGTTATTATTAACTGCACCACCACCGCCCTTCATCTTTTTATGTTGTGATGGGTGTTATCGTACATTTGTTGTGTCTGTCTCTACTTCACTTTATTTATGTTGTTGTTACTTGCTTCTTACTAACGACAGTAAGGATATTGTTTTTTTTTTTTTTTTTTCTGTTTTAAGTGGGTGCTGCTTTGAGTTCGGTTATTTTTTTTAGACAAAAACTTTATAAAATTATATTCATAAAATAAAATAAAATGTAATGGTCCAATCAATGTGACTAATTATGTACTTAAATAGATGTGTCAAGAAGTTATTGGTTTGTGAAGAAGTAGTCCCCTCCTATCCACCAACAGGATCCTGACACATAGGTTTAGGCATATAATTAAGCAAACCAGTTAGGCATGTCAATAATGCTCTATTTTTTATCACCTTGTCAAGTCATTGTCGTTAATATTTTACAAACTTTTTGTTGATGTAACATTTTTTTCTTTTATTATGTAGGGTTGTTTTTGCTTGGTACTAACCACCTTAAAGATTTAAAGCAACGCTCTCGAGTTAAATGGGCTTCACATGGAGATGATAATACGGCTTACTTTCATGGGGTGATTAATGGTAGAAAGGCAGCTAATTCTATATAGGGGCTCATGGTGGATGGGGTTTGGGTCTCTAAACCTAGTTTGGTTAAAAAAGAAGTGTTGAAGTTTTTCAGGAACCATTGACGGTCTGATTGCTCCTTTCTCCAAGGAGGAAATTAGATATGCTGTGTTTGACTGTGGTGGGGATAAAGCTCCAGGCCCAGACGGTTTTAATTTCAGATTTATTCGTAAGTTTTGGAGCTTTTTTGAAGATGATTTTTCAAGAATTTTATCTGATTTTTTTGAGTCAGGCATGATAAATTGAGGATGTAGCTCAGCTTACTCTCATTCCAAAGCATAAAAATCCAGTGTGTCTTAAAGATTATAGACCAATCACTTTGATTGGTATCATTAGTAAAGTTATCTCGAAGGTGTTGGCGAATCGGTTAAAAACGGTTATTAATTTGGTTATTTCTGACACCCAGTCGGGCTTCTTGAGTGGGCGTTTTATTCTGGACGGGCCGCTTTTGATCAATGAGCTTATGTCTTGGATTATAAAGAGAGATAAAAAGGCATTCTTATTGAAATTAGACTTTGAGAAAGCTTACGACAATGTCAATTGGGCTTTTTTAATTTCTATCCTTCAACAAATGGGCTTCCCTGATAGATGGTGTAGTTGGATCTTGGGGGTGCTTAAATTAGCTAGATCGGCTATCCTTGTCAACGGGTCTCCAACTTTTGAGTTTAAGTGTGAGAAGGGGTTGCGTCAGGGTGATCCTCTTTCGCCTTTTTTGTTCTTGATTGTTATGGAAGCCCTTTCGTGCATGGTCTACAAGGCTATTGATGAGGGTGAGTTTAAGGGTATCTCTTTGTCTAACATGGGGCCGGTTGTTTCTCATCTTTTTTATGCTGACGATGCTTTAATTTTCGGAGAGTGGAGCTCTCATAATATTACTAACATGGCTAGAATCTTGAGGTGTTTCTATGTTTGCTCGAGCCTCAAGATTAATATTCATAAGTCCAATCTTTTTGGGCTTGGTATGGGAGCACAAGAGGTGACCGATTTGGCTTCTGTCATGGGATATAAGGTTGGTTCGACTCCTTTTGAGTATTTGGGGATTCTTGTGGGAACTAATATGAATAGGGCGAACAACTGGAGGAAGGTTATTGATGTGTTTGAGGCGCGTCTTTCTCTTTGGAAAGCGAATTGTCTTTCTATAAGAGGGAGAGTTACCTTGATCAAGGCGGTTCTCGAGAGTCTCCCTATTTATTATTTCTCTTTGTATAAAGCGCCGAGCAGCATTATTGTGAAACTTGAACAGATTATGAAGAAATTTCTTTGGGCGGGTTCAGACTCGAGTAAGAAAATCCATTGGGTGGCTTGGGATAGAGTGTCTAATCCCAAAGATAAAGGGGGGTTGGGTATCTCGCGTCTTAAAGACTCTAATGATGCGCTTTTAGCTAAGTGGGTGTGGCGATATAGAAATGAAGGCAATAGCTTGTGGAAACGAGTTGTGGAGGCGTGCCATTCGAGCCGAGTTAGATGGTCGTTTCTTCCATGTAAACCTCGGGTGGGTGGGTGTTGGGCAGAGATTGTAAAAAATGTGGAGAAGCTCAAAGTTGGCGAAAAAAGATTTTTTGAGTTCATTACAGGGAAGCTAGGTAACGGGCGCTCCATTAGATTTTGGTTGGATGTTTGGCTATTCGATGTTTCGATAAAAGAGAAGTGTCCAAATTTATTTAGAAGAGCTTTTAAAAAAGATGGCTTGGTCGTGGACTGCTGGTCCGATGCAGGTTGGGCCCCGGTTGACTTTGGTCAACTTTTTTCTTTGCAAAAGGTTGGCGAGTGGTTTGTTTTATCCTCCAAACTTGAATCCACGGTTATTGGGTCAGGCCCAGATACATGGCAGTGGGCTGCTAACAAGGAAGGTTTATTTTCGGTCAAGAATATGAAACAGTTAATTCGAGAAGCGAGAGGCTATGGGACCTTTTTTAAATTCAAATGGGTGTCGTGGGTGCCGCTAAAATGTAATATTTTAGCGTGGCGGGCAGAGATGAGCAGAATTCCCACAACTGATGCTTTGGCTAGAAGGAATATTCGGGTGGAAAATGTTTTGTGCAGGTTATGTGACACAGAGGAGGAGTCTGCTATTCACCTGTTCACGGCCTGTGCTTTTTCTTATGGTGTTTGGAGTTCGGTTTCCAATTGGCTCAAGATTGGCCCTTTTTTCGCTTTTGATTTTCGTGATATTTTGAAGCTCTACAAGCAAGTGAAGATGGGAAAGGAAGGTAAAAAAAATAGCCCATGGGATTGTTTTGGCGGCTTGTTGGGCAATATGGAAAGCGAGGAATGATAAAATTTTTAGGGGTAAGGTTCCTAAAGTGGCGGAAGTGGTCTCATGCGTGAAGTCCGTTTCCTTTTTATGGCTTAAACATAGATCTAGACATAAGCACATTAGGTGGAAGGATTGGTGTATTTTCCCGCTGTATATGTTGTAATTGTGGGTTGTTTGGGCGGTCCTCAGTTTGAGGACTTTGCCTTTTTTTTAATGAAAGTCATGGTTCAAAAAAAAAAAAAACCATCTTAAAAAAAAATAATAATATTAGTTCTTATTATTATTGTTGGTTTGTCTTGTTAAAATAAGGGTAAATTGCAAATTTTGTCCCTATTATTTATGAAAATTGCAAGGAAATTACACACATACAAAAAAAAAAAAAAAAAGTAACATGTGTGGCTCCAAACATGCCACCGAAAGCTAACTACCATTAGTACTCCCGTTAAGTGGCCTCACCCGATTTAAAGACCGGAAGGTATTATCGTCATTTCACATTTTCCCACCGATTCTAAGCTACACCTAGCAAATTTGTCTTCTCAACGAATACTTTATTTCAAGGACTAAATTTGCAACGTCTACAACTTTTGGGCTTATACTACATAATCAGAGCAAACTTATTCATTTGCGTCCCTAAAACGTTCCAAATATCACATAGATCTTGTATTTCACCTTATCCTAAACACAAACTCTCTTATTCCACTTTTCAAACACTTGAAAAATTAACACTCCATCATTCTCATCAATAGCAAACCTTCTTCCCCGTCTTCACGAACTAGCAAATGTTGCAAATTCAACAACAACAACAACAACAACAAGAGGAGGAGGAGGAGGAGGGAGGGGGAGGAAGATGATGACTGAAGAAGCGGGGTTTGTTTCTTCTTTAGCATGAATAAAGTTGCTTTAATAATTTGGCATCATTCTTGATATATTAATTGAGTTTATGTACTGTTGAATTAAGTTCCATAGATGATGTTTTACGTGGAGTTTCTTAGGTTTAATGTTAAGGTAGGTAGGTTTGTTGTCATTTGCATATAGTATATGCATGTTTTACGTGGAGTTTCTTAGGTTTTTCACAAAATGTCATATGTATAAATCAACAATTAAGCATATAAAGAGATTACATGTTAACAGAAACTAAAACATATTATGGCATTGTATGACAATATAGTCCATAACTAAGATCAAACTTCAACTCAAAATCTATTGATATTTCATATCTTAAAAAATAAGTATAAATAAATAAATAAAAGGGTGAGAATAATAATGGTGATGGAGTGAGATGGGGTGAAATGCATTCAATCTAGAGAAAGGTGGTGAAAACGAAAGAAAGATGGAAAAGGTAAAAGAAAGTGACATGCTACCTCCACTCATTGTACTTCTTTCTCTTTTTGTTTTTTTAACTTTTCGCTTACAATGAATTTTAATGGTCTCATTTTCAACCCATGGCAGTTATTCTACGTGAGAATGTCTTAAGTCTGTTAGGAGATCGTAAGTATCTGCCCGCTTGTTGTGCTCATATGCTTTACTGCATTGAACTTCAACAACCATACAATCTTGTCTATTTCTTTACTAAGCGAATCATACATCTTAAGGATAATCCAAACAAACTCATTCCTTACGGGATGTTTCTAACGCGTCTATTTCGTCACTTTATGACAACCTACCCATCTCTTCTTAATCCACAATACTATCTTGTCGACAAGGTAATGGAACCCCTGAATGAAACACACTTAACGTCATTTCTCATTCCCTAAATCATCTCTCTATCCCACCCCCATCAAAAGAAGATAAATAGAGCTACTCAAGATTGAAGAGAGTCTAAAGGAAATTTATGATTTGAAGAAACATGGGTGTTATCTTTATCTTTGTGTAAAAACCTTGTTATGGTCATGTCTTCTATGTTTCTTACTATGTATTATATTTGATCATATATTATACTTGACTACTTTTTTGTGTTTCTTACATGATCTGTTTAGCATATCTTAATTGTATCTATATACTATTGTTGCTTGTAACACTAGAGATGTAATTCGATTAATATGCATTAATTTGGCGAGCTCACTATGAACATTTGAGTCTCAGAAGCCGGATCCATTAGTTTTAACTAGCCGGATCCTTTATAAAGGATCTGGTCATACATAGGAAGATTTATATCACTTATCTTCACACTCAACCACTCTAACCTTAGTACACTTATTATCCATTCTCTATTTGTCACAATTAAGCTGACTTTGAGGTTATTAGTTCTTTTGAAATCTTAAGATTGACTTAAGTATCATGCTAGGTGTTTCTGATTTATCATTTCCATAATAATCACTTTTTTTCAGTAACACTTCTTGAGTCACCTCTCTTTAATCATCTTGCACTTAACTATAATTTAAATAAATTTTTAACAAATTTATTTCCACAATCTCTACCTCAAAATGCTCTAAAAATTAATCTTTTAATTCTTATGATTTCTAAAGAATTTTTAAATTTTCATACCACCTTTTCCTGAAACCTACAAATATTTAACACTTAGTGATATAATTATCTTAACATATATTCACTTAATGGCCTATTTAGACCTTTTTGTCACCTCTAAAGATCATTTTTGGCAACCCCTCATCATTAGTCTTATAACACTCAGTGTTGCCTTCCCTAAAACACTATCTTACATTCATTACATTAGGAAATATAGAGCTACAATAGCTAGATGACTATCATTTCACACCTTTACTTGTTCTATTAGCCGGTTCCCTTAGCTAAAGCTAGTCGGATCCCTTTTGGGAAGGATCCGATGGAACCGGGGAAACAGAAACAAATTTTATCACCTATAGCCTTCCAAAACTCAACTTTATCCACTCAAAACACTCCACATTGCCTTTAATATATCTCCTAGAAGATTGTATCACTGTAGTTGACCTCGGTGCATACATATCATTGCAATTCAAAAGATTTTAGTGGTTTAAGCTTTAATTCACTTACTTGATCCTTTACTATTTAAGCCACTTGTGTCTGTGCTTCCAAACCACACCAAAACAAAGCCTCTTCTACTGCAAACTCAACTTCTAAACATACCTCAAAACATGACTAAAGCACCAAGTGCAAGATCATCAACTAGGAGCCCTCCAAGAAAAACCACACGAATAGTGTATGAAATATCCTCAACTGAAGTCTCACCCATCAAAGCACCCTCTAGTAGAACACCAATCTACATCCAAACTCCTCTATCTCTTGAACCATCACCACCACATTTAGCTTCCACCAAAACAACTGTTAGAATTATACAATCAAAGTACACATATAGCGGAAGCTAGGATCAAGGATAACCCATACAAAGATTAACTAAAACATAAATCGGAACGTACCTTTTAGCACTTCAATTAAATCTTGAACAATAGGATGAACCCTAATTAGGATTTCTATGAATTAGGGGTCTATTGATTAACCCCTTACCGTTTTGTTAATCGATCCAAGATGTAAACAATAGTCTGTTTACACCACGTTCTTGTACACACGTACTAATAACGAATTAAAGTTAATGCTAGTTAAAGTATACACAAAACAATAGTTGTTTTAAAAACAAACATTTAACCAAAGAAAACAAAACACCAAAACCCTTTGTGTTATTATGATACTCGATCACAGAAACCAAAATAAACTAACAAACCATTTTTCTATTATGCACATGCACATGCAATATTATATACGCATGCATGTAATTTTGGTTTTATGATTTTTGTCGAGAAGTAATACGGAAGAAAAGCAAATCTAGTTTAGGTTTTTGATTTAATGTGTGTACAAGAGATGCAAAAAAATAAACCATGACTTTGCTTATATAGGATACAAAACTTAGGGAACAAGTTTTGGTTCTAGATCCTTCTTGTTCACTATTTTTTATCCATGGTCCTTATACTTTGATTATTTATTTGTTTTGTGTAATTAATAATTAAATATAACTTTTTATATTAAATTATTAAACTTTAATTCTCATACGTAAAATGTGCAATCCCGTGATCTCGGGTTCGATACTAGACATATACTTATTAATATTTATCCACAAATTCCAACAGCTCCCACTTGGATATCTATTAATAGTATAATGACATTGGTTAGCGTCTAGCAACACGCCAATGCCCCTAGACCAACTCGAGCTAGGTTTCCTGGAAAAACCTTTAATGATTCATCATTATTATTATTATCCTTTTGTTTCTAATACCACGTTAATAAAGATATGGATCTTAGTCATTCTTTAATTAACAATTCTGTTTCTCGTTGTTCATGATTGATCAAGATTACCAAAACATCTGAACGTATTCCAGATAGACTTTTGGGCGTGCGCACGCATACATCTTGTCAACCCTACGAGGGGCCCAGCAGTATTAAGCTTCAAAACGAATTTGAAGGAACAAATTCTTTCTTGACTACAAGACTAACCCATGAACTTTGCAACACTTCTGAAAACAATCCTTATAACTCCCAATTACGGTAAGCGGTAAATTGCTTCACAGAAATGCACTACATCCATGACTTATCTGGTATCTCAAGTATGAGGATAACAAATTCATGATTTACTCACTGACAAGATCCATAAAGTAAAATCATGTAGTTGGGATAAGTCCTATATTCAATTCATCTATACTACCTATAAAGCAAAAATGGTCAAAGGTGAAAGTGGAAAAGTCAATAAAAGTGAAATGTGAAATGTTGAAAAATGTATATAAGGAAATTATGAAATGTAATTAATACTCTTATTAAAACACCCCATTACTTAAAAGTACAATGATTTATACACATTGTACAACCAATTAAAACAATTAATACAAATCACAAACCGGGTTGACCCGGGACGCTTCAAACCCAACGGGTTGAACCGGTTTAATTTGACCCGTTTTCGACCTAACCTAGCAAGTTGACCCAGTTTAAATCGACCAAATTTTTTACCGGAACGGTTTACCCAGTTGAACCACCCGGGTCGAACCGGGTTTCAAAACATATCTAGCAAATTAAATACAACCAATTAAAACAATTAATACAAATCACAAACAGGGTTGACCCGGGACGCTTCAAACCCGACGGGTTGAATTGGTTTAATTTGACCCATTTTCGACCCAACCTATCAAATTGATCCGGTTTAAATCAACCAATTTTTCGACCGGAACGATTCAACCGGTTGAACCACCCGGGTCGAACCGGGTTTCAAAATATATCTACCAAATTAAATATAACAAATTAAAACAATTAATACAGATCACAAACCGGGTTGACCCGGGACGCTTCAAACCCGAACGGTTGAACCGGTTTAATTTGACCCGTTTTCGACCCAACCTAGCAAGTTGACCCGGTTTAAATTGACCAATTTTTCGACCCGAACGGTTCAACCGGTTGAACCACCCGGGTCGAACCGGGTTTCAAAACATTATGTTTAATTCCCAAATCTTCAAACTTTTATTATTTTTCATTTATAACCTATAAATTGTTTTTTTTATCAATAAATTATTTGTCGCTATAATATCCCGTTGCTATGCACGGGTACTCGTCTAGTTGAATATTATGTGAAATTGGTATGTCAACGCATCAATATACTTTCACGTATATTCTGACCAATACTCAGATTTGTCTTAGTTTAATGATATTCCCATATCATTAATCGACAATGGACAATTTAGAATAACATAAGTTATTCACGGATTTAAACTATTGATGAAAACAAACGTACTAAGTACTTTAATTCATTATAAATAATAATTGTTTAATGTCTTTTATCCAAACACTAAATAGATCAATGCATGATAATTCTAGTTAATGAATTTTGTCTCAAGTAATGACTTGTTGACAATTATGCCTCAAGTAATGACAATCATACTTGATGACAAGGCATTATTTCATCTAACTATGATCTATCCGAATTTTGAGAATACTTCTTTCAAGAAATCAATAAGTAAAATTCTTGTATGTGTATATTCAACTATCTTGATATAGCCACATAATTTTTTTTTATAAATGGTGTGATATCCTCAATCACCAACTTATGACAATCAAACTTTCAAACCTTTTAAAGTTTAAAGTATTTTAATTCTTTAATGTTTAATGCAACTATGTTTTTTTGTTGAGCACAACTAGTTCTCATAAAATCCTTCATGACTAGTTATTGAGTGTCATCTCAATTAAACCAACATCATTGTATATAAACCACAATATGCTCTTTAAAATTTTCGTAAACTTAATATCCATTGTGTAATGTTTAGGAGCTTTTCCAGGTTGAGGAACATTATTCTAATTTCAAACATTTTTCATTAGAATATCTATTACACAAGTTATATAATAACTTTTAATTGGATATCAAATATTGTCAAATCATTAAGCACTTAAGCATGATACAACAATAATATAATGCACACAAAAATCCTTCAGTCAAACTAGATTTTATTCATGTTTGATTTTTACAAATATGTATATCCATTTAGTCATCCAAAATAATATATATCATATTCTATTTAGAATTTATTTACCGCACTTGTTCATTTAATAATAAACTTTAGTTCCAAGGTTGTATGTTTTATTTACTAAATCTTTCAAGTAAAGTTTCATTCCAAATTAAGTCTAACCTTTTACTTATATGGAATGTTACTCTTCAATATATATATGATTTAGTAAATCAAACATAATACTCCCACTAGCTTTCAGGAATACTTAGAAATTATCTTATTTCAATTATAAATCAAAACATTGATTTAATAATTAAACTTAAGAGTAATCTCTTAGATGCATGCATTTATCCATTCATGGATTATTGCACTTTGTACGCTTCCAAAGATTTATTTGAATTCATAAACTCCTTTTGATTACTTATCGTCCTCGCTCAAGTAATCATACAAGAAAGAGTTTTGATATTCATTGTCAAGTTTCATATACATGAAAATAAGCATGACAATTACAATCTTTGTATCTTTAATGTGCTTAAGAAAGAGTATTCAATCATAGTTAATTGCTTAAGTATGATTAATAATCTTGTCATAAGACATGTATTAAGATATGTGTACAATTTTTGTTCATATGATTTCTACTCATAGATTTAAACCACTAGGGTTACATTATCTTTGAATAAACTCATCTTCATTCTCTAACCATTAAGAATTAAGATAAACCAAATTTTAAATTTGAATATCTTTATGAACAGCATCTACAACATTCATAATATGAGTAATTTACCCAATTCATTATTCTTGGTAATACTACATCATATAATCATCAGCATATTAATTAAATATCTGAGTTATCCAAGTGGATCTATGAATGATAATTCCATCATCTTGAGGTTTATCATTTACATGATAAGTCTCATCATGATTTTCACTAGTGTGTATTTAGAAGATTATGTATCTTGTAATTAAAACCCCCAGTTGCCTTTAGTAATATATAGACTATCTATAAATACTTGGCAATTAGAGCAACAATCCAATTTTCTCTTTTAGGATATTACAAATACATGTTGACAGTTTCTCATATTCTTTTGTTAATAACATACACTTAAGTAGCTTAACAAATTGAGAACTTCAATTTAAGAATTAATGTGATTCATCACATCTCATAATAGTGTCTTATTAATCTTCTAGGAGTCTAATTGAGTATATTCAATACATACTCAATTTTCTAACCTTGATAACTTTTGGAAGATAAGAAGTCATAGTTATCTTGAACCAAACACTACATCAAGAGTTTGATTTCCTAACTAAACATACTATAATCTAGTATTTCGTTAGAACTCATATTGTAAGACAATCTAACAATATGTAAGATAACCAAATATCTTTTAGCTTGTCTATTTACCAACTAAATCAACTTAATGGTATAATAGTATTTCCAAGCCAATTGCATTCTTTATAACCCAAGTACTTATTAATCAAGTCACTTCATGTTCATGTCTTAGAAAGAAGACATAAACTATTATAATCCCACTACACGTTATTAATCATTGATCAACTCAATGACTTCTTGTATATGTCTTAATTAAAAGACCATAACAAGATAACATCTTACTTTATTATAAGTCTTGTAATACTTAAAGACTTCATGTTTATAACTATACAATAAAGTATAAACATGTATAATTAAAGTAATCATGAACACCATCATTTGGTTTCAATAATATTTTCAAGTTAAAACACTACTTCATTTATTTATGTCATTCTAAGAGTACATAATTATTGAAGTAGTATTATATTACTTCATGCATTTATGTCATTCCAATAATACATAAATATTAAAGATTGAAGTAGTTTTGTTATTGACACATGTTTTAATAGATGTCTAATTTAGAAACAGTAAATTATCCATGTTGGTCTCATGCATACATGTAAATCCACCTTGTTGTTAGAATTTAGTCCGCGTCTCACGTTTACTAAATTTCAACACCAAGTGTTTCTTAGATTAGATGTATTAATCTAATTAGAATTATAATCTCTTACTTTGCAGTTAAGAGAATCCTTTAAATCACATTCTTATGTGTTGTACTTTGCACATAATGAAGATTTCTCCCACTTGTGCATGGTACAACAACATGTATCATATAAACAACACGCATGCGCTTGTTAATGCGAACAATATGATTTGTGTCATAAGCATAACTAGTAGATACAGAGTTACTCAATCATCAAGGAAATGCACATGACTATCCTTGAAAATATTAGTGTCTATATTTGAAAATTACCTTGAGACATTCAAAAGATAATCTAAGTTACAATCAAGACAATAAGTCTTGTAACTCCCACTGAATTAGAGAACATTACAATAATCCCTTATTTAGTCATAAGAACACAATACTCCCACTGAATTTGACAACATTGTAAATGTTTTATTAATCAGTGAAAGGAAATAGTGTACTATTTACTTTCCTACATCTTTTAAGAAAACCCATTCCAACAATTATATATAGGTTTTAAAAGAATGTATTCTACTATGTAAATGTGATTCATCACATTCCAAACTATTAACTTGAAAACAAACTGGGCATGCAATTTCTTCCTGTATAGATCTACCATTCCAACAATTGTATGTATTATCTGTAAATGGTCAAATCAAAACAACTAGATAAAATAATCTAATTCGTCTTTTACCATTGTGCAGTAATTAGTCTAGCTTCTAATTTAATAACTCGTAAAGTGCAAATAATCTTACTATTAAATTTTGCTATGAGTTGTGTTTTCAGAATTTAGACAATTCTAATCATCCTATTATACCTTTCTCATTCATGAAAAAGATTAGGATTAAGTCTCACACTTCTCCTAATGGAAAGAAGACTAGATTTATTCTTTTAGTAAAATTGACTCTAACCAAAAACCCAAACGGGTGTATATCAATTTACTTGATAAAAGAATAACTTACGTTTACGGTTTTAATGTTGCATTAATACATTTAAAGAATTTACAAAATTCAATTTTAGTATTTTTGATAATTTATATTTCCAAAAAAATATAATACCCAAGGATATATTCATATAACCAACATATTTTCTTGAAAATCTAGGATCCAACTTTACATAGATTCCACTACATCAGTTGATCTGCTAGTGGTGAAAGTATAAAAGATGGTAATCTGTCGAACAATAATTGGCAAATAAGATTTCCAATTCCTAGACCATTTATGGGATTTACATCAAATTGATTCATCAATTTGCCTTGCAAGCATGTTTCATCCCATCTCATGCCTTAAGTTCTAGGTCTCACGCATCAACTTAATTAAGTCGTCTAACTTAGAAACTGCAAATTCTCCATGTGTGGTCTCACGCACACTCGAAAATTTACCTTGTCATTAAAATTTAGCCTGCGTCTCACGTTTACTAAATAATAACTTCAAGTGTTTCTTATAGTTAGATGGCATGTAACTTAAATTTTAAGGGTATTCAATTTTTGATATGTCAATCAAAATATGTATAAAGATGCATGCACTCATCTTTATAGCATAAGTTTTCATAAAAACTTTTTATTGCCAATTCGTGAAATTAATACACAAAGTTTTACTTGAGGTTTTAAAAACCCTAAGATGACTTTCCACAAGAATGATTTTAAAAGAAATTCGTTTAAGACGTATTCAAGATTGTGATAACCAAGGCAGACTCTTAGGCTCTTTTCTAAGCCTTCATATCACGATTATGAATTTGTCTTAAAAGAGTTACTTTTAAAAGCATGTTGTACAAAACATCAATCAAGCAAAAGTTTATGGATTCAATCTCAAAACATGTAACAAAGTATGAATCTTGCTAGTCTCGCCTTGGAGCGAATTACCGTGCGAAGCGAATCGTTGTTGGCACATAAGACTCCGCAAGATTCAATCTTTATTACTTAGGGTTTCACCATTCTTAGTCCGTATTATTTTCTTTATGAAAAAATTACCCTTTTATGGCTAACATCATGTCAAACAATTAATAATAAAACAAGTAATCAAAGAAAACATAACAACCAATAATAAATAAAGTGAAACAATTAGCCACATGCAATCCTTATTAGAAAAGATCCTAATAAAATCAAGTCTAGGTATACCAATGCATGTAATCAACTAAGGCCTTCTCTTCTTAATGGAAGAGAGCCACATACATTGACGAATCAATTGCGTAGGCCAAAGCTAATATACACACCACATAGCATATAAATTGATTTTAATACATATCTATTGGAGTCTTCCCCAATAATAGAGCTATCTAAAACATGTGACATAAAAAAAAAACAAGATCCATGACCAACATGCATGTTTCGTCACAGATTAAACCTAACAATTAGCACATAGGTCACAAGATACGTTCACATAACCGGTTAATGACCTAGGGTTTCTAGTGATTACACATAATCCAAGAAAACCACAAAACCATAATTAGGGTTTCATGGAAAATCGACCCCCCCCCCCAAAATTAGGGTTAGGGTTTCGAATTTTTCAAAAAAAAATTTAAAAAGAAAAACCCTAGATAAAAACATGTATCTAAAACACTTAAAGATCCGATTTTTATTAAGTTTTAGTAATCAATTACATGTTATCCATGGCTCGTGATGCCACTGTTAGAATTATACAATCAAAGTACACATATAGCGGAAGCTAGGATCAAGGATAACACATACAAAGATTAACTAAAACATAAATCGGAACGTACCTTTTATCACTTCAATTAAATCTTGAACAATAGGATGAACCCTAATTAGGGTTTCTATGAATTAGGGATCTATTGATTAACCCCTTACCATTTTGTTAATCGATCCAAGATGTAAACAATAGTGTGTTTATACCACGTTCTTGTACACACGTACTAATAACGAATTAAAGTTAATGCTAGTTAAAGTATACACAAAACAATAGTTGTTTTAAAAACAAACATTTAACCAAAGAAAACAAAACACCAAAACCCTTTGTGTTATTATGATACTCGATCACATAAACCAAAATAAACTAACAAACCATTTTTCTATTATGCACATGCACATGCACATGCAATATTATATACGCATGCATGTAATTTTGGTTTTATGATTTTTGTCGAGAAGTAATACGGAAGAAAAGCAAATCTAGTTTAGGTTTTTGATTTAATGTGTGTACAAGAGATGCAAAAAAATAAACCATGACTTTGCTTATATAGGATACAAAACTTATGGAACAAGTTTTGGTTCTAGATCCTTCTTGTTCACTATTTTTTTATCCATGATGCTTATACTTTGATTCTTTATTTGTTTTGTGTAATTAATAATTAAATATAACTTTTTATATTAAATTATTAAACTTTAATTCTCATACGTAAAATGTGCAATCACGTGGTCTCGGGTTCGATACTAGACATATACTTATTAATATTTATCCACAAATTCCAACAATAACATCACCACAACCAACTTCTTTTGAACCTACACCTACTAGTCAACCTACATTACCAAACACTCCTATATCTACTCAACCAACAAAACCTTATCCTTTTGAACCAAGACTCCTCTCTTTCACCACACATCACTCACCACCTCATTTCTATTTCAACTCATTGGAAGATTTACCTCCTAGACCTTCTAATCCACCACCATTACCAACATTATCATCCGTTGAGAAAATGTCAACACAACCATCATCCCATCACCTAGATGTTGACATCAACATACCACCACCCATAGCATACTTACCTTCCGCTTCACAACGCTCAAATGGCCCATTTTGGGTAATGAGAAGATGTCAACCATCACAATCACCTCAACCACCTCTACCAAACACCGACATACTTCCTCCTACACATACTTCTCAACCAACATCTGTGGTACATCCACAACCTTTCCACCTAGGTACATCCACCTCAAACATACCTCAACAACCTTCTAACTTATAAGCTCAACAAACAAACCACAATGTTACTTGCAATCATTGTCAACATGTCCAAACCTTAGTTCATGAACTACATGATGAAGTACGTTTCATGTTCTACAACCTTCTTGAACGTCTTGATGACGTAACCAAACCAAACCTACCCGAAAAACCTTGAAGTGCAAGCACAAGTGGTCTCACTATTCTAGTATTAGGCCTAGACTTTGTAAGTACTTTTTCCTTTTTAGATCATTTCCTTATTTTTAGAGACTTGACAAATATGTGTAACATTTCTCTTATTTTATTAAATGAATCTACTGGATTATGTACTTCATGTCTATGTGAGCATTATTGGTGTGTATATTACTTGTCTTCATACCTTTTCTATTGTACACTGCTGCTAAAAAACTATAGGTAAGCCGGATCCATCAGTTTGTACTGGCCGGATCCCTTTTTCAAAGGAACCGGCGGATCCGGGCAAACAGAATACTAACCAAAATTTTTATGCAGCCAAATTTTCGACAAAGGGACAATATATACTTGTTTTTCTAACCTTTGTTTTGTAGATTTTCAAAAATACGTGGAGTACTTAACGCCATCATTAAGGGGGAGCTCTCGTCCGAGCTAAACCATTGCAATAATTTGCAATAACCACTTCTTAGTCTCCCTAATTACTTGATGCCCTCATCAAGGAGGAGCAACCATCAAGGGGGAGCAACTAAGAAACTTCTTACTATCTTTACTCCATTTTACATCTCTTACATTCATTCTTTCTAAAAACTTGCATTCGGATTAATTTTCTTTTCGACACTCTTTTTGTTTCGACAAAAAAAGAGAGAAAGAGTAAAAAGAAAAACTTCAATTCAAAAATTTATAAATTTTGTTTTTTACTTAAAATAATTTTATGTTTTGTCATCAACGAAAAGGGGGAGATTGTTAATACAAATAAACCTTAAAAATATTTATTTAAATTTTACGATCTTTCAATGTTTTGTTGATAACAGACGTAAAATTATTTTAACGAAATAAATAAAATACGTAATGCTTTGAACCAATAGTCTACTAACTCATTTCACTAAACAAATACATATTAAACATATTTAGTTACGTAGTTAACATGAAATTAAAACTATTTTATAAAAACACTTTAGTAACATTTGTTACTTACATTTTATAAAATACATATTAAGAAAATGCTAGTAAACACTTGGACTATCCATGACCCAAAACCAAGTCCATAACCCATAACTCATGGAGTTTTGATCCATAACCTATGACATATTGCATGACATCCATAATGGGTAAAACCCATGACCCATGACCCAAAGTCCATAACCCATAACCCAAATTCCATTACCCATGACCCAAGATGTCTTAGACATCAGGCATGACATTATCTATCCATGGATCATACCCCATAACCCATAACCCGTAAAATTGGAGCTTATAAAAAATAAGCCCAGATGAGCTTACGTTTAATAAGCTTAGCCAAACAGGCCCTTAGTATAGATATATTTTCATATTATTTTTAAACATGTAAATAAGGGCTAATTTAAATATTAACCTAATTATGAGGACTAACTAATATTCTAGACATACCCTTTAAACCCTAATGTTGGCCTTGGTTATGAGAATTTTATTGATGGTTTTATTACTCTTAAAAATTATCTAATTTGGTTTTCAAACGGTTAAGTATTTCTCTTACAGTTTGTGATTAGAGATCATGTACAAGTTTTGTGCGAAGACTATATTTTTTTGTGGCAGCCGCAATTTGCAATTCGTTTTGACACGAAATGGTGTATCTGCTATTTTGTTCGAGCTCAGTTCAGCTGCAAATACCAGTTGGCACAGATTGAGCTTTTCATATATATAATTTCGAGCTTTTCAAGCTAAGCTCGAGCTTTGCTTGAATCCTACTCGAGCCAAGCTCAAGCTTGGATGGTTAAAGCTTGACGACCAATCGAGACTGAGCTCGAGCAAACCTTTTATTTTTCAAGCAGAGCTCGAGCCTCGTTGAGCTCAGGTTTGGCTCGGCTCGGTTATACCCCTAGACTTAGGTTAAATAACAACAAAAAAATGGTGTGTTTGTGTGTGGGTTCGGCCGAGCAAAAGAAAACAAGGGGAAAATGTTTTTCAAATTTTGTAGATAATTGTATGTGTATTTTTGGTGTGTGTCGTGGATTTGGGAGCTCACAAGAAGTGTGTGTTTGATTTTTGCAAGTGGATGAATATGTAACTAGTTTCTTGTTTAAATAGTGAGGTAAATAAGAATGAGGTTAAGGTTTGGAGGTTTAGTACAAGGGTTGTAGGTTCTTATTTAGCAAGAAACAACTATGGTTGAGATTAAGGTGGATGTACATGACTAAGAGCCAAAGTGTGAGTAAGACAAAGGTACTAGTTAGTAGCATATCAAACAAAAGACCCATGTGGGTGTTTGTGTCTGTGACCGGCGAACAAGACAAGGGACGAGGAGGGAAAAATCATTTTTCAAATTTTAAGTGTTTAGTTGTTGTATTTTTACTAGTTGCGTGAATATGTAGTGCAAAATACGAGCATGCGTGAGTTAAAATGCAAAAATGTATGCGTTACGCAAAACTTGTAAAACCAATGCAATGACTTAATAAATAATTTTATAAGGGTCATAATGTACTTATTTAATGTAGACTAAACTTAGTCTAGTGTCGGTATGCGTTCAAGGTCGTTTTCACAACAGGCAGGATAACCTCCCGGGTTTAGTTTCAATCAAACACGTAAACGTTAAAAAATGAATGTTTTGAGTTTCTAGTCAAACATTGACCTGGAAAAATGCCGGTTCACGTTAAATGTCGTTTTTTGGTTTACGCGATTTACCCTAACGATTAAACATAAAAGTAAATATGTAATTGACCAAAGTAGATGGTTTTAAGTTTAAAGACTAGTAATGACCTTAAAAGTATGATTTGCTAAAAGTTCACACCAAAATAAATATCCACGAAAAAAAAAGTGTTAGTATGGTTTAGACCAATATCTGCTACTAACCATAGAACATATGATACAATCGTAACTTGGAAAATTAAACTTTATGCATAGTGAGAAGTTGAATTGAAATCATTTTGAGCAAGGTTTCCATGATACGAAATACTACATATGTTAATAACAAGTGTTAGCATGGTTTAGACCTATATCTACTACTAACCATAGAACATATAATACAATTGTAACTTGGAAAATTTAACCTTATGCATAGTGAGAAGTTGAATTGAAATCATTTTGAGCAAGGTTTCCATGATACGAAATACTACAGAGGTTAATAACTATTTGTAGAAATCAAGGGAATACTGAAAATATAATGATAAGATTCAACTATCAAAAAAAGATTACAAAACATTATATAAAAAATAACTAACCTAACTCTAGCAACTAAACGAGCTGAACAAGTGGGCCGGGCCTATAGACCTTATTAACTAACATCTTCCCTCAAGCTCACAATGTTACATTGAGAGTTTGACAAGAAAACTTCGAAATCATACGGACAGATGCAAACAGACAAATGTAGATTCAACGGCAGAGAGATCCGAACAGAGGTAAACGATGAGCACATCCAGGCAGACAACAGCAGATAGATACAAATTCAGCGACAGAGATATCCGAACAGAGGTAGACGAAGAGCAGATTCATGCAGACAGATACAAATCAGCAGAGAGATATGAACAGAGGTAGACGAAAAGTAGAATCAGGTAGACAGATGCAACAGACAAAACCAGGCGGGACTAGATGCAGAACCACGTATGAAATCAAACAGATGCAGAAACAAATCAGAGCACAACCAGATGCATAACCAAAGCACGCTGTTGACGTCGAGATGCAACAGATAACTACTCAAGACCTAGTCGGATTAGTTAAGACTATTGCATCACCGTCACCAACACAAAACCAATCACCAATGATCCATTAAAACCCAAACAAACATAACCGTGATTACCAAATATCGATGCCGACACCAATACTAATACCATCCTTAATACCAACTCACCAAACAAAATTGAACCAAGCAATAACTGTCAAACCTTAATCGCCAAAATTAAACAGCCTATCAATGTTTTAGCATAATCCAAACAATCAAACCCTTAAACCCAGAAAGTGCTTCATACAATGGCATAACAATCAAACCATTATACGAATATACGGCAAAATAAATAATATAGTAGTCATCAAGCAATAAACTCCATATTAACCACATGCAATTAAATACAAGCAAACCCACTAACTCATTACCATCCCATCCAATCAAAACTAACTATGAGGTTTTTGATATATTAATTCAAATGAATTGATACCTATTTCCTTAATCGACATGAAGCATATAGTGGCGGCAATCAATGAATTCCAGATCCAACTATGAACGAACAAACTAACAATTTTTTTTTCATCATTTCCGACCTAGCTTTTGATACCATGTAGAAATCAAGGAATACTGAAAACATAATGATAAAATTCAAGTAAACAATAAAAATTACAAAACATTATATAAAAAATAACTAACCTAATCCTAGCAACTAAACAGGCTGGACAAGTGAGCCGGGCCTGTAAGCCTTATTAACTAACACTATTCACATAGAAATGTAACCAATTTATAATTTGTTAATAAAACATAGTCGATAAAAGCATTTTAATCATACTTTGAAGCATCTAAGTCGAACGAGTATTATTTCTTACACATTATTTTACAACCAAATCAAATTAAAAGAATAATACTAATAAAATATTTAATTACCTTTTATTAGATATTTTACTTTTCAACTTTACTAGGGTATAATACAAAACCCAATTTCATAAATAATTCCGATACTAACTTGATAATTTACTTTAGTTCTTTGTGTTTGATCTTAGTCTTATCGACACTATACTATACAAGATAGGATCCACTGGCCAGTTGTGTATAAGTTAGTCTACATATTTCTTTATTATAAATTTAAAGCATGTTTTAGCACCTCAAATTTTTAGCATCGCTTTCTAGAGAATTATTAGTTTAAGTTTTTAGGTTTTGGTGTTAGATTTAAAAAAAAATCCTTTTTAGAATTCATCTGAGAAAGTTTTTTTCATTCTTTAATTGTGTTTGTTTTAGTTGTACTGAATTGATACACTTGACACGATTTTTTTGTTGATTGTTTGATTTTCAAGGAATTAAATGATAGATGATTTGCAAATGTGGAGTGAGCCTAAGCCGATAGGTGCTTCACCAGAACCGACTATTGTACTTCAGGAGGTGAAGAGTGAGATTCACGATAAAAGAGAATAATTTGAAGACGAGAAAGGAGAAGATGTAAGATTATTAATACAAGAAAATTCATAAGGTACTAAATCAAATTTTAATCTAGTCAAATTATCAAATTTTAATTTTAAGTTTCCCCTTTTTTCTACTTATATAAAAAGTAAACACATTTTATTAAAGCTTAAAAAGTAAAGTTAATTTGCCTTTTTACCCTTACCTATAAATGGTATCAATATTTACTACTTAATTCATGATTTAGTTAATACTCAAAAAAATTTATTTCTTATATCGGACCGCTTACTTCTTTTCTCAATAATTTCATAGAACTTTTTCATTACATATTTAAAAGAACTGAAAAATAAAATCGTAAAAAAGTATGTTGTAGTTTTATGCGATACTATATTATAAACATTACCCGAAACACCGTACCACACATAAAATACCGGGCTCCACACAAACGGATGATACAAAAATACACACATAACGACACAATCAATATGTCAAAAACTATACACCACCGTCGCTATGTGCAGATGCTCGACTAGTTTTATAAACTAAAAAATTGAAATGCAAAGGCTTATCATTTTTTTTACAAACACAAAAACATACCCCAAAAGTATCAATCTTTTCCCATTTCACAAAAATAGAAAAGAAAAAAAATAAACAATTTCAATAGGTAATCTAAGCTCACACAAAACACACCTACCAACTATTAATGATATACAACTTACTTTTAATTCCTTATACGTAATCTATTTCAAAAATAAAATAAATAGTTATTTATTTATTTTTTGCTATTTGTTGTTCTGAAGGCTACATTTAAAAGTTAAAAGGATGTAAAAGTAGTTGTACATTAAAAAAAGTATGTTTGGCACTATACAGTTATGAGCGTTTTGAAGCAACTAACAACTAACAGCTAACGTTTTGCAAAAAATGCTTGTTTTCAATCAAGCAACTAGCAGTCCAACTTTTAGTAGCATTTACGAGCAACCAATATTTCCACCTACTAGTATGAGTGTATGACTATACAATTATGTTATAAAACGCTTTATCAAAACAAACAGCTATTGCTTATTGCTACGCTACATTAGAATTTAAAAAATGAATAAAATAGTAGAACAAAAGAATATCCAAAAGTTTAGAATCACGTTTTTTGGTACCATTATTACTTATTAGTACTCGTGTAGTACTCGTGTAGTACTCGCCAATCGGAATAAAAAGATTGCTGGCCAGAAACAACCTCCACCACTAGCTAATTATCCAAACACACACACACACATTCACATTTATTATTCTTCTTCATCTTCATCTTCTTCATCGTGACAGCTGTCCATTCATACCGTTAAATCTCCGTCAAATCACCGTCCCGTCAAATTGCATGTTACAGGTATCATCGATTCATTACTGTAACTAATTTCAGTTCGTGACGTCATCATTATCATCATCATCATCATCGTTGAATTAATTAATTAATTTACATATTTAGGTCAAATTTGACTGAATATCATCATTGTAGTTGAAATACTTTACAGAATTAGGTCAAAAGTGACGTCATCGTTGAATCAGTTTAGTCTAAATTTGACGTCATCGTTGAATTTAGCTTATAAAATTAGGTCAAATTTGCATGTTTTGCAGGTAACGATTTACTGTTATCAGCTTCGGTGTTAACGATCGTGACGTCATCATCGTTGAATTAATTTGTACAATTAGGTCAAAAGTGACGTCATTGTTACGAATTAGGTCAAAATTAACGGTGCGATTGTCAAATTGCATGTTGCAGGTTGTGATTTAGTGTAATTAGTTCCGAATTTGAAGGATCGTGACGTCATCGTTACAGAATTAGCTGAAAATCGACGGTACGGATTTAGTCTTATTAGCTTCGGTTTTAACGATAGTGACGTCATCATCACCATTGTCGAAATTAGGCGAAATTAAGTGCGAGGTTAATAGTGCATGTTACTGGTTCCGATTATCGTAGAAATATTTTATAGAGTTATTTCAAAATCGCGCTGTTGAATTTGCGGTGGAATCGCGCTGTTGAATTTACCGGATTTGGATTTGGAATTGGAATTGGAAGAAGGAACGTTGATTGCGTTGTTGGAGTAGTTTACGGAGTTAGGTTAAAATCGGATAGTCGGATAGATACTGTTGGTGGTTTGAAGATGTCGATGTCGATACCGAAGGAACCGGAGCAGGTGATGAAGCAACGAGATGGATATGTGCTTGGGAAGAAGACTATTCTTAAGAGTGATCATTTTCCTGGTTGTCATAATAAGCGGTTGTATCCGCATATAGACGGTGCTCCGAATTATCGCCAGGTAATTTTATTGTTTAGTATTATTACGTTTTTTAGTGTTTGAATCATTGCTGAATATTTTGGCGTAAGCTAGGATTGGACTTATTGTCGTAAGTCGTAACCTGTTTTTGAAGTATTTAATGTAAAAATAAACTGGCATTTTGTTATTTAAGGGGTGTTTGGGATTGCTTATATGCGTTTCACGTTTTGGTTCAATAGATAATCAGTTTTGAGGGTGTTTTGATTGCTAATGCGAACCAATAAGTAGATAAGCAGTTTTTGTGAGATAATTGAGATAGGTGTATAAAAAATTTCTGATAAAAAAAAGCAGTTTTTAATAAGCAATCCCAAACACCCCCTAAGTCAAAACGAGAGGTAACCCATATCGCTTCGTGGAGTCGTGCTGTAAATTTTGATAGTTTTGAACACTTGTAGTGGTCCAGGGAACATTGGTCTTATAGTAATGTACTCCGTTGATTTTAGATTCATCTATTAGTTCGATGAATTTCCACTTCTAAGTGATAATCTATTTACTTCTCTTACCATTCAAGTTGTGTGTATTTGTTGGAGACTTTATGCCTTATGAGCATCATGTTTTACTTGATTAACCATTGAAAAAAGATGGGATTCATTTCTTCTATGATATTCTCAGGCTGATAAATTGCATGTCCATGGTGTTGCGATCCCAACAATTGATGGGATACGGAATGTGCTTACGCATATTGGGGCTCAAATGGATGGGAAGCAAGCAAATGTTCTTTGGATCAACCTTCGGGAGGAACCAGTAAGATGATTTCTTTTCTCATGGCATTAATATTGAAGCATTGGCAAATGTTTATTTGTATGCATTCACTTGTTTACGACAAAAAGTTTCAAGCACTAAAAAATCTAGTTTTAAACAGAACTTAAGCGACCTAAATGTGGAGGTTCTGAGACTTTTTTAGAAAGACAGCAAGTTTTTTTTTTTTTTTTTTTTTTTTTTTTTAAGTAATGTTATACGCACATTGTTATCTTCCGCACATGATGAGACGATTAGTTTGATATGCAGAATACAATTGTATTAGCCATCATTGAGCTTGAAGTAAATAATGAGTTAATGATCATAGATGTTATGAATAGTGAGCCAATTAAATAACTTTATGACAGTACTGTTTCGGGTTTTTGTATTTTGCTTGAAATAAATAATGATCACAAGGAACATCCGAGAAGGAAGATATAACCTGTCTCATGTATTGTTCAGTTATAGTATATATTGTATACTTGAAAGCATGTTGTACTGTTGTAGAATATGAATCCAATTTCAAAATAGGATAGACATGGCAGCAAAATAGATGTTCAAATTACCAGGTCTCAATAATAGGTTTGTCGATACTCAATACGAGTATGTTCTTCCTAGCAATGATAAAACTGAGTATTGTCGATCTTGGGAACCACAATAGAAAATGTTGTTCACACGGGCCAAAGTATGTGTGTGCTTGCGACATGCATGTGTGTATGTATATATCTTTATGTAACATAGATATATCTGCACATAGATTTGTGTTATTTGTAGATGAACATATGTATATATGTTTATATACGGGTGGTCAATCTTGGTGCATTTAGCGCCTTAAATAACAGTGCTAAAATTTTTTCCTTGTAACAGGTGGTGTACATCAATGGAAGACCATTTGTCCTCCGTGAGGTTGAGAGACCCTTCTCCAATCTTGAATACACGGTATGCTTTTCCTTTCTCTATTTTTATTCTCGCTCAGACCACAGTTTGGTCTTCACATTTGTAAATTGGACTTCAGTTTGTACTTGCAATAGCCACGTACCTCATGATTGGTTGAGTTTTATTGTCATGATTAATTTTGGGGGTGTGTGTCTGGCTCATGTTCTACTTCATGGATTTATATAGGGAGTCATTAAGTTGGACTGTACTTTTTACTCGGAAGTTTGTCTAGTCTTGTGGCAATAGTGTGGTAGATGGCGTACTTCACTGAAATTGTATACATATCGTTTTAGGATTTATAAGCAATAAGTAAAAGATCTGTAGATTTTAGTTAAATAAGTTCTGGAAAGCGTTTTTGATGTTGTATTGTGGTGTATGATCAATAATGCATGTGCACAGGTTTTGATTTATATCTGAATTATGTATTGAATAGGGTATCAATAGGGCAAGGGTGGAGCAAATGGAAGACCGCTTAAAGGAAGACATATTGCTAGAGGCTGCAAGGTAATTCTTTATGACATGTGTGTGTGTGTGTGTAGCCATATCTCTTTGGTTTTCATTATATTTATCTCAATGCCTGACTAAACAGATATGGAAATAAGATCCTAGTGACTGATGAACTGCCAGATGGTCAGATGGTTGACCAGTGGGAGCCAGTTACACCCGAATCTGTGAAAACACCACTACAGGTCTTTACTAATTTTTGTCTCCTATCTATGAATGCAAATGGTCTTTTGAACTTCTCATATCTGATTTTCATTTTCATTCCCCATTATAGGTGTACTTGGAACTGCAAAAAAGACAATTCCTTGTTGACTACGAACGCATTCCAGTGACAGATGAAAAATCACCTAAGGAACAGGATTTTGATACATTGGTTAGTATTGCTTACAGGTCTTTTGGCTTTAATCCCATAACTTCTTCACCAGTGTAACATGATTTTTAAATGGCTCTGTTATCATTTTTAATAGGTTGATCGAATTTCCAGAGCCGATCTTAAGACAGAGATCATCTTTAATTGCCAAATGGGCCGCGGACGTACCACCACAGGGATGGTTATTGCTACATTGATTTATTTCAACCGTATGGGAGCTTCTGGTGAGTTCTTTTGCTTGTTATGAGCCTCAGTTTTAAATACACTCATCTCATGCTCTTATTATATCATAGTGGGAATAGCTCATCTGTTATTGAACTCTCATGCTGTAACATGTAATAAACTAATAATTGTCATGCTTTTATAATATTTGTTTATTTATCTATTTCGGTTTCTTGTTTATAATGTGCAAGTTTATTGGTCTTGTATTGATTTTTGAAGTTTAGTTGCAAAAAGGAGCCATGGATTTAATATGATTTGCAAGGCATATTTACTCCTCAGTGACCATTATAGTTAGTCTAAACTGCTTGGATCTGATAGATTTTACTTAAACTTCTATTAGAGGAAGAAGGTGTTTGTGCCATCTCATTGTAATATGTAAGCTACTAGCGTCAAATTGTTGGGTTATAAGTTTTAGCACAAACTTAAATTGCATATGATCAGACACATGTTACAACTGCTCAACCAGTCCATTATCTTTTTTATTTGTTTTTATTTCTTTCCCCAGATCTTTTAGTTCTCCCTTTTTATATGATTTTTCAGTTTTTTATATCTTCTTCTATCGTATTGTTAGGCATCCCAAGGATAAATTCAATTGGACAAGTTTCTGGATTTGGCTCAAATGCTACTGACAACATGTTAAACACAGACGAGGCACTTCTTAGAGGGGAATATACTGTCATAAGAAGCCTGATTCGGGTGTTAGAGGTATGCAAATAAAGCTATCGATCATATTCATAAAGTTCCCTAACTAGAGCAGTCAAGGATATTTTTTTACGATTTGCATGCATTTAGGGTGGTGTTGAAGGCAAAAGGCAAGTGGACAAAGTAATAGACAAGTGTTCCTCCATGCAGGTTTTTTATTTATCTTTTATTCCCTAGTTAATTTCATAACAACTTTTTCTGTCAGTTGGCTGTTATAGTGATATGAACTGTTAAGCATGCCTTGCTGGTTGTGTCACAGAATTTGCGTGAAGCTATTGCTACATATCGAAATAACATTTTGCGTCAACCTGATGAGATGAAGAGGGAAGCGTTGCTTTCTTTTTTTGTTGAGTACCTTGAAAGATATTACTACCTTATATGCTTTGCTGTATATCTCCATACTGAGAGAGCAGTGAATCATCCTACCGCCCCTGCCCATTTTTATGATTGGATGAAAGCAAGGCCTGAGCTCTATACCATCATTCGCAGGTAAAAGTCTATATAAAACTGGGCTGACATTTATGTGTCTGAATCACAGGATTCTATGAAAGTCCTGTATTCATGTCTGATTATATATGTTCTATGTCCTGAAAAGTAGTTATATTGCAGATTGTTGAGGAGGGACCCAATGGGTGCGCTTGGTTATGCAAATATAAAACCATTGAACAAAATGAACAAAGGTGATGGCCACCCTAGTGAGATGGGCATAGTTGCTGTCTCAAGGACTGGAGAGGTTTTGGGAAGTCAGACTGTTCTCAAAAGTGATCACTGTCCTGGCTGCCAACAGCAATATTTGCCCGAGAGAGTAGAGGGAGCACCAAATTTTAGAGAAATTCATGGTTTTCCTGTTTATGGTGTTGCAAATCCAACTGTGGAAGGAATTAAATCTGTTATTCAACGAATAGGTAGCTCTAAAAATGGCAGGCCTGTTTTTTGGCACAACATGAGGGAAGAACCTGTTATCTACATTAATGGAAAACCCTTTGTCCTTCGTGAGGTTGAAAGACCATACAAAAACATGCTGGAGTATACGGTATTATATTTATCTCTCTTATTTAGTTTATAGCATATCAAGTCACTTGTGATATAAAGTTTTTCTTCTTCTTTTTTTGGCATTAGGGAATCGACCGTGAAAGAGTTGAGAGAATGGAAGCTCGACTGAAAGAAGATATTCTAAAAGAATCTGAACGTTACGGAGGTGACATTATGGTTATTCATGAAACTGAAGATGGAAAGATTTACGAGGCTTGGGAGCATGTTAGCATTGACGCAGTCCAGACCCCACTAGAGGTTTTTAAATCCTTAGTAGCTGATGGCTTCCCCATTAAGTACGCCCGTGTACCTACCACTGATGGTAAAGCTCCGAAAAGTTCAGATTTTGACAAATTGGCTCTCAATATTTCATCTGCACCCAAGGATACGGCCTTTGTATTCAATTGTCAGATGGGTAGAGGGAGGACAACTACTGGCACTGTAATTGCTTGCCTTCTGAAACTTCGAATTGATTATGGAAGGCCTATTAGAGTTTTACTTGATGATGTGGCATGTGGAGGAGAGTCAGACAATGGGTCATCAAGTGGTGACGAAAGTGGAGCTGATCCTGTGTCTAAGGGCAGAACAAGAGTCGACGCAAGTCATGCTTTTGGTATAAACGACATCCTTCTATTGTGGAAAATAACGAGGTTTTTTGAGAATGGGGTAGAATGTCGAGAAGCCTTAGATGCAGTGATCGATAGATGTTCAGCACTGCAGAACATACGCCAAGCTGTACTTCGGTATCGGAAATTATTTAATCAACAGCATACTGAGCCAAGGGAAAGGAGAGTGGCATTGAACCGAGGTGCTGAGTACTTGGAACGTTATTTTCGATTAATTGCTTTTGCAGCATATCTTGGAAGTGAAGCCTTTGATGGGTTCTGTGGACAAGGAGATTCTAAGATTACCTTTAAAAGTTGGTTGCGTCAGAGACCAGAAGTCCAATCTATGAAATGGTCTATAAGATTAAGACCTGGACGATTCTTTACTGTTCCTGTAAATATTCATTTGAACTTGTTTCTTATCAAGTTAAGCTTACCATTTTACTCTTTATCTGATACACTATTTGGCTTCCAGGAAGAATTGAGAGCTCCACAAGAATCTCAACATGGTGATGCAGTAATGGAGTCCATTGTTAAAAAACGTAATGGTTCAGTTCTGGGGAAGGGATCCATACTTAAGATGTACTTCTTTCCTGGTCAAAGAACTTCTAGCAACATACCAATCCACGGTGCTCCACATGTTTACAAGGTAAGCTCAGACGTGACGGAACATTCATATTGAAATTGGAGTAATTAATAATTTACTTATCTAGTATTTCCCGGATAGGTAGTTGTAGTTCTAATTTTGTTTGTGAAGGCTGTAATCCCACTGTTCACTCTCTTATAGCGAGCAAGCAGTGGCGAACACAGGATCACATTAGAGTTGGTTCACCATCATCTTAATAATGATAACAGCGGTAAGGTTTTTCTTCCTTAGTCCTAAGATAAGATTCTAACATTTGACTTTTGGGAGTCGAATCTCAAAGCAAAAATTTGTTTTCAAAGCAAAAGAGTTGTTTCATTATAGGTTGACATTAATTTAGAGTGACATGCTACGGCCATTATATTTCCTGAAGCTAGGAACCTAGAGATATACCAAGTGTCATCGTCTAAGGTTGTCAAGGAATATATCTAGGCTGTCAAGGAACCAATTAGATGGGATCTACTTTCCTTAAACTGACGTGTTCATAAGTTGCTCATATTTGAAAATTTATTTTAAAACAAAGTTAGCATATGCTTCTTGTCTAGTTAAAATAAGAAATCCCAATTTTCAACCATGAAACTGGGAAGTGTAAGGATAACCAGTTACCAAGTGAATAGCAAAGGCAGACAACATAACTCATACGCCCACTAATAGACACTTAGTTATCTCTATGCAAGCCATTTCATCCTGGACTAGTTGAGTAGATTATAATTGAAAACCCTTTAGAATAATAATAATACAGAGCCATCCTGGAGCCTGGTAAAAGTTTTATCCTTGCATGCTCTTCTATGTATGAATAGTTTCACAAATTGCCTAAAGAATCATCTTCGAGTAAATCTTCTATTCCAATTGGTGCATTAAAAGGTATATTTAGAAGATGGCAGTCTTTACATACATCATTGTTAAGTCCATTTGTTTAAGTTTTGTTTATTAGATTTCCGTTTGTCTTGACAAGTTATAATTGCTTTACGAATCACACAATGCGTCCAATACTTTAGGTTTGGCATCAGATTAGTTTGGTTCTTTGGTCTAGACATTTCATGTGTGTCGTTTTGCAATGTATGTGCATCATTCTTGCAATAAAAAATCCAAATAATTAAAATATCTTGAGCAGTTTTGGTGACTAGAAGACTTCAATGGATTTGTTTTTCTGACATTTGTAATCTTTTTAGCATGTTTTTCTGACATTTGTAATCTTATAAACCTGTTCTTTTCAGGTTGACGGTTATCCTGTCTATTGCATGGCAACTCCAACGATTTCTGGTGCCAAGGAGATGCTAGCTTATCTAGGTGCAAGGCCGACTTCAGAAGGAAATGGTCCTCAAAAAGTGATATTAACTGATATACGGGAAGAAGCAGTTGTGTACATCAATGGCACACCTTTTGTTCTCAGGGAACTAAATAAACCTGTAGACACACTCAAACACGTGGGTATTACTGGTTCAGTGGTGGGTCATTGCTCTAGCTCACTTTATTTATTTATTTTTTATTTATTTATTTATTTTTAATTGCTTGCTTCTGAACATTATTTTATGCAGGTAGAACACATGGAGGCTCGGCTAAAGGAGGATATTATATCGGAGATTAAAAAATGTGGTGGTAGAATGCTTTTACACCGTGAAGAATTCAACCCTACATTGAATCAGGCCAATGTAGTTGGATACTGGGAGAATATCTTTGTAGAGAACGTGAAGACACCTACTGAAGTATATGCTGCTTTGAGAAATGATGGGTATGATATCGTGTTCAGAAGAATTCCATTTACCAGGGAAAGGGAACCTTTAGCGTCTGATGTTGATGCAGTTCAGGAGTGTATGGACAAGTAAGTATTTCCTGAATTTCAACCATGATGTCAATTATGAATCCATCTAACCCAAAAACCTAGTGACAAGACACCAAAATGGTTTTAAATTGGTGCAACACTGTTATAGATAGGTATGTTTTTCTTCAAAATAGGAAAGCAATATCATATGAACACGTTTTCTTCAAAATCCCATCCTTTTCTTTACAGAACTGAAAAAAGGAAAGTAAGGAAATTTTTTCTCCAACTAAACACACCCTAACTATTTGGTTTGTGCACAAAAATATTTTGGAAGTTTTTAACTTTAAAAATGATTTTAACACAAAACTTGTCTTGTGCAGTTCTGCAGGGTCTTATCTCTTTGTCTCACACACGGGATTTGGGGGTGTTGCATATGCAATGGCTATTATATGTATAAAACTTCAATCAGAAGGGAAGTTGGCATTACCAGCACAAGCTGATAATCAACAACTAGTCTCTTCTGACACACGCGAAAAGGGTGATTATCGCGACATACTTAGCCTTACCAGAGTTCTAGTTGATGGTCCCGAGAGCAAATCAGATGTGGACATTGTTATAGATAGGTATGTCTTTTTTGCTGCGTTAATGGGCATATATATTACCATTTTAGTTTTTCGAAATAAAAAATCTAATTGATTGGGAGTTTATGCAACCGATCATACAGGTGTGCTGGAGCTGGGCATCTTCGAGATGACATTCTCTACTACAGTAAGGAACTTGAGAAATTTGATGGCAATGATGATGACCGTAAAGCACACATCATGGATATGGGTATCAAAGCATTGAGGTCAGTCGTAAATTTTAAGTGACAATAAGATTGATTTCCTTATAATGCTCTTTTTGAAAGTTTTCTTGCGTTAAAACAATACAAGTTTTAATTTCAAAGCATAAAAGTTGTACCAGACTAGGATGGGCAGGTGGCATATGGCAATTTCGTCTCATTTACTTACGAATGGGTTGATTTGAGTAGGATTCATTTTTAATGGGTCAAAAGGGTGAAAAATATATTATTATGGACATAAACATAATTACTTCAATTAGCTGTATTTAAGGTGGTGCCCCACCAAGGAAAAGGTGCTTGCAAAAAAATCTAAAAAAGTTGGACGGAAAGTGTTTCCGATTCACCCGACCCATTTTGACCTACATAACAAAATAACTTGTTGGATGTTGCATATTGCCACCTGTACTGCTGTACACCAAATTCATACGGGTTGCAGAGATAGTTCACGTTTGTTTAATAAAAACAAGAAGATAATTCTATGAAGTAACAAAACATTTACTAAACTATTTACATATTGTTCATCTACAGGCGTTACTTTCTACTGATCATGTTTAGATCCTACCTATACTCCACTTCTACTACAGAGATGAAATTCACGACATGGATGAAGGGCAGGCCTGAACTTGGTCATCTTTGTAATAACCTCAGGATTGACAAGTGATGATCTTGCATGTGTAAATGTCTGCGCCTTATTTGTGTACAGTCAGCACATATCTCCCTCTCCATCTATCGCAATCATCAGTTTAGTTTATTATAGTCCAGCCATTCTACCAACCGCCCGAATATCAATGATGCTATCATTCTTTGGTAATGCTGATGATATTGTAATAAGGGGCTGAGGTCAGGTAGGACTTGATTTTAGATCTGTAGGATAAAACTTGCACAAATTTGTGTTGTTAAGATTATTTACTTGCTAGGTTTGATTATATATTTATATGTAAACTTTCGGAATTTATAGCCTTTTTAATTGCTTGTTTTGTTTATTTAATGATGGTGAGTTGTGTTAACAAGTTGGGTGGATAGGACTTTCAACTAATACTAATATTAAAACACATTCGTAAAACAATAGTACAGTTTGTGATGCTCTTGTGCTAAGAGCATGCGGAGTGGCTTGTGAGTGAGGAGTGGCGGAGTGATGGGGATGGCTAAAGTCTGTTGGGTGTTTGACTAGGCCAGTGATGTGGTGTGGTCACCGTTTAACCACTGGTTGTCGTGTGGTGTGCGTTCCACAAGCAAAGTTGAGACCAAGTGTTGGGTAAAATGGCTGGGATCCTGGGATGCATCATGTGATGTAGATGAAGGATCGATGCCATGCTAGTGGGTGCATATAAAAAATGTACATATGAAGTCTATTCAAAGAGTAAACTCCATTTTATGAATACCGGAGATATAAATGACGAGGTTGTCAAATTCTTTGTTACAAAATGAAATTCTATAAATCGTTAACATTCAATGGCAACATCCATGTCTTTATTTAGTTAAAGTTTACTTTATAAGCTTTTTTTTTGCATGCTCATGTGGAAATAGCAAATTTCAATTTCAGGTGTTTCGGGGGGTCAAAAGACTTGACTTCCAACAATAAAATAAACAAAATGTCGTATAATTTTGTGACAAACTTTAAAGCTAAAATGATCTATCTACCTGCACACAAAATCAATTTGTATTATCACTATCAAAGACATTGGTATTTCACTAATGGTAAAATAATTGTAATAAACTACACGTGTAGTTAACTGTTAGCAATACAGCGGACCATGTCCAAAAAGTAGTCCGAGTGTCCGACAGCTATACAAAGCGATAACTGTGGCACATGAAAGAAATTGAATTAAACAGTTGACCACTAACCAGCAGAAATAGTTTCTGATAACTTTTGTGCTACTTCACGAATGGAGAAAAGGTTCGTTTTTATTTCTTTGAAAAGCCGACCTTCAACAAGTTGAACTGGCAACCAAATTTTCGGCACCACGTCAACTGTGTATGAAAGAGTTGTACGATATCGTTGGCTTTGTTCAAGGGTGTCATCTGTTGACTGCATTATAAATAAGAGGAAAGACATTTTAAGTAATGTAACACAACATGGATCATGAAATTCTGGATGTTTTCGGTTAAGGTTTATGGCAAAACATGATGGGTGTAGTTTTTATTACTAACTTTTAAGTTTATTGGGCAACCTTATTAGCTTCAAGGTTAAAGAGGGTTACCATTGCAAAGTCAAATTCTAAACATCGCTATTAAGTTAGTTAGGGCCTAGTTTGCGCACTTATCTCGATGTTTGTTGGCCTTTATATCAGTCCTATTTGCAACTATAAACACATAGAAAATACAGGACTTTCTCGGTTACAGCATAAAATGAAAATAATGTTCTATGGCAAAGATGAAGTATAAAACAATTGACGTTGACAAGCAATACAATTATACCAACCTAATTTAAGAATATATGGGATATATGTAAATATAAGTACTAACGTATGCAAGTGCAAGCATATAAAAAATGTAACTGTGCTGCGAAAATTCATAACAGGAAACGTCTAAGATAATAATGATACACGGAGATGGCTGACCTGCTCTATAGACCATGTTCCTTCAAAGAGATCAAAATCACCCTCAATCATCTTAAAGTCTATATCACGCCTTTGGCCATATGGTAGAACTTCAAAATCTTTTTCAAAGCAATCAACGACGCCTTTAGCATTGAATTTCAATCCAAATGCCAGATTTTGCTGGCCAATCTGTGAACCCAAATTTGGGGAACCAACCGTTATAAGGCCATGCTTTTAACCTTAGAAAAGGCCAATTAGTGAAATAAAAGCTTAATGGTTACAGGGAGAAGACAACAAAAAATAGGGACAATTGATCAAGATATGAACATATTTCACACGTTTACCAATAATAGGCAACATAACATAAAGTCTTTGCATTTTGTAACAAACTATAGTTAAATCGTTACATACAATAACAATGTACTTGCATTTCCTTTGTCTATAATAGCAACTTTCACCTCAGCCTGCTATGGTCGCTTTCAAAATGCACATATAATTTCATAGCAGTTACTATGATCATTTTTTTTTTTTTTTTTTTTTGTCAATAGTAGCAAACCTTTTTTTTTTTTAGCTTTTCAGCTATGATCAGTAGCAAAATGTAAGTATCATTTTCGGAGTAGTTACTATAATCGTTCTAATCACCCAAGGGTGGCCAAGTTGGTAAACGCAAAACATCTCAAGTGTAAACCTTCTTTGGTGCAAACAACCCTGAAGTGGCCACCCCTTTGGGGGGGGGGGGGGGGGGGGGGGGGGTCTTTACTATGTTTGAAACTATAATTACCCAAAAGACATTGTTATCTAACTTACTGAGTGCACTTTTTGTATAGTTACTTCAATCATTTATGTGAACAATCCATAGCAGCCTCTTCTTTTTACCTACATTTCTATAACTAACAAAATGCATGCAAGTATCATTAATAATTTCCATACTCGCTACATCTGAGTCAAGGACTCGTGCTCTATCAAAACCTCATATATTTACCGTTTACCTACTATAAGCTTACTAGAACGGTACCCGCGCAATGCGGTGGCGGGGTACCCTTTGACTAAATTTTGTGAGAAGCAAATGTTTTTCATTATATAATAGAATATTACTCTAAGAGGTTGTTATTAATTATGTTATTTCTGTTAAGTTTGTTGTAATTCTGTTATAGTTAGACTCAGTGTTTGCCCTAATTGGGACTACTCTATGATTAGCAAGTTTGAGTCTGAATTTTTAAGCCTTGCTAATTACGGAGTATAAAATAGTCCCAAATGCATTATAATGTAGTATAGATAACTAGCAACAAAATGTATTTCCTAAAAATTGCTACATTTCGAGCATAAGCTCCACAATCGTTACTATAATCAGTAAAACACGAATGCATCTATAGCGGTACCTGAAGAAGGCGAGCAAAGTTAGTTTGCTTATCCAGCACTTGACTAACAACAAGACCAGGTATATACTCCGCCAACCGTTCATAATCGGTTAAAATCCCCCACACCGTCTCCAAACTCGCCTCAATCGCCACTTTCGACCTTATTCTCCGTCTATTCCTACCCACCTTCTCTATCTCCACCTCAACTCCCTCAACCTCACCGTCACCGTCAACTTCTCCGTCATCTAATGATTGGACTAGATCATTTTTAGAAGATGACGTCACTAGTGATGTAAACTGAGGTGATGAAGTAGCTACTAATTTTGACCTAAACTGTAATGTTTTGGAAGATGATGTAATAATGAAATGAGGTGTTGAAGTAAATTGCAGTGGTTTGTGTGTGTGAATGAGTGTGTGTTTGAGAGTTATAGAAGGTGGTTCTATGACGGTCACGGAGGCCATTGACTGTGTTGGATGTGTTTTGTCATCTTTGTTGGATTTTCATATGGATGTTAATTAACGGGTGGGCGGGTGATATGGCTTATACCTTACCATCCATGTCTTTTTTCTTTCTTTTGTTTTTTTACATGTAATGAGGTCAAATGAAAAGAACAAATACAAATAGTAGGTGCAGAAATTATCGACACGAAGTTAAACAGGTTTGAGTTAAGGATAAACAGGTTTGGGTAAAAAACAGATCAACCCGTTTAACTCGTTTAATAAACGGGTCATGTTTGGGTTGAGTAAGTGTTAAACAGGTCAACACGTGAACCCGTTTAAGTATATAAACATCTAAATATAAAATACGCAACTTGGGTTTTAATGTTGGATATGGATTAAATGTTTTGTTTTGTTCTTAATATGAGTGACTTATGATTATAACTCAGATTTTATTGAAATTGCGCTTATAAGTTATAACTCAGTTATCATTAAAATTGTCGTGTAGTTATTTGTACGTTATTTTTATCATATTTTAGATCATTATATCATTTTTGCATTTAAGCTAGTTAAATCAACAAACCACCAACCTTATTCACTGCTTGACCTATTTACTTAAACAGGTTAGACGGGTCTCAAACGGGTTGCACGTGTTATGTAGGTCTGGGTTAAGGTTGAGCTTCTTGACACGATTAATAAATGGTTCGTGTTTGGGTTGAGGTTATTTCAACCTGCCAACCCGCGAACCCAAATAGGTCAACACGGACACGACTCGATTGCCACCCCTAACAAATAGTAACTAGTTATGTATTAGATTTATAAAAATCAAAATCAAAACATGTGTTTAATCACAACAACAAGTAACAACAATACCCGATCCCACCGAAGTAGAGCATGAGAAGATAAGATATTGACCGTCATACTCCCACCCGAAAATATTGGGATTAAGTTTAATTATCATTGTTACTTTTTCTATAACTCTTTAATATATGCTTAAACCAAAAAGCCGAAACTGAAAAACAAATTAATAAAAAGAAAGCGAGAATAAATAAAAATAAAAAGACACCGAAACCGAAAAACAAATAAAAACAGATAAGTAAAAAACCGAAACCGAAAAACAAATAAATAAAAAGAAACCGAAATTTAAAAACAAATAAAAATATAAAGAAACCGAAACCTCAAAAAAGTAAAAGAAACCATAAAAAATAAAAATAGAATGAAACAAAAAATAATAAAAGAATAATAAAATAAGTAATTAAATTAAAAAAAAATAAGTTAATTATATAAATCGTCCTTTGTTAGTTATTAACGCGAGCCACTTTCGTGTCTCGCCCAGTAAAGATTACCACCCCATAAATAAACTAGTGTTTTGAAGCTTCGAGTCACAAAGAAGAATTTGAGAATGTGATATGGGATATTTGGAAGCCTCGCCCTTGTCTCCTAGCTCCAGATTTCTAACAAAGCTATATATATTCGGATTTTGATCTTCACATCATATGGTCCCCTAAACTTATCGAACTTAACTGCATCATCAAAACACAACGTGCATTCCATGCAACGTTTGATCTTGAGATCGGCTTCGTCACCTCGATTCATCGTCTTCACATAACATACGCCGTCTTCATAGCTTGAAGACAATAACAGAATATCACTCGGAACGTACTCGTATTTTTGTACTTTCACCACATCGCCAACACGAAGCTTCTTCCACGCCCGATCAGCAAGAACTCCATTTGTTGTATATCCATATTCACCTTCTCAAATTCTTCTTCGGGTCGTACTCAAAGCTTCAAAACAATTATTTTGTTTATGTGGTGGTGATCTTTACTAGGTGAGACATGAAACTGGCTCACTAAAGTGGTTTCATGTTATAAAAAATATTTGTATTCGGATATCCAAAATTTTGATTTGATATAAATTAGAAAAAATCCGGATATCCGTATCTTTGGATATAATTCATATTTAAGTTCTCCAAAATTTTGGATATTCAAATTCTCAAATTCAGGACACTTTGATATATACAACAACAATCAAAAGTTTGGACATCTAATTTTGAACACCACCTTTACATGACATAGAGCTCTGAGACCTCTTGATTTCACTTATACCTTAGATGGATATTAAATTTACTATATACCACACTATTGAAGATTGGTACTAACACTAAGTGATAATAATAAATAATTGATGGTTTAAGAACAATCGTTAACTAGGACTGGGTTCTTCTATAGAACTTCAAGCCAAACTTTTGCGTTGCTATCAAGAAAGTCACTTCTTCTGGTGACTTTGTCCCTTATGTGAGTTTATTGCTTCCTAATTGTTCATCAGTGATTGGGATGCGAGTATGACAAAAAGCCATCAGCCTGAGGAACATCAAGATGTCCCAGACATCTGATGCATGAAGCCATGTATTGTTCGTGAATCTGGCATCTTTAAAATTGAAACCTCTTATACAAGTCTCGCCAAGATTCGCTGCACTCTTCTTTAATTCGGTAAATGGATGAGAAGACATCTGCACCATCTTTATGTTCTGACCTGCTGTAGAATCGTAACCAAAATACATTCTTTGAGAGGCAACACCAACAATCTCCTCATCCACGTTATCACCAAAATAGATTCCATCTATCGAGCATTTTCTAAACTCCGTCTGGTTGTAAGTTAAGGTCCCTGTTTTGTCGGTTAAAACCATCTCCACCTGACCAAGCTCTTCGTTCAAATTTGAAGTCTGAGCCTCAGTTGATTTCCAGGACATTTCGTCAAAAAGGTGTTGGTCATCATTTATCATCAAAGTTCATCATGAACAGGTTTGTGATATGGAAGAAGACATAGAAAACCACAGATAATCCACATCAAAGTACATCATGAAACCATACTAGATTCAAGTTTTATACTTGAATTGATTGTTGTATCATCTAAACAAGTGTACTAGTTAGGACGAAATTCTGTTTAAAGACACTGTATTTAGAGGCCTCAATCATGTTGTTGTATTATTTGATACTAGTGTAAATTAAAAAGTAACTCCCAATACCGTCTTCCACGGGTTATGGGTCCCAATACCGTCTTCCACGGTGTATGGGGGAGGTTGATATGTAGACAGCCTTACCCCTACCTAAGGTAGAGAGACTGCTTCCGGTTCTACCTAAGGTAGAAAAGGACTTCCAGCCTTTTGTAGGGAGTGAGGATCGAACCTTTGACCTCTTGATTGAGAGGCAATGGGTTTTCCAACTGATCCAACCCTACTAGTGTAAATTGAATTTATAACAATCAAAACATGTATACAAGAAAACGAATTTAGTTAATTGGTGGCTATTCAACATACCTTTCGTGTATTATGACTGCTAGGGTTTATTAATTGGATAAAAATAAAGACTAATTGTATGAAAAACAATAAAATGGATGAAAATAAATAAATCAAGATTCCTCCGAATCATCGACGAGTAGTTTATGACCGAAGGATAACAAATTTTTGTTGGTGAATTTTATCTAAAGTTCTAATCCCATGTTAAATAGTAAAAGAGTATTATTGAATGAAGCTTTTACATTTGTGATACCGATGCCCTAAACTTAATAGACCCTAAGCAAGCTTGAGTTTTAACCAAGTTATCTAATATATATTACATTTTTATTGGATACACGTGTGTTGCTTAATTATCAATATCCGCATGGCTTTTACGAGTATATGATAACTAGGAAGTGTTTTTTGTTGTGCAATGCACAGCCCACGTTAATCGACAACAGGGGCGGTGCTGAGAACGTCAAAAAAAAATTAGGCCCGGCACGGAAAAAAAATGCCCCTATATTATAATATCCATAGACCATAATCAAGTACGAAAAGCCAAAAATACGAACAAAAATCATTCTTGCAACAAAAGTATTACTTCTACAAAATAAAATATATTTAAGTGGGTTGGTCCTTCACCATTTTGTCCTTTCACAATCGTTTTTTACTTTTTGGATTAAATAATTAATAGGGTTTATTTTTAAGTGGGTTGGGCCTAGTACATATAATGGGTATAAAAAAATTTAGTGCCCCTTAGTGGGTTGGGCCCGGCTCGGTTGCTGATGGTGCGCCGGCCCAAAACCGCCCATGATCGACAATAAGTATATATTCCGTAGATGAGCGCTCATGAATCATGATGTGAGATAGTTATGCAATGTCTTATATCTTACATGTAATAATTTAACAAAAAGGTTGCACAAAGCTTTGATAGTGATCCTAAGCTAAGTCATGATGCCTCTTTGTGTTCAGCAACCTTAGAGCACTAGGTGCAGCTCTCCGTTCCCGCTTGCCGTTCCTACGTGGAGGGGTCTTGAAGCCCGCCGTTCCTCGCCGCTGCACCGTGCCACCTCGCCGATGAAGAGCTCTTCGTCTGCACGACGAGCTTGTGGATTGTACTTTGTGTCAAATATTTTTCTTTTTCTTTCTTTCTGATCTATTAATGAATTTATGTTTTTGGGTTTAAAGAAAATTATTTACGGTGGGTTGTGTGTGTGGTGTGTGTACAACGATGAAGAAGATGATTTTTTTTTCTTTTTTTTTTTTAAGTTAACAAAGTGGTGGATTGGGCTAGGTGATTTGGGTTTAGTAAGGCCCATTTAGACATTTGGTTTAATTTTTGTATTTTTTTAATATATTTTTTTAACTTTTAATTTTTTTTATAAAAATATTATTTGTATTATTTGAATCTAACGTATTTTTATTTTTAATAAAATGAATTTAGTTTATTTAGAAATTTAAATGAATAAAAAAATAAAGTTGTAAGTGGTGAGACTCAAATGAAGAAGTTGAGGTTAGTTGTTTGGTAAGGAGGGGTTAGTTGTGTAAAAGGTGTTGGGGGTGATGTGACACATGTGTGGCCCGAATGAAGAAGATGGCTTGCCATCTTACCTAGCACTCTTATTAATTTGTGCAAGGAAAGTAGTTATCTATATAATGGTGATATAAGCCTGTTTGGCATAGTAGAGAAAATGAAGTCATTTGCTTGAGATAGATATTCTTGAAGCATTGGTGAATTAAGTGAAGTTTAACCTTCTTATATGGACTGCTAATATATTTCATTAGTTTTAGTAGTGTATAACACTTGAATGTATACGTTTTTATTCACTTGTTGTAATTTGGTGATGTTTGGGACATGTTCATTCTCATCAAAGTTGGTAGTTTGTTCTTAATTTATTTGAAGTTACAACTTAGAGCATCAACAAATAAGGACTTTTTTATGACACAATTATACTGTTAGATACAAAATACAAATATATAATCTTTTAGTGTATCATTTTAGCATAAAATCAAAACATGTGTTTAATCACACCAACAAGTAACAACAATACCCGATCCCACCAAAGCAGAGCATGAGAAGATATAGACCTTCATACTCACACCCGAAAATGAAGCGTCAAAACACGCGTTAAATATTGGGATTAAGTTTAATTATCGTTGTTACCTTTTCTATAGCTCTTTAATATATGCTTAATTCACTAAACACTATTCTTAACCAAAAGATTAACAATACACCTACATTACAGTTTACACCATCAAACATGCAGAGATTAAATGCCTTGTGAGCTATATTTCAATACAACATAATGAAAATAAAATTAAAAGCTAACAAAAGGCGCAACTAATACCAAGATTAACAACAATAACCGAAACACTAATAAGCAACTATATAGATGCAAGCACCAACAATGCAATGCCTGCACAATCCCAGATCTCAACAACTACAAAATAAGATTTAAACGTTGCTAACTATCTGATACATAAGCGAGTCTTTTAAACATCTACAAGGAAAACGCAGAAGTATCAAGAAACTAAGAAATGATGATCTTTAATGACTTATTATGCTGCTAACTATCTTATAACTGCAATTATGTGGAATCACGCACAACCTGAAAAAAGTTAATCTATACGTGTAGTTTGATAGATGGATACGAGTATTTCAACCGAGTAAACCTTCTTTTAGGCATTCAGCAATGCCTTTTTTGAGTATAAGCATCTTCTCCTTTGCCAACTGCAACAAAACGAGAATTAAAAAGTCAACCAAAACATGGGGATACTAACAGAACCGGTCAACTGTTTACGGGAAAAACAGAAACTCACTTTGTGAACATCTGCAATTCTTTTATGAGCATCATTGAGCTGTGTCTCTATTGCCTCTTCAGTTTGCATGAGAAACTTCTTGTGTGACAGCTCTGACAACATAAACGGTCAATCATTAGTGTTTATTCAGCTCTTTAAGCATAGCATCATTTTTTGTTTCAACAACTCACGAAGGATGGCAACTAGTATATATTTGTTTCTTCAGCTTTTAGTGATGTAAAACAAGGCAATAAGAGAACGCATTTCATCCCATATTCCTTATATGTACTAACATTACTCATCTGATTAATTAAGCCAACAACCAAGTGCCTCCTCAGTTTTGCAAGTATAACATGCATATACATTTATATAGAATCTAGCAGTTAGAACGACTTGACCAATCAAAACAGTCTCCCAATTGAACATTGGTAATTTGATAAAAAGAAGATTCTTATACGACTTTGTCTAGTTATAAATTTCGAAAAACATGATAGGTTGCTAGTCATTAAATAATTTGTCACAAAAAATGTTGGAGTTAAACAATAATCGGATATTTTGCGACCTGCAGTATTAGTTGCTTGATTTAATTACAGACTGGGTCATATATCCACAACCTCAAACTGGAAAACTAATGTGACTGTTCAAGTTGTAATGAAGCTTTCGGGATTCCAGTTTCCAAGTGGGTTCAATACTTGTTAAATAATAATTAACTGCCATATGATATATAACTGGAAGGAAATCTTACTTTGCTTCTCTACCATTCCTTTGACTTGAACCTGATGTGTTTCAAGTCCTTCAAGTGTTCTTCGGCATTTCTCTAGGTGCTGATCCACTTCTTCTTTGAATTTCTCATATATGCCCTTCAGCTGCTCTTGTTGCTCTGCATTGATTTCGTGGGTCAAAAATGATAAAAGAAACATATGGGGTAGAATATACATTAACTTCTGATTAATCATCGCTTAAGACACTGATGGAAAAACATCAAGATTATATCTTTGGTTTTATATTATTACCTCGCAATTGGTTTTCTGGATGCATTCTTTTGGATTTACCAAGGTTTGCTAGCTTTCCACTGCAACAAAATATAAACCATTTTGAGAATTTAAATATCAGAAATGCAAATAACTGTAAAGATACTCACACTTCATTCTGGATCTTGGATTCAGCATTTTGCAACTGTGAGTGTATGTTCTCGGAGACAGAAAACAATATGGCAGCAGATTGCTTGCTTGTGGTTGAATGTATTTTCCTTTCAACTCGTTCTAGGGCCAAGGCGAACAGTTTCACAGCACTGAAACATATATAAGAATGATCAAATGAATAGTATAGTGTGATCAAATAAGAGGAAAAAGAAACTTATAATTCTCGAACTAAAAATGGATTACCCCACAAGCCCATCCTGTTGCAAATCATCTTGAAATGTGTCACAATCTCCATCCCCTGTCCAATTACAACAGACAACTGATACATATATATGTAAAAGATAATAACAGTAACAAATATAACACATGTGATACACATATGAAAACTTATCAAAAAAATATGTGAAACTTCATGCCATAGCTATGTATGTCATATGTTCAACAGTTAAATTCACATATGTATAAGCTATTAAGAGATATGCCATGCCTTGTACAGTAGTGAGGCAGTCAAGCTTGCACATTGACACATCCAAGTTAACATACATCACTCTATTAAACATCTAAGAGCTCATAATTCAATTGGCTATAAGTGAGTGTGACCTAAGATCATAACTACTCACTGGGCAAGTTGTATACTCAAGTAGTCAAGTGTGGTCAATAATCTCAGCTCTTAACAAGATGCAACTATCAGAAGTAAATTACTCAAAATTTAGAATACACACTAATTATCAAGCCTGTAAAAGTTAAAGACACTTTTCAGTTTAAGTAATGAATTACGCTTAAGTGTATACCAGTGAATAAACATAGTGCAGAACTTTAGTAGTGAAATGACTTATCACCTTTGATTGGTGTATCATCTTCAGAGCTCTCAGAATCCTCCTCTTGACATGGTGACACAGGCCGTTTCTTTCCTTGACGATTCTTCGATATAATTGGCACTAGATTTACAGAAAAGAAGAATCTTCAATACAGTTTAACTGAGTGATTTATCTTCAGTTCTAAGTCATCTATTATTCTCGAAGTATATGGAAATTTAATAACAAAAAAACTAAGTAACAGCATAAGTAAATGTTACCACTGATGGGTGAAGCATCTTCAGAGCTCTGAGATTCCATAACGTCACTTGGAGATCCAGAATTATTTTCTTTGTGGCCCCCTGTGATTAATGGACTTGGTGGAGAGTCTGGAAGGTTCGGGGAAGGATTCTGGGAATAAAATTGATATGCATACAGATTAAGATATGCAAACCAGTAATCTTATAGCAATTTATATGCTAAGACCAGAAAGATGGTAGGATATAGATTAGAGTACCTCTGTGTTTGCATTGTAGTGGCCTTCCTTTGAAAATCCCTTGCTGTGGGAGCTACGGAATTGCTTTGTTTTGAAGGAATTCTCAGGGCTATCAACATCAAGGTCTTCCTTGTCACTTTCAAACGAAGATATAGGGGAAGACATCCCAATAGTTGATTTGAACTCAAATGTTGGGCTCTTTAGATCAGACTGTGGGTCTACATTACTCGTGAAGGAACGTTTAGCAAAAGGACTCTGATAAGGACTCTGATCCACATCATTGTTTGAGGTTGTCCCGTTATTACCTCCAGGCTGACAACTGGTCATAAGATCATCAAAGTAGTTGCGAGCCTTTTCTTTCATTTCAGTATTTGGCTTAACTGTCTCGCTGTCTCGTTTTCTGTTTTCAAACAATGATGCACTTATAGCAGCAGCTTTTGTTTTTCTCCCGTCAGTAGCTTTCTGAGTCTTATCTTTGATACCCCCTTCAGTATTTTGCTTAACTACCTCACTGTCTCGTTTTCTGTTTTCAACCAATGATGCATTCATGGTAGCAGCTTTGGTCTTTCTCCCATCAGTAGCTTTCTGAGTCTTATCTTTGAGAACCCCTTCAGTATTTTGCTTAACCACCTCACTGTCTCGTTTTCTGTTTACATTTAATGATGCATTTGTGGCAGCAGCTTTTGTTTTTCTCCCATCATTAGCTTTCTGACTCTTATCTTTATGAACCTCTTCCACCGCGTATGTCTTCACTGGCCTGGTCTCTGATTCCTCTCTTTCCTTTCTCTTGAACGCTTTAAAACCAGGACTAACATCAGTGTTGGATCTCTTAGACCAAGTCTCCACAAAAGAGAATGCATTCTCATCTAAGTGAGCTTGTTTAGACTGACATAATGGGGATTGTTTTTTTGGTAGAGACTTTTGAGCTTGAGATTTCTTCTCGGACGCAGATCTAGTTACTGGTTTCCTGGTTTTAAGGTTCAGACTTCCAGAGTTGGTTTCTCTTGTATGCAAACGCTGTCTATCCATGGCAGCAAGAGTATCATTTTCATTGGTTTTGGACTGCTGCTTCAAATTATCAACATCCATTCCAAAAGGCTCTGAGTTGTGCTGTGTCTTATTCGGTGAAGAAACAATAGTTCCAAGTAATTCCTGGACTTTCATTCGTAATATGTTTCCACTGTTCACGTTTTCACTTGTTCCCTGCTCTGTTGTTCCTTTCTCAGGCTCCGGTACTTTCTTTGGAGTTACATACCCAGACTCTTCCTCCCTGCCCACGGTACCATGATTGCCTCCCTCCCTTTGGTTTAAGTTACTCTTTGATTTCTTCTCATTAGCATCCCTGGCACGCAGATTCAACATCTGGCTTGCAAAATATGAACCAGCCTCCATATTATCAACTTTCTTATTACCACTAGGTTGCAGGGGCGCATTGTTAGTAGAAGGCAAGCTCGAGACTTTTGGATATGCTGTGTTTTGATCAGAAGCTTTTCTACTAATCGGTGGAGATGATTTCTGGGGTGGAGCCTTGTTCTGTCTTCCCAAATCTGAAGGCATGCCTTCTTTCCCATTGCGTTTAATTTCAGCAGGAACATCTTTCACGGATTTTACATTTTCTGAAGTACGCAACTCAGCCGCAACTCCACTGCCAATTTTGCTCTTTGTTTGAGAGGAATCAACTAGAAGTCCTATGGACATCTTCCTCGTTTGGCTACATGGTTGATAATTGCTACCAAAACTCCAATTCCCGCTCATACGATCCTAGCACACAATTAATTGATTCTATTAAGCCTCTATATTTGTATGAACTATAGTAAACATTTCATATCATAGTAAGAACAATTCGTTTTCATTCAACCAGAAATACAGTAGAATACACTCCCAAACACACAGCAAAATAAGAAGAAACAAGCAGAAACAGAACAATATCCCATTATACTGTTGGTAACTTATACAATTAATTCATGATCAAGAAGACGAGTAAACAAAATCCCACTCATATCATCACAAACAAGTTTTAGTCAAATACGGTTTCTATATTTATCTCAACTTCAGCAAACAAATCAAATCATAGGAGTAAAAAAAAATGTTTTCAATCAACCAGAAACACAGCAGAACACACTCACACAAATACATAAAAAATAAGGGCGAAAGACACAGGACGCGTACAATATCCCAGTAAAGTGGCCGATATCAACTTAAAACATTCAAAGCAGATACTATAGATGATTAACCAAATTCAAATCAATTGATGTCAAGACATAAACGAAATCCATACACAAACTCTAAGTTCAGATCACGGCAACAAGATGCAAAGAATCAGCATAACATGATTAATGTATACACAGAATACCCACTCATATGATCGTAGCACACAATTTTTAGTCAATTAAGGCCGCAATTTTTGTCTGAAGTAAACAATAATCATAGTACTGAAACTATTCCTTTTCAACCAGAAACACAGTATCAAACACACGCGCATGCACAACAAAACAAAAAACGCGGAAATAAGCATAAACAGATCAATATCCCAGTAAATCAGTCCATAAAAAACTTAAGCATTGAACGCACTATTAAAACAATAACTTCACAAATTTCCCATTCAGTGATGTCATGCCATAAACGAAATCCATACACAACCTACTAAGCCTATATCAACTCAATCAGATGCAAAATATGTGCATAACATGACCAGACAAATCCACAAATACTCACATCGTGTAAACTCCGTTGCCGTTCCATCTGCATCTTCGTTACGTCAGCTTGATTCCACCAGATCTCAGAGCAACAAGTATCTAAAACACGTAACCAAACGAAACAAAACTCAGTAACTTACATTTACATGATTCTATTCACAGTTCTGAATCTAATAAACAAAGCACAAACCAATAACACACAACAACCTCAACATACGGTTTCAAACTGAAACTGTTATAAACAACTAACATGCGTCTGTTCCCGATTATGATTCTAACAACTTTTATTAAACAATCACCTAACAAAACTGCTGCGTCTGACCTAATTTTATCCCCAATTATGAATCGACAACACACAATAGCCAGCTTACGCAAGTTACGGTTTCAAATCTATCAAATCAAAACCGCTATAAACAATTCGCATCACGAATTACGAACATAACAACCGCTAACAGTTAACAAACAAAACTGTTAAACCTAACCTAATTTTATCCCCAATTACGAATCAACAACACTCAACAATCAACTTACGCAACTTACGGATTCAAATCGAAACCGTCATCCAAAACATGAATCTAACCTAATTTTATCCCCAATTATGATTCAAAAACACGCGATAACTAATTTAACAAACCTAGGGTTTCAGATCGTAAACCTAACTAACTTATTCATCCACAAATCAAATCAAATCCACTAAATCACCGCTACGAAACAGTTCGATAACCGAAACTCATTATAACTTAATAATTAACAATAATCCGTTAAAATTATTAAAAATTAACGAAATGAAACAATTAAATAACCGTAATTCATAACAACTCAATAATTAACAATTAAAGTAGTTAAATGTAACGATTAGAAGGTAACTTAATTACGATCGTTGAGCCGACTGATGACGTCACAAAATCAACGCTACGAAACAATTAAATTGCTTAAAATTACTAAAAAATAACGAAATGAAACAAGTAAATGTGACGATTAGAAGGTAACTACTTACTTAATTACGATCGTTGAGCCGATTGATGACGTCACGATGACGAGTGTATTCACTAAATCAACCCTACGAAACAATTAAAACCGTTAAAATTAGTAAAAAAAATAACGAATTAGAGCGTTAAATGTGAGGATTAGAAGGTGACTTACTTAATTATGATTGATGACGTCACGATTGGGATGATTTGGGGGTGGAAATGGCGGGAAAATATTTTAATAAGTTCAAAATTGGGGAAATGAAAAAGTTTGTTTGGGAGTGAGAGAGAGTGAGTGTGTGGAAATGAGGATGGTGTGTGTGAAGCGGTTTTAATAAGTTGTTACATGTAGTAATAAGTCTGTTGCTTTTAATAAGTTTTTTCTTGACTTGAATGTAGGGGTGTAAATGAGATGGGATAAGTAACGAGTTATTCGAGATCGAATCGTAAATTACTTTAAATTGATTTGATTTAAATAAATCGAGCTCGAGTTCGAGCTATTCGAGTGTATTTGCGAGTCGAGTTCGATTATCAAAATACTCGGCTAGTGAAGCTCACAAGCTTTATCGAGCTTTGATGAAATTACATTTGTACCCTTTTATATACATACATTTTGCTTAATTTTTATACAAATCGAGTTAAGTCGAGCTTGATATTTTGAGTATTCATAAAGTTAGCTGGAGTTTTATATAACGAGTCGAGCTCGAACTCAAAATATAAAGCTCGATCGATCTCGAGTCAAGTTTCGAGTTCGAATTTTAATATACGAGTTGAGCTCGAACTTGGCAGTACTTGGCTCGATTAAATCCCTACTTGCATGTACGCAATGTAATCTAAGTATATACGTGATTGTTTGCAATTTTTTTACTTGATTACTCTTTTCATTTAAAATTTTTTTTTTCAGCAAAAAAGTTTAAGAAAATCATTTTTTTAATTATAAAATTACAGTTTTGCCTTTAACTAATTAATTATTATATCATATAAAGTTTGTAATAATAATATCAAATAAAAGTAATATGTTAATTTATATCAAAATTTTTAATCTATTTTTAATAGTGGACAATCAAGTTAAGACATCTCATAACTTCATAAGAGAAATGTGAACAGTTAAGACGGCACACTTTTCAGAAATAATAAAGGTGCATGCGAAAAGATATGATCGATTATGTGACATTTTGAGAGTAGTAGACTATTAAATAAAATAATGAATATATAAAAATAATTGTGCAATGTGTGCAAAATAGTAAAAATAGCAAAACATGATTTAGTATCTTAGTTGTGATAATATGCAACAAAATTGAATCAAGTTGAAATAAGTCTCATGTTGTGTCACACTTTGACAAATTTTCCTAAAGATATAGGGTGCGTTTAGTTGAAGAGAAATTCTTTATTTTTTCAAGAAATTTTTCATAAGAAAATGAAAAGCTCGAAAACGCGTTTAGTCGCACTTTTTTCTAACAATTTTCAAAAAAAATGAAATTCTCATTTTTTAAATCTTAACTTAGAAATTGAAAAACTCATTATCACATTCTCACTTTTTTCTTTTTCAACTCAAAAAAAAAAAAAAAAAAAAAAAAAAAAAAAAAAAAAAAACATGCATCATTCTACCTCTAATCTTTCGTGTCATCTTCCACCACCGACCGTCGCCGCCACCGCCCGCCGTTACCGGCACCGTCGCAATTTGAGGTAATCTTCTTATCATTTTTTAAAAGGAAAAATATAACTCCAACTAAACGGGTTTTCAAAATTCTCAACTCTTCTCTAGAGAAGAAAAATTATTCCATTCTCAATGAATTTAGAAACTGAAAAAGAGGAAAAATTTTCTACAACTAAACGGCACCATAACTTTTAATTATGTTTCATCGACATTTCACGCTGAAAAGATAAAAAACAACCGAAACAATTTACATTCCAATAAGTATAAAACAAATAATTGAAAACAATTTACATTCCAATATGTATAACAAATAAACAATTTACACTCCAATGTGTATACGACAAATAATAGAAACCTTTGTGACTAAGCACAAAATAACTAAAGCACATATATCGTTTTACATACATTCGGTAGTTCTTTTCAGGGATAATAACAAAAAAGACATATCTAACCCGTTCATTTTCGTTTTAATATGTAGCCTTCATTTTATTTTGATATTAAAACACAAAATTTTTAAATTTTGACATTTATGTATATTTTGTAACCATTTTACCTTTACATTTTTTAATCACTCTGTTATAAAAGGTAAAAAGGTCATGTATGAACAAAATACACACAAAAATAGAAATTTGAAAAAGTAGTGTTTTAGACTTATTAAAAAAAAAAAAAAAAAAAAAAAAAAAAAAAACCTACACAAAACAACAAAAAATGACAAGTTAAATATATATTTTTTTCTATTATCCCTTTTATGTTATGATCAACAACCTCCTCCGCCTCCACCTCCGCCACAACCGCCTCCACCTCCACCTCCGCCACAACCGCCTCCACCTCCACCTCCGCCACAACCGCCTCCACCTCCACCACAGCCACCGCCACAACATGCACAGCCACAATCAACACCTCCACCGCCATCATTTTTCCGTTTTTTCTTTTTATCATTAGAATCACTACAAGCAAAGATAATCATAGAAAAAATAGACATAGACACTAGAATCATGCATAGCATGAACACGATATGTGAGCCTTCATACTTGGGAATTAATCCTTCTCTTTCGCCAATGTCAAGACTTATCAACCGAGCCATGGCAGTAGCTATTGGTTTAGTGTTATTGCATGCATATGGTTTCAATTTAAGTATAAGAAGTTTGACATAGTCATGAAATCAATTGCGTTGGTAGCAATCAAAATAGACTTGTTTACAATAAGAAAATGTTATGGAAACTCCAATCAGCTGTTGACTTCATTATACACATGACTAGTCATACGTAGACAAGTCATATGTACGTCTTATCTAATATAGTACGGAGTAATTAATTCAATATTTTATGTTAATTATTGAGTTAATTACATAAATCGTCTATGTGTTTACACCATATACCCACTCTTATTCTAAAAGTTTAAAAATTACACCACTCGTGTTATCACTTTTGCATGAACCGGTCATTCGACCAAAGGGACATTATTTTTTCACTAAGAGCACTAGGTATCGTAGTGTCGTCCCGCTGGTGCCGTGGGAAAAAGTGCTGCCACATCAGCATATTTTCCCATAACACCAAAATTCACCATAACACCAAAAATCCCCTCCCTCCTATAACACTAGTTTCTGGTACCATCATGCACACTCTTGGACCCCACATATATATCTTCTTTTTTTCATTTATTTAAATAAACTAACAAATTTAATTAAAATTAAAATTTCATTAATTAAAGAAATAAATTAAAAAAAAAACATAGAATACAAATAAATGATATATTAAAAATAACGATATATTAAAAAAGTACAATTTAGTGATTCAGGTTCCATAAATGCTCCACGATATCGTGTCGAAGTTCGTCGTGCACTCTCCTATCCCGAAGTTATTTATTTTTCCTTTGATTTGGAAAGCACGTGCAGGTTGTTGTATAATTCCCCAACGACCTTGTAAGACTCCAAAAGCTCGCTCGATATCTTTTCTTGCACTTTCTTGAAGAAAAAAAAAAAAAAAAAAACTATATTTACTCTAAAAAAATACTGTTTCACATCCCCATTATTTACCAAAAAAAGTAAAGGCTCAAAACTATATTTACTCTAAAAAAATACTGTAAACAAGGCCCATTCTTTTAAAAACAAAAAACAAGGCCCAAAAGACATACTATAATACGTATACTTGTTTTACCCTAATATTTCAATCTACCCTATCTTCTTCATATGTTTGCAGCCACCATCTCTCATTTCACTTTAAAAAGTCACAGCCAATAATAAACGGAATAAAGCACCCATCAAATATCAAGACAACCTTTCTTTGATTCTTGCTCAAACCAAGTCACAACAATGAGAAAAAAAGTGGAAACAAAAAAAAGTCCGTGAAAACGCCACAAATAAACGGGATAACACGACCCCCGGTGACCTTCTTGCGCTGTGGCGTTGCGTTTTTCGGGATAATCTCGGCTGTTCATGATGGCTCAGCACTCGAAAACGCGAGGGACGGTACCCATATGGCGCCGTTGCGTTGCGTTTTGGCGGAAAACGCCTCTCATAACGCAGGGTACCCTCCCCTCTAAGTCTCGTCATGTGTTGATTACATGAGACAAAAAACGTCCCTTTACGTCCATAGTAAACCACATAGACAATTTAGGCAACTGACCCTTAAATTTTTTTAATTTTTTAAGATTCTATTATTATTATTATTATTATTATTATTATTATTAGATTTTTTTTAAGAAACAAAACAATAGGATTACAAGAAATTAGTGGGGAGTCTCGAAACTATCTAAGCCCCAACACCTTTAGCAATAGTAAAACTAATCCTACTGAAGATATGAGGTGCAACACGCGCCCCAATGTCTTGAGTTATAGCGAACTTCTGGATCCGCTTAAGTAAGGTCATCGCATCTGTCTCAAGTTCTCCCAAAGAGGAAAATGAGAAAGGGATAAACGCATATCCCATATTCGCCCATTTAGCTTCATACTTGACACACATGCGTTTTGCATTATTATTATTATTATTATTATTATTATTATTATTATTATTATTATTATTATCAACACAAACACACTTTTATTCATCTTCAACCTTGAAATTTTTTTCTTGAATTCATCTTCAACCACAATCATTCTCATTCAAACACAAATTCAGCAAATCATTCAACCTTGATTTTTTGACGTAGTCGTGGATTAATTGCGTGGGTAGCAAGCAATATATACTTGTATACAATAAGGAAATGTTATGGAAACTCCAATCAAGTATGGACTTCATTCTACACACGACAAGTCATACGTATTATCCAATATACTAATTAATTCAACATTTTCTATTTAATTATATGTTCAATTTCTAATCACTTTCATACGTGAGTGTCTCCACGTACAAAAGAGAACGCATTCTCGTATAAGTGAGCTTGTTTAGACTGACATAATGGAGATTGTTTTTTTGGTACAGACTTTTGACCTTGAGGTTTCTTCCCGGACGCAGATCTAGTTACTGGTTTCCTGGTTTTAAGGTTCAGACTTCCAGAGTTGGTTTCTCTTGTATGAAAACGCTGTCTATCCATGGCAGCAAGAGTGTCATTTTCATTGGTTTTGGACTGATGCTTCGTATTATCTACATCCATTCCAAAAGGCTCAAAGTAGTGCTGTCACACTTTTTTTAAGGGGCAATTCCATATTTACCCAACTTAAACATGATAATGTCATATTTACCAAAACATGCTTTAATTGCATTGTAAATTATGCATTCAAAACTTGTATTTTGGGTATATATGACATTTTCATATTTAGATTGGGTAAATATGGAATTATCCTTTTTTTTTTTTTAATTATGCCTCAATGTGTAGCACTAAATATTTGTACTAAACACCTTTTTCTAGTTTAAATTTAATCTTAACACAGATATAGAAAGTTAAAATATTACTAACAGGGTCCTCGTGCGTTAAAGTAGTGGTATCCTATTATCAAAACTTTTGGCTAACAATATTATTCGATTATATACATTTCGTGATAATAACTTTACGCATGACAAATAATTTTTAGGTTATGACTTTATTGCACACTATCTCATATAAATATGGTAGAGTACTCATGCATCGCAATGCATTGGCTATACCAAAATGGTAGTTACTAGTATTACAAGGTTGTGATGATTGACGGTGAAATGTACTTACCGGTCAATAAATGTTGTGCAATATTATAACGTGTGAACATATATAGAGTTGTATACATTAGTTCGTGCAAATAAATGTTGTGACTTTCGGCCTTTTTTTTTTTTTTTTTTTTTTTTTTTTTTTGGGTAAAGGGCCGGGTTTCTCTAGTGCATGTATTACTCCCAAATATGTTTAAGTGCAAAGGATATGAGTAAAGTTTTACATCTCAATCCGTTACATGAGCGATAAAGCTAACATAATAAATCAAACCTACTATCACAACAAAAGAGAGCCACTAACAATATTTTACTCAACATATGACCAAAAAATATCAATTACATTGACTCATAAGAAACGCCAAACAAAACCATGGTCATCGGATCAACTTTCACTTGAATTTGAATCGTCAATCGGCTCCATGTTCTCAACACAATCTTCTTGGTCATCTAATGCACTGTAGATGAAAGAGAGAGAGAGAGAACTATATTTTTGTTTTCAAAACAAATAATCTATTTTCAGTAAGGTGGTGTTTGGCTTAATAATATACTTCTTAAAAGCCTCTTAATCTTACTCATCCATACGCGGTAAGACATTTTGGTCATTAAATGCGTTTGTTTTTTTCTCGGTCATAGACAGTCAGAGGCTCAAACCTCTTAACCAACTAGATGTGAATCGCAGTATCTTTGACTTCCTTCCAGCCGGTATATGGTGTACATAAAACGGTGGGTGTCATCATGTTCGGAATGAAACGACGGTGAACACAATGTAACTTTTAGAAAGAATGAAAGTGCGTACGAAGAGATATGGTCGATTATGTGACATTTGAGGAGTATTAGGCTATTAAATAAAATGATAAATATGTGAGAAAATTGTACAGTGTTGCATAAGGTTAAAAACAACAAAACATGATTCGATATCTTAATTGTAACAATATGCAACAAAATTGAGTCAAGTTAAAATAAGTTTCATCTTGAGTCACACTTTGACAAATTTTCGTAAAGATTTCTGATTATGTTTCACCGATAGATTCAAACTGAAAATATACAAACCAACCGAAACAATTTGAGTTTTTTGTATAAATGGGATGGTTTTGAATTTGCTTTATAAACATGGGTCTATTATAATTTTCTTGGTAAAACGGGATTAGTTTCACATTTTGGTCCAACACTATTATAAAGATGGTGTATTTTTAACCCTCAATTTACATAACGTATTTATATTATGTATTTAGCATTTTAATTTTATGTATTTAATAGCTTTACATGCACCTTTAATATTTATATCCTCTTTTGAAAAAATTGCAAATTTATACTAACTAAAATAAGTCTTGTAGCATGAAAGTATTTTTTAAATCTAAAAAAAATACAATATAATATCATATCAAACAAATATGTATAGAAACGACAATGAGGAGGATTTGGGCAGCGCGGTCATCCCCATCCTCAATCATGATTACCAAAGTCCTACCCACACTTGCACCAATTCCCATAAGGGATCTAATCAGGGCGCCCATTTAAGGCGCCATACTTCCCCAACCCTCTCGTAACCCGATTAGTGTGCCCCCTACCCCAATTAGTTCGAGTTTCGGGTTTTCTCGTCGAGCTCGGATATTTTGCCATCCATAGCTATGTGGCATATTTGAATATGTACGTTTTTTTTTTTTTTTTTTTTTTTTTTTTTTCCTGAAAAATAAATTTGCTGATTTGAATAGTTACAAAAAAAAAATACACATGTGGAGCTCTTTTGCAGGTAATTTTCTTCCATAATTTTTAGAAATAACAATATTATAAAAAATGAAATTAAGACTGTTGATACATAATCTGGTGCGGGCTGGATTCGACGACTCTCCCTGGGTCGTTCGTCGTCTTCTCGAGCCCTGAGTAGACCTGTCAACAAAGAGAACCCGTTAGGAGTGGACCCGAGGCCGTAGCCCCGAGATCCACCTCCGACAGTCAAGTTAGTCTCCATGCGATACAGCATATAAGGACAGTGGCAGTCATGTTTCTGAAATCGTCCATACCTCCCAAATCCACCAATAACATCATTCCACCTCATTTCACCTCATTCATACTTTTTCATACCTCCCAACCCCATTTTAGTGGCAACCATGCCTTTTTCATACCTCCCAACTTTTTTTTTCATAAATTAAATTAAACAATTTAATTAAAACATAAATATTTCATTAATAACTAAAAGAAAATTACATAATACTTAAAACAAAATTAAAAAAAAAAACATAATTAAAAGAAAATTACATTATTCTTAAAAAATATGAAATAACTAATCATCGAGATATGTTAAGTTTTGAGCCTCTACGTGGTCCGTAAGATCATATAGGAGTCGGTAATGCATTTATTCGTCGATTAACTCCGGTAATACACTATCGTCATAAACTGGCGCGACTGACGGATCCATTATATGAACCGGCGATATTGCAACTCGATCGTCTTTTAAAATCATATTGTGAAATATGATACACGTATAAACGAGTTGTCGAATCTTATCAACCGACATTTCCCTGAGAGGACGAGCGAGAATCAGCCATTTATTTTTAAGACGACCAAAAGCTCGCTCGATATCTTTTCTTGCAGACTCTTGTAGCTTCTTGAATCTCTTTTCATTCAATTCAACCGGATGCTTATATGCTTTAACAAACGTTGACCATGTAGGATAGATTCCATCGGTAAGATAATAACCACGTTTGTAAAACCGTTCATTTAAATGAAATGAACTGTTTGCCGCCGTTCCGTTTCGCTCTGTAAGATACAATGGTGACTGATTCAAAACATTGATATCGTTGTTTGCACCTGGAGGACCAAAAAACGAATGCCAAATCCACAAATCGTAAGAAGCGACGGCTTCAAGCATAATAGTTGGGTATTGATGATCACCTCGCTTATATTGACCTTTCAAATGTCTAGGACAATTACGCCATGGGAAATGGGTACAATCAATGCTACCAAGCATTCCAGAAATGTGATGTTTATCTTTGTTGATACAAAAGTTGGGCGTTCCTAGTTCGGGCTCTTGCTCTCGTACCAATTCACTTCTTAATGCTTGAAACCTGCGCACTAAGAAAATAAACAAACGCCGTTAGCCTTATCGTGGGATTGTCTCATACGATTATCCTCCGGCGTGAGAGTAAGTAATCGGTTTTAGGGTTCTCGTAAAGAGTTTAGGGTATATGAATCGTACCTTTAATGAGAATTATGTCATTCCTTATATAGGTGTAGAATCCTCGTAGGTTTCTTGCTCCTTACTCTTCACACACGTGGTGCTTATCCGGGTTAAGGATATCCATTCCATAGATAGAAGATCCTTATCTATACCATATATAGTTTGGTTGGGCTTGGGTCTACGTGAGCCCAATCCCATTATCAATGCGGCCCAAGTTATAATAGCCCACTCATGGTGGTTTTGGGCCTTAGTGATGTTTATCATTTGGGCTCGTGGCCCAAATATAGACTATACGTCATCATGTCCCCCCAGTCTAGTGTGCGCGGCTCGTACCCACGGATGCTAAACTAGTGAGAACAGCGGTAAGCGTGGCGGGAAAAAGTTAAAATTTTGCCGCCCAATATGAAGAAATATGTATACAATCTAAGATATTTCAAAAAGGTGCCTCGGAAAACGGGGGATGCATCCACTTGTTCCTTGGAAAACGGGAAAAAGTGCATGTACCGTTTCGTATTCCAGCCACAAGTTTTATGAATGGGATCCACGTGGCCTTCATCTAGGGTTTTTTAATGACCTATATAAGAGTCACCACCTCCCTTTTACCAAAACACATAGTAAAAAACACACATTCACCATTTCTCATTTCTTCAAAGCGTTTTTTTAAAGAAATCAACTGTTTTATTAGGTAATTCCGTGTGCGCATTCTAGTAGATACTGTAAAAATGGTTGCTCGATTAGAGGAGTTTCGCTCTGCGATGGATGAGGATGACGTGCGTCAGTTCTCATCTGATTACTTCATTCCTCTGGATGTGCATTCAGAGGCTCCGGACGGCGATGCGTGTATTGCCGATTTCCCTGAAGGGAAAATAGGGTTATACACGCGCTTCTTTGAGTACGCTAACTATCGCGTACCAATATCCATATTTTTTAGTAACGTTCTCAATTTCTATCGCCTTCATATCTCTCAGCTGCACTGTATAGCTGCGGCGAAGATATCGAATTTTGAAGTAAACTGTCGTTTACTTGTGACAGACCCTACTGTCGACCTATTCCGTGCATTTTACCACACAACGTGGTCGCATGGATGGGTATCCTTTGCGAAGCACGCAGGGAGCCTTCAGTGATATACCGAGAAGGTAGATTCCCTGAGGCATTGGAGGGAGTATTTTTTCTGGGTGGATGATGTGGTGTTTCCATCACCATTTAAGTTTTATACTCAAGAGACGTTACAGAGGGATGGGCGCCCCGCACCCGGTTCATATAGCTTGGCAGATGCGCAGACTATTGATGCCAACCGCATCCCCATTAACCCTTATCCTAAGGAGTTTTTGGCGCACGTGGGGTTGAGTCGCAACTATTTCTATGGTGCTGACGAGGTGCCAACCTTCATTGATGAGGAAGGCCAGGGTGGGTGTTCATCCCTTTTAATTGTTCGCTTCCAATAATGTAAGTTTTTCTGTATGAGCACTTTTAATAACTAATCTCTGTTTTGTTATTTGTTCCTGTGTTGTGCAGAGATGGATTTGTTTGCCGTGGTGAAGCTGGAGAAGCCGAAGCAGGTGACCGTTGGTGTGCGCCCTCTGAGGGAGAACGGGCAACCGCTCTTGGAGGCGACTGCTGGGCATCTGACTGTATTGGGGCCAATTGGTCATGAAGATTTGCCCCCTCTTCTTGTGACGCCAGTACAGAGCGTGGCTCCGACTGTGGAGCCTGCACATGTGGAGGAAGTGCAAGCTGAATCTTCTGATAGCGTAGAGGTACTAAAGCCTGAAGTGGTAGCGCAGAATCTAAAGCGCAAAGGAGAGGATGGTGGCAGTGGTACTTCCAAGAGGAGGCGCCATATGATTGCGGATGTAGAGTCATCTACTGAGGAGGACACATCCGCTTCTGGCGCGGATAAGGAGGCTGCAAAGGCCTCTCCGCTTCTGTAAGTGATATTCCTCATGCTTTATATTTATTATTACTTGTCGTAATATGCACTAACTTTCTTTCTTATTTATTTTATTGACCATGCTGCGAAGGATGATGCGGCATTTGTGGAGACTGTTGTCCCTCCTCAGAATGAAAACAAGGAGGAGGGAGTGAAGGTGGGTGAGGACGTATCTGCGCAGCAGTTGTTGGTGGAGTTGGCTGCTACTGCTGAGCATCAAACTGAGCAAGTTGCTCAGTTGAAGACGTGATACGTCGGGGAGAGTAGTACTCTTGCCCAGAAAGATGAGGAGATAGCTCTTCTCCGTGCGCAGCTGGCTGAAGCGCAAGCGGAGGTGGGGTCCTCCAAGGCGCACGCAGACAAGGTCACTAACGAGAAGTTGACCGCGATGGCTGAGCTGCAACAAGCGCGCGGGGACCTTCATCAGTTTAGGGTCAACCTTACCTGGGCAGTAAGGTATCTTGAGGAGAAGAAGGACGAGCATTTTGCGAACATCAATGAGTTCAAGCTGCGCATGGAGAAGATTATTCAGGTGCAGGAGGAGAAGCTGTGTGGACTGAGCATATACTATGATGAGGAATTATACCCTCACCTGATGTCTACCATAGCTGAGTGCAGGTACGTCCTTACATATTTTCCTGCAATGTTGCCTTATTATATTTATTGGTTTGTCTCTTCTAATGCAAGTTGTTCCTGTTGATGTAGGTGGTTGATCAGTCATGGACTGCGCTTGGCTGCTATGGGCACCTCAGAGTCTCCAGAGGTGTTGGAGACCTTTGGAAAGGTGGTGTAGTGCGCCATGGAGCGTGGGAGGGTGCAAGCCATGAAGGAGCTTCATGAGGCTAAGTTGCTGAAGGTGGAGCTCGCTGAGGTGCCTGCTTACAATGGAAACGCGTATGATGAGCTGATGAAGGCGATGGAGGGAATGAAGCTGCTTGAGATTCCTCATATTGCGCAGCTAGAGCGCGACCAGGATAACCCCATAAAGGTAATTATGGAGGGGTTGACCCTGGGGCGCCATATCTTGGAGGATGCAGAAGCGCAGCCAGACTACTTCCTCAAGCCTGACGAGTCGCAGCTGCAGGTTCCTGTTTTTGCACAGCCACGCCATATGTTAAATCCGTTTGCTCTTGAGAAGGAGATTCCTCTTAAGGAGGTGCTGGAGCTGCACGCAGAGAGAGCAGCCAAGAAAAAGGGCATTAAGGGCAAGGCCGTCTTATGCGGTGTGGGCGCTGCGCATGTTCCTAGGTCAGATGGGATTCCTGTTAGCGTAGCAACCGTATCGCCTAAGGATGCGTTGCTCTTGAGGAAGCTACAAGAGGCAGGAAGCTCCGTTGCTCCAGAAGATAGTCCTGAGCATCATCATAGCATATAGGTTTTTTTTTGTAACTTGTATATTTATTGTATAAATAACAAAGTATATCTTTTGCGTGTTATGATTGTTTTCTTTTTATGTAAAAAGATTCAATGAGATACTCTTGTTTGGAGTTATGTGTAAATTAAATATGTGACTTAAGACAAATTATAAGTATAAACTTGCATTATATTTACAAAGTTTTATTGTGTAACCAAGAGTCTTGGCTCGTTGTTTGCTAAGCTTGTACGTGACATTTGTGCATCCTTCGTGGGATGCGCAAGGAAGACTTACTTCAACGTCTTGAAGGTAAGGCGCCTAGCAAGGATGCGTGATCCAATGTTGATGGGTTTGCAACCCTCTTACTCAACGAGTTAATTAGTAGGTTTACTCATCCTTTATGCCATCGTGGGTCTTAATTAGTGCATGCACGCCATGTAGGCAAAAATGTAGTATAACAATATTGACACATATAAGAATGTACACAATAAAGTAAAATGTGTTATGGAGTTAGCTAGAAACCATAACGTTTTATTGATACTTGCAAGTTTTTGAGAAAGTAAAAAACAATTCCTAACAAAGAAAAGAAAAAAAACAAACAATTATTGGGCACATACTAGAGTGCAAAGATGTCTGTTTGTGGGCCGTAGCCTTTCCTAAAGGTAGCATCTTTTGAGATTGCAGATATTCCAAGTGCGCGCTAGGTCGTGACCTTCCATATCGCGCAACCTGTATGCACTATTGCCTAGCGCATCGGTGACCTCATAGGGTCCTTCCCATTTGGGTTCGAGCTTGCCTGTGTCTTCTGCGTGGCTTACGTCATTAGCGCGGTATACGAAGTCTCCTGGCCTGAAGGAAGTATGTTTGACTTTTGCATCATAATACTTCTTCATTTTTGCCTTAGCCTTTGCTTCGCGTATAGCTGCGCGTTCACGTCTTTCTTCCAGTAAGTCCAAGTCTATGCGCCGCTCCTCGTCATTTGTTGTGATGTTGACCTCTGCTGTTCGTATAGTTGGCATCCCTATCTCAGCTGGTATGATGGCTTCTGTTCCGTAGACAAGGGAGAATGGTGTGTCTCCAGTACTGGTTTTGATTGTAGTGCGATGCGCCCATAAGACATGTGATAGCTCGTCCACCCACTTTCCTTTGTGTCTGTCAAGGCGCGCTTTTATTCCTTCACCTAGACTGCGATTCGCGCGCTCAACTAAACCATTGGTTTGTGGGTGTTTTACTGAAGCAAAGTGTTGTGTGATGTTCAATTGCGCGCACCAATCTTTGAATGGGTTGTCGCAGAATTGTTTCCCATTGTCTGATACGATCTATCCAGGTAGTCCGAAGCGACATACAATATTATCCCATACAAAGCGTTTTACCTGGTTGCCCATGATACTCACCACTGCCTTTGCCTCAATCCACTTCGTAAAGTAGTCTATGGCTACGATGAGAAATTTTAGCCCTCCTGCTGCAACTGGAAAAGGGCCTGCGATGTCAATGCCCCATTTGTAGAATGGCCATGGTGAGGTAATGGGTATTAGCTCTTGTTGTGGTTGGCGCGGAATTAACCTGTGTACTTGGCAATTGCTGCATTTTTTTTATCATATCTCGCGCGTCGCGGTGCATAGTTGGCCAATAATACCCCGACCGTAGAGCCCGCGCTACAACAGACCGTGGCCCTGAGTGCATGCTACATGATCCAGCGTGGATTTCTCGGAGTACATAGTCTGCTTGAAGAGGTCCAACACATCGGAGCCCAGGTTGCAAGAAAGAATGTCGATAGAGGATGTTGTCTCGTAGCTCAAATCGCTGCGCTGTGCGCCGCACTCTTCGAGCGTCCTTATGATCTTGTGGTAAGACTCATTTGCTAATGAATTCAATGATAGGTGTCATCCACGTAGGATCTTGTTCTTCTATCACTGTGGATACTTCCATCTCCAAGATTGACTTGTTTTGTAGGGTTTCTACCAATACCTGTTTTGATAAGTGCGCAAAGCTTGTAGATGCGATCTTGCTAAGCGCATCAGCTTTCCTGTTGTCCCCTTTAGGTACTTGTTTTATTGTGAACCTATCAAAGTTCTGAATTAAGGACTTGGTCTTTTCCAGGTATTGGATCATGTGTTCATCCTTGGCTTCGTACTCACCTAGCACATGATTAGCTACTAGCCTGGAATCTACATTTGCCTCCAGGTTGCATACACCCATTTGGATTGCAATACGCAGTCCAGCGAGTAGGGCTTCGTATTCTGCCTCATTGTTTGTGGCTGTGAATTCGAAGCGCAACGCATAGGTGAATTCCATTCCTTCTGGATTAGTAAGAATAAGGCCTGCGCCTGATCCATCCACGCACGAGGATCCATCTGTGAACAGAATCCAGGGTTCCTGTAGATCTGTTTTGGTTGTTGAGGTTGGACTATCGGTATCTGGCTTTTCAACAATGAAGTCGGCTAATATCTGCCCCTTGATTGCAGTGTGTGGTCTATACGAGATGTTATATTCACTTAACAACACACTCCACTTTTGTAGCCGCCCTGATGCGTCAGGTTTAGAGATAACTTGTTTGATTGGCTGGTCTGTGATTACAGCTATTGGGTGTGCCTGAAAGTATCTGCGCAGTCGTTTAGATGCGAATACTAGAGCTAAGTCCAGCTTTTCCATGGCGCTGTAGTTAGTCTCTGTCTTCTTTAATGCTTTGCTTACAAAGTATATGGGTGTCTGGACGGAGTTTCTATCTGTCAATAGCACTGCGCTAACTGCTCCGTGGGTTGCAGATAAGTACATGATCAACTCTTCCCCTGGTCGCGGTGCGACAAGTTTGGGGAGTGATGCTAGATGTTGTTTTAGCTGTTGGAAAGCTTCTTCTGCTACCTCAGTCCAATGAATGTCTCCCTTTTTGGTGCACTTCGTGAGTGTTTTAAAGAGAGGGAGTGATTTGTCTGCTGACTTAGATAAGAAACGGTTTAGCCCAGCTAGCTTTCCGTTTAATGACTGGACTTCTTTGAGTGTGCGCGGTGAGGGAAGATCGATAACAGCTTTTGTTTTTTCTGGGCAAGGTTTGATTCCATTGGGTTCTATTAAGTATCCGAGGAACATGCCTTCTGTTGCGCCAAAGGTGCACTTCTTGGGATTTAACTTCATGTTTATTTTTCCCAATGTTTTGAACGTTTCCTCAATGTCGCGCACCAATTCATCCTCTGTGTGGATCTTGATGATAAGGTCGTCAACGTAGACTTCCAAGTTTCGACCTACTTGTTTTTCGAAAGCTGTGTCCACCAATCGCTGGTATGTTGCGCCTGCGTTTTTTAGACCAAAGGGCATTTTCGTATAGCAATAGACCTCTTGACTTGTGTGGAAGCTGTTTTTTCTTCGTCCTCTACTGCCATCTGGATTTGATGGTATCCTTTGTATGCGTCTAGGAAGCACTTGAAAGGATATCAGCACAGGGATTCTACTTTCCAGTCTATGTCCGGCAGTGGATAGTAGTCCTGTGGGCATGCTTTGTTGAGGTCTGTGAAGTCCACGCAAATCCTCCAACTGCCATCACTCTCCTTTACCATCACTGGATTAGAAAGCCAGTCGTGATAGTATACTTCGCGCATGATGCCTGCGTCTACAAGTTTGTGTACTTCTTCCAGAATAGCTTTTGCACGATCTGGGGCCTGGCCGCGCTTCTTCTGTCGTATTGGGGGATATCCTTGTCGGATTTGTAGCTTGTGCTCCGTGATAGAGCGTGGCACTCCGGTCATGTGCTTTGGTTCCCATGCAAAGATATATAGGTTCTTTTACAAGAGTGCGCACACAGCTGCTTTACCTTTGTCAAATAAAGATCCTCCAATCGAAATTTGTTGATCTGGGTAATCGGGGTGAATAACGACCTTTAAGTTTGGTGTTTTTTCTGTGCGCTGTTCTGGAATACTCTCCACATCACTGGTTATTGCGTTGCATTCTTTTAGTGGTACCGTGGTGTTGTAGAGGGTGACGACTCCTCCTTCCACTGAAAATTTGAGCATCCCATGTGTTGTGGATGGTACAGTGCGCATGGATGATATTCCAGGTCTCCCAATGATGCCATTGTATGGTGAGGGAGACTTGATTACCATGAAATTTATCCATGTTGCTGTTGAGTGTTGTTCATCGCCCACAACTACTAGCAAGCGCAATTGTCCCATAGGCCAAATCTTTTCTACTGTGAATCCAGTCAACGAAGTTGTGGCCGGTATCAATTGACTTTGTATCTCAGGTCGTAGCCTTTTGAAACAATGATCATATAGGATGTCTGCGGATGCCCCCCCATCGATATACATGTGGTGGATATCATGTCCCCCCCGTATGCATTTCAATAGTTAGTGGCTCTACTACTGCGTTGTCCGCAGCTAGAGTAGGGAAGGATATCTCTTTTTCCGGAGAGAATTTTTGACTGACTTTTTGTTTTACCTTACGTTGCCATGACTGTATCATGTAGATGATGTCAGATTTGTCTTTAGGAGGTTCTTTCTTGCTTCCATTCCTTTGTTTGTCCTTCCCTTCTTTGATGTTTTTTACGAGGTGGTCCATTCTGCCCTCTCTTACTAATTTTTCAATCAGTTGTCGTAGCTGGACACACTCGTTGGTTGTATGTCCTTTTTGGCCATGGTATTCGCAGTACCCATTCCCTATGCACTTGTCTTCTGCGGTGCGCATTGGTGGAGGTTTTGGGAAGTTTGCACCTTCTGTTACAAATATTTCCCTCGGAGTCTTTGTGAGAGGGGTATATTTGTCATTTTCTCTTTCACTGCGATAATTCCTGCTGCGGTTGCTATTCTGATCATTGGATTATCTCCTAGGCTGTTCTTGTTGCCTATAATTTGAGTAGCCTTTTTTGCTGTCCGCAGCGGCTGCTTCTCCTTGTATGAAGGATCTTGTGCGCTTCATTAGCTCATCGAAGGTTTGGGGAACCTTGTCGTTTAGCTTCCGAATGAGTTCGGGGTTATTAATCCCATTCATGAACCCTGAAATTTTTAGGACTTCGGGACATGCTTTGACATGTATGCACTCATCTTTAAAGCGTTCCACATAAGCACTGGTTGATTCCCCTTGGCGCTGTTTTACTCTGGCTAGTTCAACAGGGTTTTTAGCGCACTTCTTTCTTTGGGTGAAGTTTAAATGGAATGCTTTCCGTAATTCTTCAAACCCGCCAATGCTCCGTCGTGGGAGCTTGCTAAACCTCGTGCGCGCATTCCCTACTAAGGTGGAATTAAACATATGGCACCACACAGGTTGTGGCCAATTTTTGATGGTAGCGGCCGACTCGAAAATTTTTAGGTGGTTATCCGGATCACCTGTTCCATCATATGTTTTGACATTAGTGGGCATGCGCTTCCTTTTGTGATCGGAGTAATCGCTGATGCATAATGTAAATGCATCAACTTTCTGGCGACGCCACGGAAGAGACATGTCTTCGTCTTCTTCTTCGCGACGTCTTCCTCTAGATTTCCAGTGTCCTGTTTCCTTATCCTCGTTGTCCGAGGAATCATTGGAGGAGGAGTAATTTCTTTTGCGGCGCTTGCGCCGGCTTCCTTCAGAGGAAGAGCTTGAGGGGCTTTCGCTTGTGGATATTCTTCTCCCTAATCTGTCATGAATTCTTTTGCTCCCAAACCTGGAAGAACCTTCGCTTGGTGAGTGTTGAGGTCCTAATCTATCTTGTATCCCTCGACTACCAAGTCTGGAATGAACATTAGTGCGCCTCTCGCCGTCTTCATATTCCTCTGAATATTGTGAGTCAGATATCGTACCCAACCTATCATGGATAGTGGTACGTTTTTCATTGTTTTCGCGTCTTCCTCGTAGGTAGCGCGGTGGTGATGCTTCGCATTCATGACCAAAGTTGAGTCGGGCTTGCAGGCTCGTATTCGACCTTCTTCTTGCATAAGGGCGGTTAGAGTTTCGTAATTTTGGGATACAAAATTACTCAGCGTTAAGTCAGGTGCGTCCTCATTTGCTGCAAGAATATCTGCCTCAGTATTGGGTACCCTATCCCTGTTAGGTGCGCCCGGCGGCACAGTGTTGTCCACTGTAGATGCCGTCTGGAGTTCTTCAACGCTTGGGGCTACGGTGGTGACGTGGGTAGTCCTTACAGGCAATTCCACCGCTGGGAGAGGTTGGGTAGGTCCCGTTTCTTGGTGACCAGGCGTACTGGTTGTCCCAAAAGCCTGCCTAGGGGTTGAATCTTGTTGATTCTTCCTCTGGGGGTCACGTGTTTTTTCCACCTGCGGAGTCCGCTGGCTTGAATTTTTACTCTTTGTCATTCTAGTTCCTTGATTCTTGGTGTAGGTCCCACGGATGGCGCCACTTGTTGATACAAAAGTTGGGCGTTCCTAGTTTGGGCTCTTGCTCTCGTACCAATTCGCTTCTTAAAGCTTGAAACCTGCGCACTAAGAAAATAAACAAACACCGTTAGGCTTGTCGTGGGATTGTCTCCCACGATTATCCTCCGGCGTGAGAGTAAGTAATCGGTTTTAGGGTTCTCGTAAAGAGTTTAGGGTACATGAATCGTACCTTTAATGAGAATTATGTCATTCCTTATATAGGTGCAGAATCCTCGTAGGTTTCTTTCTCCTTACTCTTCGCACACGTGGTGCTTATCCGGGTTAAGGATATCCATTCCATAGATAGAAGATCCTTATCTATACCGTGTATAGTTTGGTTGGGCTTGGGTCTACGTGAGCCCAATCCCATTATCAATGCGGCCCAAGTTATAATAGCTCACTCATGGTGGCTTTGGGCCTTAGTGATGTTTATCATTTGGGCTCGTGGCCCAAATATAGACTATACGTCATCAATCTTCATGGAACTCGTATAAGCGTGCAATGTCATGGGATGTCGGCCTACGTAAGAACTCTCGACCATATAATTGAATAATCGCTTGGCAAAAATGATCAAGGCATTCTCCTATAAAAAAATTAATAACAATAACTTTAAAAAATATATATAACGCTAACTTTATAAAAAAATTAATAACAAGAACTTTAAAAAATATATATATAACGATAACTTTATAAAAAATTAATAACAATAACTTTAAAAAATATATATAACGATAACTTTCTAAAAAATTAATAACAATAACTTTAAAAAATATATATAACCTGAAGTTCGGCGCGCCATGTTTAAATAGTCATAAAGTCTATCTGGAGGTTCACCCGTTGCGAGTTGCCTAATGGCCGATGTGCATTTTTGTAATGCCGTGAAACTTTTTTTCCCCTCGCATCTAAGCCCTCTTGAAACCATTCGAAATTCGCTTCAACATCAGCAACAACTCTTAAAAACAAGCTTTTATTCATACGAAACCGTTCACGAAAACGTTCATCGTTAAACTTTGGACGTTCAACGAAATAATCATTCATAAGGGTTCATAAAGCTTCTTCACGAAAACGGGTTACATACTCCCGACTTTCAGCTTGCCGTGTCGTCAATTGCATCGTACACGGCTAATAAGGTTTCTAGGGTGCTACCGGATGGCACTAGTTCGGACAATTCGCCGGGGGGACTCACTAACGATTCGGACGAAGAAGAAGATAAAACCATTGTAAAAATATGTGAATTGGTTATATATGTGAATTGTATTGTCTGTGTTAAAAATGTATGTGTTTTAGTTTAATATATATAGGGGATTTATTTTTTTATTTTTTTATTTTTTATTATTTTTTTTGGTTTGCACCGCTCCTCAACGTTCCAATATTAATTGCCAACGGTCATATTGTTGCTTTGAAAGTCCCATACCTCCGAGGCAATCTTTGTCGTTCACCGCTTGCTTTTGGGCTTGCCGGCTATGTGGCGGCGGTGTTCACCGCCGGAATCCCTTTGCCGATGGTGATACCGCTTGCCACTGCCACCCTTCAAAGAGTTAGGTTTAGGGTAACCTGTTATGTTGTGTCAAGAAGAGAATCCCAGCCCTATATTTATAGGGCATGGAATTAGGGTTTAGGCGTAGAGTGGGCCGCTGTCTTCCGGGCCTGGCCCATTCCTGGTCCAGTCTAGACTATACGTCCACAAACCCCACAAGTCTAGTGTGACATAGTGCATGGCTATGTTATGCTAGACTTAAGTTCAGTTCATGGCCGCGTAGGCCCAATCTACCATGACGGCATGGCACATGTGTGCGCAATTCAAGTGTGCACATAAGACGGACTATACTGCGCAGCTCAAATGCGACAGTGCGCACTGGTTGCCCCAGAGGCGCAGTCCTGTTTAGCCCATTAGACTATATCCGAATCCGTGACCTTGTAGGCGCGTCCGTGGTGACCATGTTCCATCCTGAGTAACACCCGTTTTTACATGACGGGGAGGGATGCGCATATGCTAGGTTTCCCGCCACAGTGTGACAGTAAAGACCCCGTAAGAAGAACATGTAGTTCTATAATTGGGGTAACACTGACATTGCGATTGTGAGAGTCTCACAATGGTGAAGGTGGATCTCGTATGTTGCATCCTGGGTAAGGGCGTACCTTTTGTACCAGTAGCGATGCAACATGGTGCGACAGAAGACGTGCTTCTGTGGCAGAGGTGCGCGCTGTGCGCGACAAGGTGCAAACATTACATCCGTCTTTACAACCGACAGAGGACGTCTCCCATGCGGCAAGATGGTGCGAATATTTAAATCCGTCTTTGTACCGGGCTTGCAATACCTCTTACGTACGATCTGCTTCCAAATATACTTGCGTGACGAGTACGGAAACAGTGGTACTATATACCCTGGTAGCCCCCCAAGTTTGATGGTGCTACTCGTGTAGGAGCATTAAACTTAGTTATTCAAATCCTAAAAAACACTTAATGCAAATATTAAAAGTATATGCCGCGAATCGCAACATATAAAACCTAATTAAGTAAAAGTTTAGCGTGAAGCAATATATATCACATAGCATATATAATTAATTGTTTTTTTATATAAAAAAAACTCGGATGGACGCACCATGACTGCGACTAATAGTTTCAATCGCACGTACAAACGCAGATGGACGTATCGTGACTGCATAGACTCGAACGTTTGTGGATGATCGCAGATGACCACGGCTTTTGTGCAGTGCGCTCACGGCGATTGACTAGCATCGTGGTGCCTGTACGTGACAGTGCGCTCATGGCGCTAATCTGCGAAGATGTCAAAACGCACGACCTAACGCGGGTAGATTTATCGTGATTGCGTTGTTCGTAGACGTAGTTCTATAGTGCAAACAAGCGCGAACAGGCATACCAACCGTAAAAGCAGTATGTGCGCGAATTAATCCGCGGCTAAAAGATAAAGTAGCTCCGATCATGCGGACTTAGTGCGGCTATATATAAAATCGTGTTTACCAAGTTAAAATATTAAGATACAGGCTTTTGAACTCGATGGTTGCTTTCCGGTGATGTGAGAGCACGAAACTTGTCTTAGTCATGGTCCCACGGATGGCGCCAACTTGTTGATACATAATCTGGCGCGGGCTGGATTCGACGACTCTCCCTGGGCTGTTCGTCGTCTTCTCAAGCCCTGAGTAGACCTGTCAACAAAGAGAACCCGTTAGGAGTGGACCCGAGGCCGTAGCCCCGGGATCCACCTCTGGCGGTCAAGTTAGTCTCCATGCGATATAGCATATAAGAGTTAGGTTTAGGGTAACCTGTTATGTTGTGTCAAGAAGAGAATCCCAGCCCTATATTTATAGGGCATGGAATTAAGGTTTAGGCGTAGAGTGGGCCGCTGTCTTCCGGGCCTGGCCCATTCCTGGTCCAGTCCAGACTATACGTCCACAAGCCCCCCAAGTCTAGTTTGACATAGTGCATGGCTATGTTATGCTAGACTTAAGTTCTGTTCATGGCCGCGTAGGCCCAATCAACCATGACAACATGGCCCATGTGTGCGCAATTCAGGTGTGCACATAGGACGGACTATACTGCGCAGCTCAAATGCGATAGTGCGCACTGGTTGTCCCAGAGGCGAAGTCCTGTTTAGCCCATTAGACTATATCTGAATCCGCGACCTTGTAGGAGCATCCGTGGTGACCATGTTCCATCTTGAGTAACACCTGTTCTTACATGACTGGAAGGGATGCGCATATGCTAGGTTTCCTGCCACTGTGTGACAGTAAAGACCCCGTAAGAAGAACACGTAGTTCTATAATTGGGGTAACACTGACATTGCGATTGTGAGTCTCTCACAATGGTGAAGGTGGATCTCGTATACTGCATCCTGGGTAAGGGCGTACCTTTTGTACCAGTAGCGATGCAACATGGTGCGATAGAAGACGTGCTTCTGTGGCAGAGGTGCGCGCTGTGCGCGACAAGGTGCGGACATTACATCCGTCTTTACAACCGACAGAGGACGTCTCCCCTGCGGCAAGATGGTGTGAATATTTAAATCCGTCTTTGTACCGGGCTTGCAATACCTCTTACGTACGATCTGCTTCCAAATATACCTGCGTGATGAGTACGAAAACAGTGATACATAATCTGGCGTGGGCTGGATTCGACGACTCTCCCTGGGACGTTCGTCATCTTCTCGAGCCCTGAGTAGACCTGTCAACAAAGAGAACCCGTTAGGAATGGACCCGAGGCCGTAGCCCCGGGATCCACCTCCGACGGTCAAGTTAGTCTCCATGCGATATAGCATATAAGAGTTAGGTTTAGGGTAACCTGTTATGTTGTGTCAAGAAGATAATCCTAGCCCTATATTTATAGGGCATGAAATTAGGGTTTAGGCGTAGAGTGGGCCGCTGTCTTCCGGGCATGGCCCATTCCTGGTCCAGTCCAGACCATACGTCCACAAAGACCTTTATTTACCATATGTATATCGTTGTAACTATAAAAATAGAATTAAGACCAGTTTTATAATATTATTGTAGCTATAAATTATGGAAGAGAGTTACCTGAAAAAGAGATCCACATATGTAAACTTTTTTCTTAATTATCTATAATAGCAAATTTTAGTTTTCAAAAAAAAAAAAGAAAAAAGAATAAAATAAAAATGGTACACTACTACCTAACTATTAAGTTCCTTGAGCAATTTTCATTAACATTATGAAGCTTTATGGAGAATATGTGGTGTTTTTAAACTTATTCAAATATGCTACATAGCTAGGGATGGCAAAAATACCTGAGCTCCACGAGGAAACACGAACTAATTGTGCTAGGGCGAGGCACGCTAATCAGGTTATGAAGGGTTTGGGGAAGCATCACGCCCAAAAGGGGGCCCCCGATTAGAGCCATGATGATGTGAGGGAAGGTGAGACATCTTCTTTTGTGCGAGTGCGGTACGATTTTTTCCGCACTGCCCAAGAAAAGAGGCGGGGATCAGTTCGACAGGGAACTTGGATGAATGGGATTTGAGGAGCCTTGTAGCTCTATGTTATTAGTCATCATTTAAGAGCGACTAAGTTTTATTAGTGGTCATTTAAGAACGTGTTTGTGTTCCGTGGACATCTTTCCCCTCCGCTCTTGGTTACCAGTATTGTCGTTTCATCTGGGTGGAACATGAATTTGTATATGATGATCGTGATAACATGACGTTTTGTCGGTAAACAATTTTTATCATTTTTGGTGATCGGTTTTGTGTTACAATGTTTGTGTAACGTCTTCATCTTTTGCCGGGGGAGGATTTGTAGGTGTTTATGTGTTTTGCTTTTTGGATTTTTCGTTTTCCCTTTGACCACTATTTATAGCCGATCGGTTTTGGCATTTTCCTCGGTTTCTGAATCTGTATTTATTACCCATAGGCGCGTTTATAGGTCTTACAGTTAGGGTTTATTGTTGACTGACTAGGCCTAGCAGAAAGTACGCAGGCTGGTCATTCAAATTCCTTGGGAAGGAACATGTATTTGTATACTCAATAGATTATCTTTTTGACGCGTCTAGCGAACTGGGATTTATCCGCGCTTGTATTAACTGCGGAAGTTAACTTATTCTCTACTTTATTTATGCTCCGCACTACTCCGGGAGTTTTTTCTAGCTTTTCGCTAAACTTAATGCTTTATTCATTGGGTCATGGCAGACCATGCACCGATTCGTCCCGTCTTCCTGAGTTTCTTGTGGCCCCGTGTTAATCTATACTTTTTGTTTAAGCTATACGGATGTCCTTTTGAATAGAAGGGCATCATGATTCGTTGAGTGAAGACTCATTCTTCACCTGTGTTTGTGAGTTGGGGAAGGTGCTGCATGTCTTCTTGTGACTTTGCTTTCTTTATTTTCTGTGTGGGAGCCGTGTCCATTGCTCTAGGTTTCTTGTTGCTTCTTCCCCTCTTTGGTAAGATATGATCATCTTTTTCATCTCTTTTTCGGATTCCAGGGTGCTCTTACATAAGTACTTTACCAATCCCGGATTGGATACTTGATGCGTGGGAATTGCACCAGGATTTACCTCTCAAGGGATCTCGAGAAGCTTACAACCCCCACCAGTCAGTGTACCTGATCGATGTAGTATAGTATAATGACAAGTACCGGGGGATTTATCGTTCAGCTAGGAATAATGTCGCTAGGATTAGAAAACCTAAAGACTAGGTCTAGAGATGAGGGATGATTCTTTTTGTATTTTTTAGTTTTTATAAAAGCAAGTAAAAATCTCGGTTTTGAAGGAGTTGGGCGGAATTAGTTGCTATTCAACTAACCCAATTACTAAAGATGCAATCAAAATAAAATACTAAAAATGAAAATAAGCTAAATTAACTAGAGGTGTGAGCAATATATGAGAGAATTGTGTTTACTTAGATTTCACTACTCCCTAGATATCTTTTACAGGCTTATTACTTGTTACAGTTGCGTGGATGACGGATTGTATTCCTTAATACCATTCATGGGGTGGCGTACTTACTTCCCCAATCCTATAAGCGCCTACTTCACTCCTATGTTGAGTCGGCTAAGAAGCTCCTAACATGGGATCACTAGAATTTGCTCATGCATTAAATACAACCATTAAAACCTAGTACACATCGGTTCATCTTTCTTAAGACGTTCAAGCATGTTACATAATGGAGATCTGCCAGTTTTCTTAAGCCTAACATTGAAATCATTCAACCATTACAACTATAAACAAGCAATCAACCTATAATTAACATCTAGGTTTCATTACATCTAAGCAAACACATGATAGATCTAGCCTAGCATGTTGAAATCAAGACAAGCATAAGATATATTCAAACAACACATAGACATATTGAATGAATTGAAAGAGGACTTATCTCAATTGAACATGAAAGGTTTCAAGGGGTGAAAACCCTTGAAAATACAGTTAAAAACAACCTAGGGTTTATTAGGTTCGACCCTAGTATTCTCCACACAAGTTCCTCCCTCCATGAATGAAAAATAGAAAAGTATATATAGATTCTGAGAGGTGACAGCGTCAAGAACAAATTTCTGACGCCGTCATCTCGCCACCAAATAAATTCTCGGACTGCCTAGATCTGGGTTTGACACCGTCATGTGTATTCCAATTGCAGGCCGTCACCAAAAATACTCTTGACACCTTCAGGTTTTCTCTGGGTCGTCATGGATTTTTCTCCTGACGCCGTCACATTTTTCTTCTTGACGCCGTCAGGTACTGTTCTCAGCATGGAAAATTAAGTCTTTGCCGTTTTCTTCACTTTTATGCTCCAAAAACGTCCAAAATGCTTCCTTTTCCAAAATTCAATCCCAAATTACCTAAAATCACAAAAGGAACGATTTAGGGCAATATTTGATCAAATAAATTCAATTCCGGGCTTAAATGACCCCCCTAAAAACGGTTCATTTTTCGCCTCATCATATACCCTTACACTTGAGATTTGCTTGTCCTCAAGCAAATGCGCTTTTATTCTAATCAAAATACAAGTTAGGGGTCATTTAACACTAATATAAAAGTAATTACAACAAATAATCATTCCACTAAAGACCAAAGACAAGCATGGAGGTCATATACTAACACCTCAGAAATAGTGTTTAGATACTCACATCTCTCGGGTGTAATAAAGTATATATCACATTATGGAAATGGAAAACATCTCTCACTACCTGTCATAGCAAAATAGATTACCATAGGCTTGGGAAAGGATCAAACCTCCACCACATGACGTAAGCACCTAGGATAAACTATCAAAGAGGTCTTTTAAAGGGTTGTAACGTTAGGTGTAGGGATATGGAATACACGGTTTTGTTGGATATAGGCAGTCTTTACTGGTGGCGAGTTAACAATCTTGGTTAATTACATGTACAATATGGCGTTGCTAAGCCAAGACTAGACTCGACTTAAGCTAATAAATCAAAAATAACAAAGACATAAAATGAACATAGAATGAAAAGGGATGGTAGTCCGTATGTTTTTCTCTTTTCTTTTTCTTTTTTTTCGATTTTTTTTCTTTTTTATTATTTTTTTATTTTTTTTATGCATGCACTCTTACCCTACCATCCAAAATAATACATCATAGGGAATCAACATTCCCCTTACACTTGAATCTTTACATACTTTACAAATAAACTAATCTAATGACTCGAATTAAGAAAATCAAAACACTTGGAGTACTTTTAAGATTAACGTACACATGGGGGTAATATATGATGTTCTTCCCCATTACTCCATAAAATAAGTACTTTACCCATGAGTCCCAATCGTCCCAAAACAATATGTACAAGGATATGACTCGACTTAGCAACCATTTAATCAATTAGATAATTAACTAAGGGTTTAACAAATAACAATAATGCACTAAAGATGAGTGCATACACGGAAGGCTAAGGCGATTTGGGTGTACATTTAAGTGGGGTGTAACAAATTCTTCCTTTAAGTAAAATGCTTAAAGTTAGAAACAAAAAGATAGGCTCGGAGGGGTGTACTAGGGGTTTCGTGTACTAAAAATGAGTACAACGCTAAGGTGTGGGAAAAATTAATTGACTTAACTAGCCAAGTAATATGACTTAAATGGTCAAGTAATTATGATACGGGTTTAACACAAGGGCGATCCTAATGCCTATTATCATGTAGTAAATCCTACACGAATGTAGTCTCACTAGCGGTCTCGGGATGCATCACTAACGCAAGTTCTAGAATCTAAATGCTACCGGTACACTCATAAGCACTAATAGTAAATACTTTTCCTATCAAATCTAAAGGCGAACCTAACATATTTGGGTGAAAATTTTTTCTGAATGGCACGGTTTTGTGCTAGTCATACAATCTCCTATCCTTGAGACGTTTGCTATGGCTAAAGTTTCACTCCTAAATGTTGGAAAAATTTTTAAATTTGGCGCTAAAATTGCACTAACAAGTATTTCTCATAGTTTTATTACACATCTACTATCAAACAAACAAACTCAAGCGAAAGTGTATCTGTAAGGTATCATCATTTTACCCTCCCCTTACACTTAGGATGAACATTGTCCCCAATGTTCAAGTAAAGAATGTAAAAGTGAAATAAGTAAAACGAATGAAATCAAATACTCCCCTGATTCGCTCGGTATGGATAATAAGGTGGCCAGGTTAGATCTTCCTCCAAGAAAATGAACAATCAATGCTTTCCTTCCAGAATATAAATCATCTTCTTGTCATACATAACCTGTAAAAACTTGTGAAAACAGACAAGGCAACCTCGCATAAAATCGGCGGCAATATATATATGCTAACAAATCCTAGAAAACAAAATAAGATATAATGCTTGTGGAATGATGTTTGCAGATTTCCTGGAGATTATAAAACTAATGATTCAACAAAAACTTTAAAACTCCGTTAGAAAAACAAAACTGGTAAAATTTCCAGAATTTTACACGTGACGCCGTCAAGAGTAAACTCGTGACGCCATCAGAAGTGACCTGTAGAAATTCTTATGTTAAGTTTTCGGAAAATTTCTGGAAAAACTTCGTCCTACTTCCTGGAAAATCCTGCAAAACATCATTATGACTCGATACAAGCATTTGACTCTAACAAATACGAATATACATATTCACTTAATATTGTGGAGAATCATGATCGGTTTTGTTTCTTAAAAACATATTTGGGGTTTCCCCTTACACTTATCTTTTGTGAAATACCTTTGGACGAAGTTAAGACTAAGCCAAACAACAAAGTAAAGTATTTTCACTATTTTAGTTTTGAAACATGATCTACCAACAATAAAAATAAGGCATGCATACGGAAGCAAATAACAAGTAAACAAAAATAAAAATCACACAAAACATGGGTTGCCTCCCAAGAAGTGCTTTTCTTTATTTACGAGTCTTGTAGCTAGACTCAAGGTCATGGGTTACTACGTGACCTCATCGTTGGTTTCACTCTCTAGGTCATCTCCTATACCAGTCTTGTATTCCGTACCTAATTGCAGGCATTCTTTGTAGAAACCAAGCATCCTATTCTTCACATACTCTACTCCTTACGTCTATCCTCATCATTCCTATAATAAGCCGCTTGTTTGTGTTCCTTTTCTATATTAGACAGGAGGCGGTATTGCTCAATCTTATAGGGCATTTGGTAGGCAATCTCATCATTCTCCTCCTTGAACCTAACTATCCCTAAAGTCGGATCATAACTCATCTTAGTGGCCTCAACAAATGGTTTTCCGAACACTACTTGGCTTAGGCAATCATCTATCACCGGACGAGTATCCTCTACTATCATAAAATCGATCTCATAAGTGAAATTACCTATAATCACATGCAATCCCTTCACTCTTCCTACAAAATTACTTATCAAATTCTTATTGGGCATCATCCTATAACCAAGTTGTTTCTTCATCACCCAATTATAGTAAGCCCTAGTCATGATGTTTATAGGGGATCTAAGATCGATATAAGCTTTCCATATATGCATATGCCCGATGTTGCATGGTATGTTGATGTTATAGGGGTCTCCCATTTTGATAAGGGGTGTGCCAAGGATATATGGTGTCTCGGGGCCATCGAATAAATCCTTATGATATTCACGTTCTTCCTTGGTAGGCAACTTATCAAAGTACTCTTCTATAGTCTCTACTTCCTCTAACTCTTCTCCCTTATTAACCTCAACTTCCCTAATTTCATCCCTATTCTCGGTTTCTACTTCATCTTTGTCACTTTCTTCTATATCCTTATCTTTTGGCTTAATGGTGACAACATTGACAAAGTGGACATGTTTGGATGATGAGGGGTCCTTAGTTTGGATTCCGTTATTGGCGTACTTAGTGTCCTTCCTAGGTGTAGTTAACGCTTGGTTGTTGAGGGCTTTTAACAAGTTGTCAATCTTGTTGGTCATCTCCATTTGTTGTTGGTTGAATTCGGTTTCAAACCTAGCTATGCGAGCCTTTTGAGATGCCATAAACTTAGACATCAATCCTTTAAGATTGTTGGTACTACCATAGTTGTTAGAAGGATTGTTGTTGAAAGTACGGTTGGAGGGTGGACCGTTTGGTTGGTAACGATTAGGCGGATTGGAAGAATTGGCTTGGTTTTGCTTCCACCTAAGGTTTAGGTGATTTTTTCAAGAGGGGTTGTAGGAATCACCATAAGGGTTTGGCTCGGGTTTGAAAGTGTACCACTTATCTCTCGCTTCGTCGGTACGCGAGGATGCGTAGTCCGCAAAAGCTGTTCCGGGGAGTTCCACACAATCACGAGTGTCATGGGGACCACTACATAATTCGCATGAAGAAGTGATTTTGTTCACTTGGCTTGAAGGCTTAGGAGCTTCGTAAGATTTCATGAGAAACTTGACTTGGTCCTCAAGTTCCATGATCCTACGGTCGGGAGTGCCAGAATTGTTTGAAGGCAAAGATATTGCCTTGACCGTTTTGTTCAAATCACCGGGATCATTCCAACTTTCATTGTCATAGAGAGCAAGATCTTCTATGAGTTCCCATGATTGTTCCGCACTTAGATCACGTAGCTTACCACCGGCCGATTGGTCAATGGCTCACCTTGTGGAGAGATCGATATGGTCATAGAAGATTTGGACTTGGAGCCAAAGATCTATGCCATGATGAGGGACTTTTTGAAGTAAGTCCTCGAATCGAGTCCATGCATCATATAGAGTTTCACCATGACGTTGTTGGAACATCAAGATATCATTTCTAAGCTTGGTAGTTCTCCCCGGTGGGAAAATTGAGCAAGGAAACGAGTGGTGAGATCATCCCATGAGGTGATGGATCCCGCGGGTAAACGTTCAAGCCATTGACTAGCTTGATCACGTAGAGAGAATTGGAATAGGCGTAATCGGGTTGACTCTCTAGTTGTAGCATCAAGGTCTATAGAATCTACGATTTTATGGAAGTCCTTGAGATGTTGATTTGGATCTTCGGAATGAAGTTCGTGAAATGCACATCCGCTTTGCACCAACCGGATGGTGTCGGATCGCAAGGGAGACACATTGGCTCCTTGGGTGAGCTCAATGGTGTTTCGATAGCCTTGGTGGCTAGGTCGGGAATAATCTCCTAGGGTTCGGGGCCTAAGAGGTTGGTTAGCTAGTAGTGGATTTTGTTGTGGTGGGATGATGGGTTCAAAGATGTTACCATCTTCCATGATGTCGGATGGCGAAGAGTTACGAACAAAAACAGGAAGAAATAAGATAGACTAAAGAGAACCTAAAAATAAAAATAAAATCCTACTAGAAAGGAATCTAGCAAGTAGACCTAATAAAAAGAAATTCTAACTTAGACAATAACTATTCCCCGGGCTGGGCGCCAAAAACTTGATGCGTGGGAATTGCACCAGGCTTTACCTCTCAAGGGATCTCGAGAAGCTTACAACCCCCACAAGGCAGTGTACCTGATTGATGTAGTATAGTATAATGACAAGTACCGGGGGATTGATCGTTCAGCTAGGAATAGTGTCGCTAGGATTAGAAAACCTAAAGACTAGGTCTAGAGATGAGGGATGATTCTTTTTGTATTTTTTAGTTTTTATAAAAGCAAGTAAAAATCTCGGTTTTGAAGGAGTTGGGCGGAATTAGTTGCTATTCAACTAACCCAATTACTAAAGATGCAATCAAAATAAAATACTAAAAATGAAAATAAGCTAAATTAACTAGAGGTGTGAGCAATATATGGGAGAATTGTGTTTACTTAGATTTCACTACTCCCTAGCTATCTTTTACAGGTTAATTACTTGTTACAGTTGCGTGGATAATGGATTGTAGTCCTTAATACCATTCATGGGGTGGCGTACTTACTTCCCCAATCCTATAAGCGCCTACTTCACAACTATGTCGAGCCGGCTAAGAAGCTCCTAACATGGGATCACTAGAATTTGCTCATGCATTAAATACAACCATTAAAACCTAGTACACATCGGTTCATGTTTCTTAAGACGTTCAAGCATGTTACACAATGGAGATCTGACTGTTTTCTTAAGCCTAACATTGAAATCATTCAACCATTACAGCTATAAACAAGCAATCAACCTATAATTAACATCTAGGTTTCATTACATCTAAGCAAACACATGATAGATCTAGCCTAGCATGTTGAAATCAAGACAAGCATAAGATATATTCAAACAACACATAGACATATTGAATGAATTGAAAGAGGACTTATCTCAATTGAACATGAAAGGTTTCAAGGGGTGAAAACCCTTGAAAATACAGTTAAAAATACTCTTGACGCCCATCTCTTGACGCCTTCAGGTTTTTTCTGGGTCGTCATGGATTTTACTCCTAACGCCGTCACATTTTTCTTCTTGACGCTGTCAGGTACTGTTCTCAGCATGGAAAATTAAGTCTTTGCCGTTTTCTTTACTTTTATGCTCCAAAAACGTCCAAAATGCTTCTTTTCCCAGAATTCACTCCCAAAGTATCTAAAATCACAAAAGGAACGATTTAGGGCAATATTTGATCAAATAAATTCAATTTCGGGCTTAAATGACCCCCTAAAAACGGTTTATTTTTCGCCTCATCAATACTTTACTCATAAATTTTGTAATCTTTACAGCATCCAACACCCTCTTGACTTTTCTACTTTCCATCAGGAACCTTTTTTTGAAGTCTTCTAGCGACTCGTCCTTCTTTTGCTTAGCGCAGCGGATTTCGTTATCGTTTCTTTTGTGTCTTTCCATTTTTTGGAAAGTTTCCAAGAACGCCACTCTCAGGTGGCGATAACTGCTTATGGACTTCCGAGGGATATTTTCAAACCAGACTCTGGCGGCTCCTCTGAGTGTGAATTGGAACATGCAGCATTGGGTAGCCATGTCCCAATTTAGCACCCGTGCTGCTGACTGAAACACCATGGCTTGGTGTTCAGGGTTTCGACTTCCGTCGTATGGTTGGACGTTATCCGGCATGCGAGTCTTCTTTAACAGTTTTGCGTTGCGAATGTTGTTCGTGAACGGGTCGGTTTCTTCAGGTATGTATGCTTGCTTCTGGTTATCTTCCTCCGTATCCATTTTTCCGACCGCCATTCTATTGGTTGGTCCCTCGTATTTTGTATGGATGGAGTGTTCCTCTCTTTTTTGAGGTCTTTTACGGTAGTTCCCAACTTTCACCGTTTTACCGCAACTCTGTTGCTTGAGACGTCTTCCGGATTCTTTATTGGGACTCCTTTCCTGACGCATTTTTGGTCGTTTGCCTTTTGGGATTTCGTTTTCTTGCAGATCTTGGGGTTGTTCAACCCTTCTTTTTCCACTGGTGCTTTTACTTTCTTTAGTTGCTTTATATTCGACTCGTTTTGAATCCTCCGCCAGGTTGAGTTGAGCTTGTGCTCCACTAGGTTTTTCCTGCGGCGTCTTTTTTGGATGAACTCCCTCACTCCGGAAGATCTGTAACTGGCGGTCGTGACCGCTATCGTGCTCTCGAGGAGCAGCGCTAGGTGTCAGCTTGTTTTGACCTTTCAGTACTCTATCTTTTCCCATCGTCTTCTGCAAGGCAGGTATTGACGTGGAAGTAATATTGCCTGACTGCTTGCTCATGGTGAGTATTTCTCGAGAACGCAGTTATGTACGGGTGTTGGGTTTTATAATTGAGTTGATAAATACAAAACTACAAGTGAAGAATGAAGAAAATGCAAAATACAAAGGACTTGCTTTACAAAGAAGTTTTTACAATATAGTCCTTCGTAGTATTTTTGTAACCTAATTCTGTGTTATATAAACAGAATACAGAGAATAGGTTTTATGTACGTACAAAATGTATAACCATGAAAGTGTGTGTGTGTGTCTAGGCATCAAGTTCCTATAATGGATGCCTAGGGTTTGTAAGTTAGTAGTTGTTAGAGATGATGATGAAGAAACCTTGTTTCAATAACATTGATGTTTGTTTAATTCCGCTGCGTATTGTATTCAATGTTATTGTTCCTAGATGATATGAGGTTTAAACAACCTCGAGCTACAACGATCCTACAGGTTGCATCAGAGAAAGGTTAGCTCGGTATTTAGGGATTACAAGGTGTTTATTGTCGACAAAAGCAGATTTGAAAAAGGTTCTGAGGTAATCGTATTGTTTTTATAAGGGTATCGACTTTTGATTTGTTTCTGCTGACGATATGATATATTATGGAGGTTTGTTGTTTGTTATTCATGGTGTACCAATCTGGTTGGCTGATTCACAAACCTCGTACTAATGAGTTAATATTGATTGGTCGGATCTTTTTCAATGGGTCAATGAGTTCTTCATCACGTGATGGGTCAATGCAATTAATTGGTCGATTACATATTTTAGATTACACAAGGTAGTCTCGATAGTCGATACTGATTGGTTGATTATTCTTTGTCGAAAAGGTACCTCGTACAACTTAATCAATTTGTCGAAAAGGTACCTTGTACGTATCTATTCTTTAATGATTGGTTGAATCACACAAAGTTATCTCATACTAATTAAAGAAGAATGTCAGTGACAATATTCTTTATCAAAAGATAATGGGTCGGTGCTAGGCAATTCATAAATCAATATTCTTCAAGATGCATTAACTCTGAATTAATTGAATGGTGGAGCCCTTAGGGGGTGGCATCGTAGTCGGTATTGGCTCGGGAAGACTCGGCATGAATCGGCAACACATAACCACTCCCTCGGCATGGGCAAATTGGCATTTAGATCGGCAAGGTTTACCGAATCGGTAAAACCTTTGCATTTATGATTTTTGAACGTTACAACCACCATGTTAGAGGATCTTCAAGGTTCCCACTTTTTTCTCAAAATTATCTCCTCAATTTCTCACTTTTTTCTAAAAATTTCAATCTTTGCAAGCTTTGTTTTTTGATTTGTGGAAAATCTATTATAGGATGGCTTCAAAGCGAATCTTGAAAGAACTCAAGGATCTTCAGAAAGATCCTCCTACCACTTGCAGTGCAGGTATTAAATTATCCTTCTTGAACTGTTTTTGTTATGAATCTGTGTTTGTGTTGGATTAAATGGTTAAAGTTTGGGATTTTATGTCCTTTTGGTTGATGGGTTGTGAAAATTTGAGTGAATTTTGTGGATTTGGGGTGTATTTTTGTCGAAAACTGTTAGATGGATGATTGATCTTTGAGAAATATCAATACTTTTTAGGATGGATAGAGGCTAGTTAGGAAATTGACCATGCGAGTTTTCTAAAGAGTTAGGCTATTGAGTTTGTGTTCTTTGTGTTTTAAGTTACGATATTGGGTTCTTGTTTGAGCTAGTGGGTTGGAAGAGTCTCGACATTATGATTGCAAAAAAACGTGAAGTCGCGGCCAAATATGGATGGCCTTGCAATTTTTAGAAATTGTTTTGGTTTTATTTTCCTATCTATCATGTAACTTTTTTTTTAATTATTAATGAAATTTGAAGTTTTTAATTTAATTGTTAAATATAATTATGAGTAAAAAAAATGTTTAGGCATGGTTAGGCAACATTGCCACTAAACATATGGACTTAGGCATCATTAGGCATGAAATTAGTTGGCTTAACATGATTGGCTAATTACAATTATTTTTTAGGCATCATGAAATTAGTTGGCTTAATATGATTGGCTAATTACAATTATTTTTTAGGCATCATTAGGCACCATTGCCACCCCTTAATGATACACACATTCGATCTATTGCAATTTAATTCCCACGTAATTAATGGGAGTATTTAATTGGGGATTGAATTGGTCATTGATAATTTATTATCATGGGTCGGTGGAGCACTTTGGTTTTTTATTGTTTTGAATTAAGAATGGAGCTAAAAAGTTTATATCTGATTGGTGGGCTAAAGATTTGGGATGATCTGTTTGATGTTTTGAGCAGTTTAATTGGTCGAATAAAGCTACTGATGATCATTGGATTAAAAGTTTCCTTTTGCTTGTTTGATCATAGTAGTAGGTTGCTACTGCTGATTATTTAGTTATTATACGAGGATATGGTGCGTAGGTCAGTTTGGTGGACCAAACAGCTGCTGCTCGCTCAAATTTATTTTTCTACTGCTCGTATTATTCTGCTGCTTGAGAACATACTGCTGCTACGTTTTATACTTACTGCTGCTACATCAATATTTTGTACTGCTGTTCTCATTCTACTGCTAGTAGAAAATAAAGCTGCTGCTAATTGTACTGCTCGAAAAAATTTTCTGCTGCTGCGCTTCAAGATTAAATTGATTGTACTGATGGTTGTGACCGAGATATATTTATTGGTACTGCTAGTATTATTCGATATCGGGAAAAGTACATAGATTGGATTATGGCAGATTTGGAGATGGTTTACGTACACATGGGATTTTGGTTCACACACACAAGAAGTTGGTTTATGTTCTTAAAAGATTAAAGGCTCGTTCTTATTGATTAATTGATTACGAAGAAGATTAATTATCATTTATTTGATGTTGTAGTTGAGTTTCACAAGTTTGTGTTCTTATCATATACAGTGGTGACAACAACTTGACGAATCTAGCAATGTGTGATTTTTCTTATGATGCTCTATGCACATATTGGCTATCACTTAAAGGAGTTACATTGTAGTGCTCGGTGTCTGATACGTAGGAATCGCATCAGGCTTTACCTCAAGAAGGATCTCGAGAAGCTTACAACCCCCACCAGGCAGTGTACCTGATCGTCGTAGTATAGTATAGTGACAAGTACCAAGGGATTGATCGTTCAACTCAGGAATAGTGTCGCTAGGATTAGAAAGTCTCCTAAACTAAGTCTAGAGGTGAGGGATGATTCTTTTTGTATTTTTATGTTTTATAAAAGCAATTAAAATCTCGGTTTTTGGAAGAGTGGGCGGAATTAGTTGCTAGCCAACTAACCCAATAAACTAAGATGCAATCAAAATAAAATGACAGAAATGAAAATAAATCTAATTATACTAATGTGGTGTAAACAATGATGGAGAAAGTTGTGTTTACTTAGGTTTCATTACTCCCTAGATATCTTTTACAGGTTGATAGCTTGTTACAATTGCATGGATGATGGGTCATATTCCTTAATACCAGTCGTAGGGCCGTGTACAATATTCCCTAACTCTATAGGATCCTACTTCACTCCTATGTCGAGCCGTTAGAAGCTCCTAACATGGGATCATTAGAATTCTCCTATGCATTAAGTACAACCAAAAATTGTAGTACACCTCCGATCATGTTTCTTAAGACGTTCAAACAAGTTACCAATGGAAGTCTGCCAGTTTTCTAAAGCCTAAAATCGAATACAATCATCCGTAACAACTATAAACAAACAATCAACCCATAATTAACATCTAGGTTTCACTACATCTAAGCAAACACAAAAGAAATCTAGCCGAGCATGTTAAATTGAAGACAAGCGTAAGATATATTCAAACAACACATAGACATATTGATTGAATTGAAATAGTACTTATCTCAAATAGAACATGAAAGATTCAAAGGGTTGAAACCCTTGAAAAAGCTAGAAAATTCAACCTAGGGGTTTTCCCTCAAAGTTGCACACTAATGAATGAAATTTGGAAAACTATATATAGATTATACAGGGTGACGACGTCAAGAAGGAATTTGTGACGCCGTCAACTCACCGCCTATAATGAAATCGTATTGCTTAGATCTGATTTTGACGCCGTCATGTAGGAATTTCTTCTGGGCCGTCACTAACAAATGGACCATGACGGCCTAGGTGACGTCGTCATCTCCTATGCTTGAAAACACTCTGGACCGTCACGTGTATCTACCACTTCCATCTCTTTTGTAACTCTTGACGCCGTCATTTGGAGACTCTTGACGCCGTCAGGTAAAGGAAAATTGAGACTTTACCGTTTTCTTCACTTTTATGCTCCAAAAACGTCCAAAATGCTTTCTTTTCCAGATTTCTCTCCAAGAATACCTAAAATGACAAAAGGAACGATTTAGGGCAATATTTGATCAAATAATCTCGACTTCGGGCTTAAATGACCCCTTAAAAGCGGTTCACTTTTCGCCTCATCAAATACCCTTACACTTGAGATTTGCTTGTCCTCAAGCAAATGCGCTTTTATTCTAATCAAAATACAAGTTAGGGGTCATTTAACACTAATATAAAAGTAATTACAACAAATAATCGTTCCACCAAAGACCAAAGACAAGCACGGAGGTCATACACTAGCACCTCAGAAATAGTGTTTAGATACTCACATCTCTCGGGTGTAATAAAGTATATATCACAATATGAAAATGGAAAACATCTCTCACTACCTGTCATAGCAAAATAGATTACCATAGGCTTGGGAAATGATCAAACCTCCACCACTTGGCGTAAGCACCTAGGATAAACTATCAAAGAGGTCTTTCAAAGGGTTATAACGTTAGGTGTAGGGATATGGAAAACACGGTTTTGTTAGATAAAGACAATATTTACTGGTGGCGAGTTAATCATCTTGGTTATTACATATATAATATGGCGTTGCTAAGCCAAGACTAGACTCGACTTAAGCTAATAAATCAAAAATAACAAAAACATAAAACAAACATAGAATGAAACGGGATGGTAGTCCGTATATATATATATATATATATATATATATATATATATATATATATATATATATATATATATATATATATATATATATATATATATATATATATATATATTGCATACACTCTTACCCTACCATCCAAAATAATACATCATAGGGAATGTACATTCCACTTACACTTGAATTTTTATATACTTTACAATAAACTAATCTAATGACTCGAATCAAGATAATCAAAACACTTGGAGTACTTTTAAGATTAACACACATATGGGGGTAATATATGATGTTCTTCCCCATCACTCCATAACACAAGTACTTTACCCATGAGTCCCAATCGTCCCAAAACAATATGTACAAGATATGACTCGACTTAGCAACCATGTAATCAATTAGATAATTAACTAAGGGTTTAAACAAAGAACAATAATACACTAAAGATGAGTGCATACAAGGAAAGCTAAGGCGATTTGGTTGCACATTTGAGTGGGTTGTAACAAATTCTTCCTTTAAGTAAGATGCTTAAAGTTAGAAACGAAAAGATAGGCTCGGAGGGGTGTACTAAGGGTTTCGTGTACTAAAAATGAGTACAACGCTAAGGTGTGGGAAAATTAATTGACTTTACTAGCCAAGTAATATGACTTAAATGGTCAAGTAATTATGATACGGGTTTAACACAAGGGTGATCATAATGCCTCTTATCATGTAGTAAATCTTACTACACGAATGTAGTCTCACTAGCGGTCTCGGGATGCATCACTAACGCAAGTTCTAGAATCTAAATGCTACCGGTACACTCATAAGCACTAATACTAAATGCTTTTCCTATCAAATCTAAAGGCGAACCTCATATATTTGGGTGGAAAATTTTTCTGAATGGTACGGTTTTGTGCTAGTCATACAACTCCTATCCATGAGACGCTTGCTAAGGCTAAAGTTTCACTCCTAAATTTTGTAAAAAATTTTAAATTTGGTGGTAAAATTACACTAACAAGTATTTCTCTTAGTTTTATTACACACCTACAATCAAACAAACAAACTCAAGTGCAATAGTATCCTATAAGGTATCATCATTTACCCTCCCCTTACACTTAGGATGAACATTGTCGGAAATGTTCAATTAAATAATGTAAAAGTGAAATAGGTAAACGAATGAAAGCAAATACTCCCCTGATTCATTCGGTGTGGATAGTGTGGCAACAAGGTTAGATCTTCCTCCAAGAAAATGAACATTCAAAGCTTCCCTTCCAGAAAAATAAATCATCTTCTTGTCATATATAACCTGTTAAACCTGAGAAAACAAACAAGGCAACCTCGCCTAAAATCGGCGGCAATCTATATATACTAACAAATCCTAGAAAACAAATTAAGAAATAATGCTTGTGGAATGAATGTTTGCAGATTTCCTGGAGTTTATAAAACTAAGGAATTAACAAAAACTTTAAGACTCCGTTAGAAAAACAAAACTAGCAAAATTTACATAATTTTACACATGACGTCGTCAGGAGTTAACTCTTGACGCCATCAGAAGTGACTTGCAGAAATCTTTACGTTAAGTTTCCGGAAAATTTCTAGAAAAACTTATATCATACTTTTTGGAAAATCCTGTAAAACATCATTATGACTCGATACAAGCATTTGACTCCAACAAATACTAATACACATGCTCATTTAATATTGTGGCGAATCAAAATCAATTTCGTTCTTATAAACAAATTTGGGGTTTCCCCTTACACTTAGCTTTTGCAAAATACCATTGTATGAAGTTAAGACGAAGTTAAACAACAAGATAAAGCATTTTCACAATTTTAGTTTGAAACATGATCTACCAATAATAAAAACAAAGCATGCATATGGAAGCAAATAACATCAAACAATTAAAAATCACACAAAACATGGGTTGCCTCCCAAGAAGCGCTTTTCTTTATTTACGAGTCTTGTAGCTAGACTCAAGGTCATGGGCTATCCTATATGTGTGAGCTCCTCATCGAGGACATCTTTGTGATGAAACTTGGGTTTAAACTTCCTATCGGTTTTCTTAGTACGGTATGACCTCTCAAACTTTTCTCCATCTGGATCATATAAAATTATCTTCATATGCCATGATCCGTCACCTTCCTTAGGTGGCTTGTCCCACTTCCATTTACACTTATCCCCTTCTCTTTTCCACTTGTTCATCTCTATGTTAATAGGCATTACGCATAAGAACTCAATCATTTTCCTAAAGACTAGGGGATCCTCAAAAGGGTCTAGTTCCTCATCTCTAGCTATGAGTTGTTCCACCGAATGTGTCTTATCGATGAAATATTTTTCTAGATAGAATGGGCGTTGAGGTCCTAAAAAGTTTCTTTCTATCCAAGGTCCATATCTAGATGGTCTCCTATTCATCTCTACCCAATGTGGTGTCGGTTCGTCCTCACAATCGTAACTATGCTTCCTAACATCATAAACCGACCAAGTATCACCCTCTCCTACCACTATCTTAGACTCCTTACAATCTATCATGGCACTAGCGGTTGCTAAAAATCCTCTTCCTACTAACAATGGGCATGTAGTATCACTAACCATATCTAGGACGTGAAAATCCGCTAAAATAGTTAACTTTCCTACGTGAACCACTACATCCTTGATCATTCCGACCGGATGGGCAATATTTCCATCCTCTAGACCAATTAGTACTTCCGTCTCCTCTAACTATCCTAGCTTAAGAGTGGTGAAAAGGGATAAGGGAATCAAGTTGAGGCTTGATCCTAAGTCGGCTAGTGTGTCGAAAGCTTCAGACTTTCCTATCTTACAAGGCAAAACAAATCTACCCGGATCATCAAGCTTCTTAGGCAACTTGTTTTGAACGAAGGCGGTCCCATTTTTACCCAATTTAAATTTCTCATATTTTTCTAGTAGGGCACTTTAGTAGGGAGCACGGGCTAAGACATCAATGACGGGGCGTTCAAGGTGAAGCTCCTTGAATTCATTATCAAGGTCTTGTGTAGGAGGTGTTTCAACTATGTTATTGACCGGTTAGATATCAGATGTTTTATTCAATTGGTCCTTTTGAAGAATTTGGGTTTGCTTGAAACACGTGCTCATTGATTTGACCGAGTAGTATTGTGGACAAGAAGTAGGGGACGAAACCGATGATATGGCATTAACGTTTAGTTTTGGGTTCTTGACCGTGTCGCTTGGGAGTGCTCCCATTTCTCGGTCATTGAGAACTTTCAACAATGTGTCAATTTTGGTGGTCATCTCACTTTGCTTTTGTTTGAAATCGGCTTCAAACTTAGATATGCGAGCTTCTTGAGATGCCATAAACTTGGATACCAACCCTTCAAAATTGTTGGTACTACCATAGTTATCAGAAGGATTGTTTTGGTTTTGTTTCCACCTAAGATTTGGGTGATTTTTCCAAGAAGGATTGTAGGAATCACCGTAAGGGTTTGGCTTGGGTTTGAAAGTGTACCACTTGTCTCCCGTTTCGTCGGTACGCGAGGATGCGTAGTCCGCAAAAGCTTGTCCGGGGAGTTCCATGTAATCACGAGTGTCATGGGGACCACTACATAATTCGTATGAAGAAATGATTTTGTTCACTTGGCTTGAAGGCTTGGGAGCTTCGTAGGATTTCATGAGAAACTTGACTTGGTCCTCAAGTTCCATGATCCTACGGTCGGGAGTGCTAGAATTTTTCGAAGGCAAAGATATTGCCTTGACCATTTTATTTAAATCACGGGGATCATTCCAACTTTCGTTGTCATAGAGAGCAAGATATTCTATGAGTTCCCATGATTCTTCCGCACTAAGATCATGTAGCTTGCCACCGGCCGATTGGTCAATGGTTCGCCTTGTGGAGAGATCGATATGGTCATAGAAGATTTGGACTTGGAACCAAAGATCTATGCCATGATGAGGGACTTTTTGGAGTAAGTCCTTGAAACGAGTCCATGCTTCATATAGAGTTTCACCTTGACGTTGTTGGAACATCAAGATATCATTTCTAAGCTTGGTAGTTCTCCCCGGTGGGAAAAATTGAGCAAGGAAACGAGTGGTGAGATAATCCCATGAGGTGATGGATCCCGCGGGTAACCGTTCAAGCCATTGACTAGCTTGATCACGTAGAGAGAATTAGAATAGGCGTGATCGGGTCGACTCTATAGTTGTAACATCAAGGTCTATAGAATCTATGATTTTAAGGAAATCCTTGAGATGTTGATTAGGATCTTTGGAACGAAGTCCATGGAATGCACCTCCGCTTTGCACCAACCGGATGGTGTCGGATCGCAAGGGGGACACATTGGCTCCTTGAGTGAGCTCAATAGTGTTTCGATAGCCTTGGTGGCTAGGACGGGAATACTCTCCTAAGGTTCGGGGCCTAAGAGATTGGTTTGCTAGTCGTGGATTTTGTGGGTGGTTTCGTTGTGGTGGGTTGATGTGTTCAAAGATGTTACCACCTTCCATGATGTCGGATGGTAAAGGTTACGAACAAAGACACGAAGAAATAAGATAGACTAAAGAAAACCTAAAAATAAAAATAAAATCTTACTAGAAAGGAATCTAGCAAGTAGACCTAATAAAAAGAAATCCTAACCTAGGCAATAACTATTCCCCGGGCTGCGGCGCCAAAAACTTGATACATGGGAATCGCACCAGGCTTTACCTCTCGAGGGATCTCGAGAAGCATACAACCCTCACCAGGCAGTGTACCTGATCGTTGTAGTATAGTATAGTGACAAGTACCGGGGGATTGATCGTTCAACTTAGGAATAGTGTCGCTAGGATTAGAAAGTCTCCTAAACTAAGTCTAGAGGTGAGGGATGATTCTTTTTGTATTTTTATGTTTTATAAAAGCAATTAAAATCTTGGTTTTTGGAAGAGTGGGCGGAATTAGTTGCTAGCCAACTAACCCAATAAACTAAGATGCAATCAAAATAAAATGACAGAAATGAAAATAAATCTAATTATACTAATTTGGTGTAAACAATGATGGAGAAAGTTGTGTTTACTTTGGTTTCATTACTCCCTAGATATCTTTTACAGGTTGATAGCTTGTTACAACTGCATGGATGACGGGTCATATTCCTTAATACCAGTCGTAGGGCCGTGTACAATATTCCCTAACTCTCTAGGATCCTACTTCACTCCTATGTCGAGCCATTAGAAGCTCCTAACATGGGATCACTAGAATTCTCCTACGCATTAAATACAACCAAAAATCGTAGTACACCTCCGATCATGTTTCTTAAGACGTTCAAGCAAGTTACCAATGGAAGTCTCCCAGTTTTCTTAAGCCTAACATCGAATGCAATCATCCATAACAACTATAAACAAACAATCAACCTATAATTAACATCTAGGTTTCACTACATCTAAGCAACACACAAAAGAAATATAGCCGAGCATGTTAAATTGAAGACAAGCGCAAGATATATTCAAACAACACATAGACATATTGATTGAATTGAAATAGTACTTATCTCAAATAGAACATGAAAGATTCAAAGGGTTGAAACCCTTGAAAAAGCTGGAAAATTCGACCTAGGGTTTTTCCCTCAAAGTTGCACACTAATGAATGAAATTTGGAAAACTATATATAGATTATACAGGGTGACGGTGTCAAGAAGGAATTTTTGACGCCGTCAACTCGCCGCCTATAATGAAATCGTATTGCCTAGATCTGATTTTGACGCCGTCATGTTGGAATTGCTTCTGGGCCGTCACTAACAAATGGACCATGACGGCCTAGGTGACGCAGTCATCTCCTATGCTTGAAAACACTCTGGACCGTCACGTGTATCTTCCACTTCCACCTCTTTTGTAACTCTTGACGCCGTCATTTGGAGACTCTTGACGCCGTCAGGTACTGTTCCCAGCAAGGAAAATTGAGACTTTGTCGTTTTCTTCACTTTTATGCTCCAAAAATGTCCAAAATGCTTCCTTTTCCAGATTTCTCTCCAAAAGTAACTAAAATGACAAAAGGAACGATTTAGGGCAATATTTGATCAAATATTCTCGACTTCGGGCTTAAATGACCCCTTAAAAATGGTTCACTTTTCGCCTCATCAGTGTCTCCTTGAAGATGAGGATTTTGTCAAGGGATTGAGGTCTACCTATATTTGTTGTTTCATATAAGTTTGGAGTCACGTGGTTAGTACCCGACATAAGACACAAGTTTGGGTTATTCTACTTCTTCATCAAGTTCGTTATATTTAGTTTTCTTCATCAGTAATCATTACATAGAGCCTACATTACTTCAAATGGTTAACACTTGAATTTCAGGGGAAGCATTTTATATAGTGTTTAATCATTGACGTGCATCATTCGAGGGAAAGATTTTTACTATTGCTTATTCGGTATTACTACTGCTGGTTTAAGTTTCTATTACCTTAATTTCATTTTTAGTAAGCTTTTTGGTGTACATTCATGGAGGGTATTTTGAGGCATTAGAAGGTTGGATTAGAAGTGTGATATTGGTTCGTGGTGGTCGAAATCAAAGTTGCTTCTGCTTAGCTTCTCCTAGTGGATAATACAAAAAGGGGAAGAAGAAGTACATTGAAGATTTGCAATTTGAAGATTCTTGGTGGTACATGTTATTTAAGTTCACGTGGTGAGCTTAAAGGGAAGATTGTTTCATTCGTTGAAGATCAAGACGAAGGGTTTGTAATTATCAACTAGGGGAAGATTGTTGGGTTTTATAATTGAGTTGATAAATACAAAACTACAAGTGAAGAATGAAGAAAATGCAAAATACAAAGGACTTGCTTTACAAAGAAGTTTTTACAATATAGTCCTTCGTAGTATTTTTGTAACCCTAATTCTGTGTTATATAAACAGAATACAGGGAATAGGTTTTATATGCGTACAAAATGTAAAACCATGAAAGGTGTGTATGTGTGTCTAGGCGTCAAGTTCCTATAATGGACGCCTAGGGTTTGTAAGTTAGTAGTTGTTAGAGATGATGATGAAGAAACCTTGTTTCAATAACATTGATGTTTGTTTAATTCCGTTGCGTATTGTATTCAATGTTATTATTCCTAGATGATATGAGGTTTAAACAACCTCGAGCTACAACAATCCTACAACGGGTCCCACAGATGGCGCCAACTTGTTAGTGCAAAAAGTGTGAATGGGTTAGAGTTGGGCTTAGTTCGGAGCGGGCCGCCCTTGGTGGATCGTCCGCTGCATGGTCTATGCACTAATCCAAGTAATGAGTTGTATTCCCTGCACAAAAACCGTTAGCCTTACCATGGGGACGGACCCCACGATTAAGCTCCGGTGCGAGAGTAAGTACTCATGTTGTCAAAGAAATATTTTTGTATTGGGATGAGTGAGAAAGTCATATCTCGCATGTGTGTACTGAGGTTACCTTTTATAGGTGGTCGAAATGCCATAGTTCCCTAGTATTTCGCATATTGCTGTAGTGGCCGGTGTGGGACCCTTTTCGGGCAAGGGTCCACAACTTAATCGATCTGCGGACATGGGATCACTTATCTGGACCGTAGGACGATCCGTGAGCTTACTTCAGGAGTGTCGCTCTACGTGATCCGTTGTGTTTTTACGAGCCTGGGCCGTGCCCTGCGCATAGGCTTGGGCTTTGGCGATGTTCACTTCATTTATAGGGTCGGAGCCCGTTTATTTGTTTATTGGGCCGGAGCCCAGCATTCTAGTTGTATTAGGGCGGAGCCTTATTGTGTATAATACATCATCAATGGTCAAGATTAACACAAAACAAGAAAGTTTGTTACATTAAGTGGAAAAAAAATATCAAATCGGTACTTTTGAAGAAGTTCGTTGCTATTATACGGCTTAATCCCAATTTTTTTTACTTGATTACTTTCTCGACAAAAAATACACAATCATTATTATTTTCTCTCTCTTTATTTTTACAAATTGACAGTTTTAACCTTAAATAATTAATTATTGTTTTCTTTAAAGTTTGTAATAACGAGGCAGCATGGCCCGTGCGATGCACGGGTTTTGTTCACCATAAAAAATCATTTGTTTTGCAAGGGTTATGCGTATTTAGTTATTTTATGCTTAGTTTTGATTGGGATGGTGGTGGGGACTCGATTAAATAAACGAAGTCTGTTTAAGTAAGCTTTTGTAAATAGAATTGTTTAACGAAAAAGGTATCAAACACATAACTGACTATCATCATCGTAGCGCATAACATGGTAATTCAAACACATAGTTTATGCTACAAACAACTCAGGTCTTTTCATTTTGTCTTTTACACCCAAATTGATGTACGAACTTCGTTATATCTTCAAGTGGCACTGGTTGATTTAGACGGCTTGTAAATAAAATTTGTAACCAGGTATTAAACAACTAATATATTTATAGAACATTGTCTAAATATTTGTTGTATTTATATAAGTTGTAAGTATATTGGATTCTTATTCGGGTATAATGGTTTATGATATAAAGACATTAGTTAAGTATGATTAAGTAAAATTAGTTAAATAAATACACTCATTGAATAAATAAGTACTTTCTCAAAAAGAAATTTTGGTTTTCCCTCTTCACCTCAAATGAATAGGCACACCTATTCCCCAAATTCCCGCAACCTACTTGGAACGGGTTCCCCACAAACTAAAATTGGTAGCAATTATTGGCAACGTACGTCTGCTACCACAAAGGAGTCACCCTTTCGCACAAAATATTTTCTTCATGTTGGATCGTCTTATGGTCGGAGTAGATGGGGCATTCATAATTGGTCGATTTCAAGCAACAATCAACACGTGCGATGCACTTCGTTGTATATAAATTGTTGTTAATATATATATGTTACCTAAAATTCCGATTAAGTATCTTATGTAAGTTTCTTGACCTTTTAACATCTTAAATAATACCATAACTTATAGCGAAAGTTTATATCTTTAGTATTTACATCAACTGCTACGTAATCTTTTAAGGTTATAAAACAATTTAAATATTTATTGAATGAAAATGAACACAATTATAAATAAGTTGTTCACTTATGTAGGTAGTTGATTAAATTGTTTGATGTACTTTTGTTAACTCATGAATATGATTCAATTTTTCAAGAGACTAAGCACACGTAATTTAGGTTTATACCTTGGGTAGATTGGTTTTTCTCTCAAATTCGCAGGCTAATACTTAAACTTCAGGAAGTACTCAAAGAGGGTTTACATTGGAAGTACTTCGTTGCATGTCCAAAAGAAGAATCATAAAAAGATGTGTAAGATTTTCACATCTAGAGACTTGAAATTCTTTTGAATAGATGCTAGGTACAGAAATGGAAGTATTATTTATAGTTGGACATTTTATGTAACTTACAAACTTTGAGAAGACTATTTAAAGTACTCATTTTGATTACAATGAATACACTTAATTACAAAGAGCATATAAAGAGTTTGGTGCAATTTATTTCTTGCAACTTGCAAGTATGTAACTATCAATGAACATGAGGAGACCTTATTAAGTACGTACTTATGCTAGATACATAAAAGTATGCTTAATATGTGAGTTTGCACTATTGCTCACATTTTTTTTTCTAAAAGCTCAAAGCTCTTTAAAGCTTTAAAATGCAGATTTAAAGGTTGCTCATTCCAAAGAAGCATGCATTATCTAGCAAAGAAACCAAGAGTCAAATTACCATTTCAAAAAAAATGTGACTGAAACTTCGTAGAATAAAAAGAGATGAGTAGCTAAACCATATAACCAAACAACCCCTTTCCTTGGTTAACTTAGCTTGTTGAATATCCTTTTGGATGATGGCACACATCTGGCATGAATGGCTTTAGAAACATATATCTATGTGCAACGTTGGTGTACATAACCGCATAACATACAAAATTTTCAAGATGGTGTGTATTCCAAAAATAGGAACTTGGTGGTGCTCTAATGTATCTTCAATATCGTTTAAATTTCTATTCAGTACGTAAATAGAGGTGCATAAGATCCTAAACAACGAAACTACAATGGTTTACAGCTTCACCATCCTAAACTGTTGCTAACTAAGCATATGCATAGTTTTATAAATCAAATATTGAATGAATAATTATGACAATGAGGTTATGTATATGCAGCACATTGGTGGCTGCAACTTTTACTCATCGCCTAATACAAATATGAAAGATGCAACAACAATGCGTTGCTAAAAAGAAGATATCTCATTTGTAATATATGTGGGCTACATTTTCTTGGTAATTTAGAGAATTTATCATTTTACTACCATCGAACTCTATACCACACCTCCAAGAACTTCTTTGTTTAAACCCAACGGTTTACATCTGATGACATTTTGAGACTAAATCCAAAACACAATAGAGTAAACATTATAAGAAGAATATATCTCGTCCCTATCACTCATGAGCGTTTTCTTAAACTTAGCGTGCATTTCCACTTTCTGGACTTCGATTTTCCACCAAGAAATTGTTTGTGACCATACGTAATCTAGCGTACCCGAATCCTGGATCAAGTCTATACATAACACTAACATGAGAAAGCATCCAACTTTTTTAACAAAAACACAATCTCTTGCTTATCAGCTATTACAACTGTTTAATCGTTTATGTTGCAAGTCGTTTTCAGAAAAGTGACTACTTGGTGAATGAGTTGTAGTTAGTCAATGTTACCGACTTAATCATGTGATTTTGATATGTAGTTTTGTATGATTTTTGTATGTCAAGATTATAAGTGCATGGTTGAATACTACGTGTCCATTTATTGGTTCATGAAGATGGAAAGGAGTTGATGTTCTGATTTTTAACACCGCTCATTGGTGGAACCATTACAAAACTAAATCCGGGTGAGTTCACGATATCCTAAACCTCATAATAGCTGATTGTTCACGTAAATGCAATTATTTATGCACACTGAAGCACTTTTGGAATATAACAATGTATAAATGACAGTCTTATAAAAAGAATCAAACACAAAACTCAAATCATGCTATAATATATATATGTTTTGTTGGTAGACACGTTGAAGAAAGATTTATAAAACAAACTGAAGTTTACTAACCAACTTAAGTATATGATGAACTTTAATTCACAGCTTAAGTGTCACAACTCACCATTTCACGTCATTTACCATTTCAGGTCATTTTCCGAAACTTCGACTTTTTACTATTCATAAATCACTATTCATCAAAACACTATTCATCGTTTTACTATTCATCGTTTTCGAGGTCAGTTTGATATTCTGAGAAACTTTTTGGAAAATTACTATTCACCGAACACTATTCATTTCCGGAAAAGTTTTCACCATTCGCTTGCATTAATTATTTCATCGTAAATTTAGTTTACGGGTATTCAAATTCGCGTAACCGGATTGGTTTAGGTGCGAATTCATTTCATTAGTGTTGAGTACACTGCATACGGACTGGGGATAGTCTGCATATCATCATAACAGCATTTTCATGTTATACCACTCTTAGGATTTTCAAATTTCCATATTCAGTACATTTAACGTTTTTACGTATAAGTATTTATAGTAAACGTTAACACTCGGTTTATACATGGCGAATATATCTAAATATTCCCACAATGGTCCCGACATATTTTTATATCCATTTTAACATCATAAAAGTTATAACATTCAGTTACCCAGTATTTTGGAAATTTATTTTATTTTAACGTACGCGTATGAATATAGCGTCGGTTTTCGTTAAAACTAAACATTAATCACCCGATCACTCAGTAAATGTACCCAACATATTTTTAATATGTTTTTAACATTATTATAACTAATTTCATCCCGGTATACTTCGTGAACATTTATTTCTAATAAAACCGATACCCGATCGTAACTAAAAACGCTAACTAGTGCAAATTTCTTACAAGGTTTCTAATTAACTACCAAGCACCCTAACCCCCCCCCCCCCCCTTCACCCCTTGATAAAACCGGCCATGTGCCCTATATTTTAACCCTTGGCATTAATTTTCCTAAGTATAATACTAATAAACATAAAAACCTTAACTTTACTAATTACCTAAAATCATAAACTACTTTTGGATCAAATTTTCAAGATCATTTCTCTCTTCCTCTCCTCCATACCCACGGCATCAACAAGGTACCAAGGATCTCCATGATCAACTAATTATTTTTCATAACTTAAAGCTACAATCTTACTCCTTTTATGATTCTAATCAAGATACAAGCAACAAAAACACAAGAACAACAAGTTTAATCATCCAATAATCACCTCATTTTATCAAGTAAGTTTTCATCTTTATTTTTTCATGAATCATCCTATTTTTACATGTATTACATAAGAATCATGCTAAAAACCATGTATAAGTAGCTATACTACACTTTATTTTTGTTAAAATGAAACATACAAACCCTAACTTTCTTGTTATGAATCCCCTAGCTCTAATAACTTGGTTAGGAGTCCATGGCACCCTAAGAAGGTGTATGGTAAGATTAGATTAGTCATGTGGTGATTACAAGAGGATTGGTGATGGTAGAAATTGGTTTTTAACCTTGGAAACTTGATTTGGAAACTATTTTAGACATGCTGTCCCATTTTGTAAAAATCTGGAAAATCAGTAAACACCAAGGAAACTTTGGCAAAATTTTTAGAAAATACTTTCAAAAACGAATCCGTAGGCGAAAGAACGGATTAAAAAGAGCTTATAACGAAGAAGTTATGACTTTTGCAAGATTATAGACGAAAAGTATTTTCTGGAAAAATAGTTGCTGTTGGACATTTTTCGTCGGTCAAAAAGAGGCTTTAAACGTAACCCGGAGGAGCCGAGCTTTCCAAAATATATTACTACATACTAAGACGAAACCGTGGATATAAAGAACAAGTAAAACGGACAAGTAACGACAAAGATATACTCGTTTGAATATCGGCTAAAACCCTTTATTAATTGACAGCTTTTATATATTTTGGCGCAAAAACTACGAAGTGCATTTCAAGCTAAACATAATATCAAGTACCGAGCTTTTAAACTAACGTAGTATTAGTTATTATGAGTATGTTTTCATCATTTCAAGGTTTACAACCCGAGTATTTCAACGCTTACATGAGAACTTACGTTATATATATATAAGTATATATGTTATAACAAGCCATTTATATTTTCTAATAGCAATATTTTCCAAAGTTTTGGATTATATATTTTTGACAATACAAGTGTTTTCCTAAAGAGTAGAGTGGTATAGAAACATGAGCATGGACATTCATAAACATCATTTGGTGATCTTAACGAGATCATGCATCATTCATTATAGGTTGCGGCAGTTAACCGATCATTGTTGTTCATTACATATCATCGCAGTATCATCAGTTGAGGTGAGTATTCATAGCCCCGTATACATTTTTATTGTTTTCAAATCCCACGGGGGAGAATACATTGCACCATTTTAGTACGAGCCCAAGTATCAAAACCTATGTACATAGCTTAAGTAGCTTCTCTGCCATGTGATAAGTCCCCTGTAACATCATGAACCGTTAATTTACCGCTAAGCGAGAGTGAGTGGATAGATCTATCGAGGGTGACGCCTCCATCCGTGGTAGTGGATACCAACAGTAAGCGGATGCATGTCATGTCTTTTACATTTGAGTGTTTTGGCAGAACATTCGGGAGGGGCATAGAATTTCATCAGTCATAGCTTCGGTGTCATGAGCTTAAGGCTATTGTACTATTTTTACGTGACTTTTGTCATGCACTTATACTTGTGGTGGCCGTACAAACATGTTATTTCATAAACCTATGATTATTCACCAACATTCGTGTTGACCGTTTTCGCAATGTATTTTCAGGTAACTAAGGCATCATCATCATATTACATGCATGGAGTCATTAGGGTGTGCCAGGGATGATGCACTACATTTTGGATTTTCATGCACTTGTGTAAATTATCGTTTGACATTTTCAGAACTTGTTTTCTGTAAACATTTCAACAGTTGGGGACCTATGTTTTGTAGCACTGGATGCTTTTCAATAAATCAAACGATATGTATTTTCCAAACGACACTTTAGGTCGTTCAATATTTCCTTGTTATGGTGCTATGACAGTTACACCCTCAGGCATTCCATTCCGCTGCAAGTCAGGTAAATTGGGGGTGTGACAGATTGGTACCAGAGCTAAGGTTATAGAGAACTAGGATGTATCATTGACCCTAGACTATAACCACATTATCATAGCATCTCATCATTTCATCATATGTGCATGTTCATTGTTTATAGTGATTTCATTACGAGTTATTTATTTTATTTCACCTTGATTATCACAGAACCATGTCTGCAAACCCAAATGTTGTTGTACTGTACACCATCACAGATTCCGATAGTGAAGACTCTATGTCTTCTACTGCCCGTTCACCACCACCTATTGAAGACTCTATGTCTTCTACTGTCCGTTCATCACCACCTAGCCCTATTGTACCTGAGTTGCCACGTTTGGCATCAGATGATGACACAGAACCTTTTGAGGATGAGGAGACGGCTCCTACTCCTTATGTTGCCCCTATTGCACCACCCGAGATTACCTGTACACCCACTGATACATCATCCCCTGCTACCACTAGTCCACCAGAACCTAGACTTATGTTTCGTAGGGAGAAAACTATCCAGGTTGCTAGTAAGAGAGTTCGTTATCCTACATCTACTTATAGGAACCTACCTAGTCCTACTGTGCCTACACCACCACCAGCCATACCAACTGCTACCCTTATATCCACCTCACTCTTGCCGCTCAGGAAGCGCGCAAGGTTTACCACTCCAGATTCACCTACCACTACAGAGTCAGAATCAGCAGAACCACCACCAGTGTACCAAGTAGGGGAGTGTTCGAGAGCAGCAGCAGCTAGGGAGCCTACTGTTGCTAGTGAGCCTACTGTGGCTAGTGAGCCTACTGTTGTTAGGGAGCCTGCAGATGTTACATTGGAGGGCCAGCTAGGGGCTCATCAGGATCAGATTGATAGTTTAGACTATAGGGTTGATGTGGATATCATTTCTCGACTAGAGGCGGCTGAGAAGCAGATCGAGGGTTTACTGTTAGGAGAGAGTTCTAGAGCGGCTGCGGCTAGGAGCCCTACAGCTGTCACATTAGAGGATCAGTTGGGTGCTCAGCAGGAGCAAGTAGATAGGTTGGAGTATAGAGTTGATGAGATCATTACTACTCGACTTGAGGCTGTCGAGGAGCAGATTGAGGAGTTGGCAGTGCTTCGTGAGAGGTTGACAGTGATGGAGAGCAGGGATGTTTCTACTCAGTTACGAGTCCAGCATCTGGAGGAGATCGTGGTTGCGATGGATCGTGAGATTCGCCGCTTGAGGGGAGAGCCTGGAGCATCTGGAGCTCCTGGACCATCTAGAGCACCAGGAGGAGCATAGACATAGACTAGTATTATATTAGCTTTTACTATTTCCTAGTCCCGAGGTGTGGGACGTAGTTCAAGAACTTGTAGTCTTTTGTTGTTGTACAAACAAATATATATCAAGTGCGACTCTACTATGTTGGAAATGTTGTGCTATATATATATATATCGGTCCATGTAGGCCGAAATTTTCATGTATTATATTCAGGTGTTGTGATTATAATTATGATGTTTCATGGTTGCTCTTTATGGTTAACGTATCTATACGTGTCGTGGTTGTATTATTACAGGTTGTGGTTGTACTCGTACATGTCGTGGTTATATTTATACTTGTTGTGGTTGTATATATATACATGTTGTGGGCGTATATTTTTGTACGAGGACTATTTCTATTATAGTTTTCTCATGGTTGTTGTCGATTATTATTTGTCAGAAATATGGCGCCAAAACCTGCTATGACACAAGCAGCTATCCGCAAGTTGGTCAGGGATAGTGTAGCAGAAGCTCTAGAGACTGAGAGAGCTGAAGTTGCTGCTAGGAATGCTGAGGTTCCACCTACTGCTGAAGTGGTTCAACCCACTACTAGGCGTGAATGTACTTGGAAGGATTTCAAGACTAGTGATCCTATCAAGTATAAGGGAACTGAGGGAGCGGTTGCTTTAATCCGCTGGTTCGAGAAGACTGAGAACGTCTTTCTCATGTGTGGTTGTCAGGAGGTTAACAAGGTGAAGTTTGCTACAGGTATGCTGCTGGATGAAGCCATGTCTTGGTGGAATTCGTATGCTCAGCCCATTGGCATGGAGAATGCTTACAAACTTACTTGGGCTGAATTCAAAAAGCTGATGACAAAGAAGTTTTGCCCTCGTACTGAGGTGCAAAAGCTAGAAACAGAGTTCTACCAGCTAGTGACTAAAGGAGATGACATTGAAACTTATATCAGGAAGTTTCAGGAGTTAGCTACACTGTGTCCAACTATGGTTCCGGACGCTGAGAAAAAGATGGAGAACTTTACTGGGGGATTACCCGAAAGCATCCGAGGGGATGTGATGTCTTTCGACCCACAAACAATGGAGGAGGCCATTCGCATAACTCAGAAACTTATGGTCCAAGTGTTGAAAGGAAAGTCTGCTGCAAGTAACAACAATAACCGTTCCAACAACACCAACTACAACAACAATCGAAACAACAACAACAACAACTATAACAATAACCGAAACCGCAACTACCACAATAACCAAAACAACAATAACAACAAGAGGAAGTTTGATAATAACCAAGGCGGGAATGCTAACCAACCAGCACCAAAGAGGCAGGATGCGGCAAAGGTTTATGCTGCAGGACCAACAGAAGGAAAAGGATACATTGGAAAACTACCCAAGTGTAACAAATGTCGAACTCATCATAACCCTGGGAATTGCCCAAGAGCTTGTCAGAACTGTGGAAAGGTCGGTCATTGGACTAAGGACTGCAAAGCACCACGAGGAACGAATAATCAGAACCAACCAGGAGCATGTTATGGTTGTGGAGAGTTGGGTCATTTCCAGTACAATTGCCCAAGGAGGAATGATCAAAGAGCTGGGAATCAGGGTGGAGTAGCTCGAGGAAGGGCTTATGTCATGGGAGGAGAAGATGCCCGTGAGGACCCGAATGTTGTTACGGGTACGTTCCTCGTTAATAATCGTTATGCATCCATTTTATTTGATTCAGGAGCGGATAGAAGTTTTGTTTCTACTACATTTGCACCTTTACTTAACATAGAACCAACTACCTTAGACATTCCCTACATTGTTGAATTAGCCGATGGGTCTTTAGTTAACACAAACACCGTTATCCGTGGTTGCACCATCAATTTCCTAAATCACCCATTCAATATAGACCTTATGCCCGTAGAACTTGGAAGTTTTGACATCGTTATCGGTATGGATTGGTTGTCTCGACATCGTGCAAGGATCATTTGTGATGAGAAAGTTGTTCATCTTTCTTATGGAGGTGAAACTTTGGTTGTTCGCGGGGAGCGAAGTGGAACTAGACTCAGTATCATATCATGCATTAAAACCGAGAAGTACATAAAGAAGGGTTGTTATGCATTCTTGGCACACATAACGGAAAAGAAGTCGGATGAGAAACGACTTGAAGATGTGCCAATTGTTAAGGAATTTCCAGAAGTTTTTCCGGAAGAATTACCAGGACTGCCACCTACACGTCAGGTTGAGTTTCAGATTGAGTTGGTGCCAGGAGCTGCACCAATTGCACGAGCACCATATAGACTTGCACCTTCTGAAATGCAAGAATTGTCTAACCAGTTGCAAGAGCTTTTAGACAAAGGATTCATTAGACCGAGTTCTTCGCCTTGGGGAGCACCGGTTTTGTTTGTGAAGAAGAAGGATGGATCTTTCAGGATGTGCATAGACTATCGTGAGCTGAACAAGTTAACGGTGAAGAATCGTTATCCGCTACCTAGGATTGATGACTTGTTTGATCAGCTACAAGGTTCCTGTTTTTATTCTAAGATTGATTTAAGATCAGGTTACCATCAACTCAGAGTTCGGGAAGAAGATATTCCGAAGACAGCATTCAGAACACGTTATGGTCATTATGAGTTTCAAGTGATGCCTTTTGGATTAACGAATGCACCTGCGGTATTCATGGATCTCATGAACAGAGTATGCAAACCATATCTTGATAAGTATGTGATTGTGTTCATTGACGATATCCTGATTTATTCCAAGAGTAAGAAAGAGCATGAAGCACACCTCAGAACAATATTAGAACTACTCAAGAAGGAGCAATTGTATGCCAAATTCTCAAAGTGTGACTTTTGGATACAAAGAGTTCAATTTCTTGGCCATGTCATTGATAGCCAAGGATTACAAGTCGACCCAGCAAAGATTGAAGCAGTAAAGGATTGGGCTACGCCCAAGTCTCCTACAGAAATTCGTCAATTCTTAGGACTTGCAGGATATTACAGAAGGTTCATCGAAGGGTTTTCTAAGATAGCGAAGTCGTTGACTAAGCTGACACAGAAGAATCAGAAGTACGAGTGGGGAGAGAAACAAGAATCTGCATTTCAGTTATTGAAGCAGAAGCTTTGTAGTGCACCGATTTTGTCACTACCAGAAGGTATTGAGAACTTTGTGGTATATTGCGATGCTTCGCATAAAGGACTTGGAGCTGTGCTAATGCAAAATGAGAAGGTGATAGCTTATGCATCTAGACAGCTTAAGACACACGAGAAGAATTACACTACACATGACTTGGAGTTGGGTGCTGTTGTTTTTGCACTCAAGATTTGGAGACACTACCTTTATGGTACTAAATGTGTAATTTTTACTGACCACAAGAGCTTACAGCATATACTTGATCAGAAGGAACTGAACATGAGACAACGTCGTTGGCTAGAATTGTTGAGTGATTACGATTGTGAAATCCGATATCACCCAGGAAAAGCAAATGTCGTAGCAGATGCACTTAGCAGAAAGGAACGACTCAAACCTTTGAGGGTCAGGTCATTAGGAATGACTATTATCTCACCATTACCATCAAAAATCTTAGAAGCTCAGATTGAGGCTCTCAAGGAGGAAAATCGGCCACAGGAGAAACTTTATGGCATGCCAGAAAGCAAGAATGGCTTTGTTAAGAGAACAGATGGAGTGTTATGCTTCAAGGATCGAAGTTGGATACCACTCTATGGTGGAGTACGAGATTTGATTATGCATGAATCACATAAGTCAAAGTACTCTATTCACCCAGGTTCTGACAAGATGTATCAGGATCTCAAAAAGCTGTATTGGTGGCCGAACATGAAAGCAGAAATAGCTACGTACGTCAGCAAATGTCTTACTTGTGCTAAAGTGAAAGCCGAGTACTAGAAACCGTCAGGACTACTTCAACAACCAGAAATTCCACAATGGAAGTGGGAACGTATTACAATGGACTTTGTTACTAAACTACCCAAGACGTCAGGAGGTTTCGATGCTATATGGGTAATTGTTGATCGTCTTACTAAATCAGCACATTTTATACCCATTAGAGAGACTTATTCCATGGAACAGCTTGCCAGACTTTATGTCAAGGAAATAGTCTCGAGGCATGGAGCACCAGTTTCTATCATTTCAGACAGGGATAGTCGTTTTACTTCAAACTTTTGGAAGTCATTACAAGATTCCTTTGGATCCAAGTTAGACATGAGCACTGCTTACCATCCACAGACTGATGGTCAGAGTGAGAGAACTATTCAGACACTGGAGGACATGCTGCGAGCGTGTGTGATTGACTTTGGGAATGGTTGGGCTAACCATTTGCCATTAATCGAGTTCTCTTATAACAACAGTTATCATTCGAGTATTAAAGCAGCACATTTGAGGCATTGTATGGTCGTAAGTGTCGTTCACCAGTTTGTTGGGCAGAAGTTGGAGAGGTACAATGCACAGGTCCAGAAATGGTTAGGGAAACAACAGAAAAGATAATACAGATTCGAGATAGACTTGAAACAGCTAGAAGTCGACAGAAGAGTTACGCAAATGTTAGACGCAAACCATTGGAATTCCAGGTTGGAGACAAGGTCATGTTGAAGGTCTCGCCTTGGAAGGGCGTGATACGATTTGGAAAGCGTGGGAAGTTGAATCCGAGATACATTGGTCCGTTTAAGATACTGGAAAGGATTGGTCCAGTAGCTTACAAGCTTGAACTACCATCAGAACTCAGCAACGTACACAATACATTTCATGTCTCAAACCTCAAGAAATGTCTTTCAGATGAGTCTTCAGTTATACCATTAGAAGAGATTCAGCTAGATGACAAGCTTAACTTTGTGGAGGAACCAGTTGAAATCATGGACCGAGAGGTCAAGCAGTTAAAGCAGAGTAGAATTCCGATCGTTAAGGTTCGCTGGAATTCTCGAAGAGGTCCTGAGTTTACATGGGAACGAGAGGACCAAATGCGACGCAAGTATCCACACCTTTTCACCAAACCTATTCCAGAAACCAACACTAGCTGAATTCAGGGACTGAATTCCTATTTGGGTGGGCGGATGTCACAACTCACCATTTCACGTCATTTACCATTTCAGGTCATTTTCCGAAACTTCGACTTTTTACTATTCATAAATCACTATTCATCAAAACACTATTCATCGTTTTACTATTCATCGTTTTCGAGGTCAGTTTGATATTCTGAGAAACTTTTTGGAAAATTACTATTCACCGAACACTATTCATTTCCGGAAAAGTTTTCACCATTCGCTTGCATTAATTATTTCATCGTAAATTTAGTTTACGGGTATTCAAATTCGCGTAACCGGATTGGTTTAGGTGCGAATTCATTTCATTAGTGTTGAGTACACTGCATACGGACTGGGGATAGTCTGCATATCATCATAACAGCATTTTCATGTTATACCACTCTTAGGATTTTCAAATTTCCATATTCAGTACATTTAACGTTTTTACGTATAAGTATTTATAGTAAACGTTAACACTCGGTTTATACACGGCGAATATATCTAAATATTCCCACAATGGTCCCGACATATTTTTATATCCATTTTAACATCATAAAAGTTATAACATTCAGTTACCCAGTATTTTGGAAATTTATTTTATTTTAACGTACGCGTATGAATATAGCGTCGGTTTTCGTTAAAACTAAACATTAATCACCCGATCACTCAGTAAATGTACCCAACATATTTTTAATATGTTTTTAACATTATTATAACTAATTTCATCCCGGTATACTTCGTGAACATTTATTTCTAATAAAACCGATACCCGATCGTAACTAAAAACGCTAACTAGTGCAAATTTCTTACAAGGTTTCTAATTAACTACCAAGCACCCTAACCCCCCCCCCCCCCCCCCCTTCACCCCTTGATAAAACCGGCCATGTGCCCTATATTTTAACCCTTGGCATTAATTTTCCTAAGTATAATACTAATAAACATAAAAACCTTAACTTTACTAATTACCTAAAATCATAAACTACTTTTGGATCAAATTTTCAAGATCATTTCTCTCTTCCTCTCCTCCATACCCACGGCATCAACAAGGTACCAAGGATCTCCATGATCAACTAATTATTTTTCATAACTTAAAGCTACAATCTTACTCCTTTTATGATTCTAATCAAGATACAAGCAACAAAAACACAAGAACAACAAGTTTAATCATCCAATAATCACCTCATTTTATCAAGTAAGTTTTCATCTTTATTTTTTCATGAATCATCCTATTTTTACATGTATTACATAAGAATCATGCTAAAAACCATGTATAAGTAGCTATACTACACTTTATTTTTGTTAAAATGAAACATACAAACCCTAACTTTCTTGTTATGAATCCCCTAGCTCTAATAACTTGGTTAGGAGTCCATGGCACCCTAAGAAGGTGTATGGTAAGATTAGATTAGTCATGTGGTGATTACAAGAGGATTGGTGATGGTAGAAATTGGTTTTTAACCTTGGAAACTTGATTTGGAAACTATTTTAGACATGCTGTCCCATTTTGTAAAAATCTGGAAAATCAGTAAACACCAAGGAAACTTTGGCAAAATTTTTAGAAAATACTTTCAAAAACGAATCCGTAGGCGAAAGAACGGATTAAAAAGAGCTTATAACGAAGAAGTTATGACTTTTGCAAGATTATAGACGAAAAGTATTTTCTGGAAAAATAGTTGCTGTTGGACATTTTTCGTCGGTCAAAAAGAGGCTTTAAACGTAACCCGGAGGAGCCGAGCTTTCCAAAATATATTACTACATACTAAGACGAAACCGTGGATATAAAGAACAAGTAAAACGGACAAGTAACGACAAAGATATACTCGTTTGAATATCGGCTAAAACCCTTTATTAATTGACAGCTTTTATATATTTTGGCGCAAAAACTACGAAGTGCATTTTCAAGCTAAACATAATATCAAGTACCGAGCTTTTAAACTAACGTAGTATTAGTTATTATGAGTATGTTTTCATCATTTCAAGGTTTACAACCCGAGTATTTCAACGCTTACATGAGAACTTACGTTATATATATATAAGTATATATGTTATAACAAGCCATTTATATTTTCTAATAGCAATATTTTCCAAAGTTTTGGATTATATATTTTTGACAATACAAGTGTTTTCCTAAAGAGTAGAGTGGTATAGAAACATGAGCATGGACATTCATAAACATCATTTGGTGATCTTAACGAGATCATGCATCATTCATTATAGGTTGCGGCAGTTAACCGATCATTGTTGTTCATTACATATCATCGCAGTATCATCAGTTGAGGTGAGTATTCATAGCCCCGTATACATTTTTATTGTTTTCAAATCCCACGGGGGAGAATACATTGCACCATTTTAGTACGAGCCCAAGTATCAAAACCTATGTACATAGCTTAAGTAGCTTCTCTGCCATGTGATAAGTCCCCTGTAACATCATGAACCGTTAATTTACCGCTAAGCGAGAGTGAGTGGATAGATCTATCGAGGGTGACGCCTCCATCCGTGGTAGTGGATACCAACAGTAAGCGGATGCATGTCATGTCTTTTACATTTGAGTGTTTTGGCAGAACATTCGGGAGGGGCATAGAATTTCATCAGTCATAGCTTCGGTGTCATGAGCTTAAGGCTATTGTACTATTTTTACGTGACTTTTGTCATGCACTTATACTTGTGGTGGCCGTACAAACATGTTATTTCATAAACCTATGATTATTCACCAACATTCGTGTTGACCGTTTTCGCAATGTATTTTCAGGTAACTAAGGCATCATCATCA